>SRMA01027057.1:268165-467434 GCA_007224835.1 Danionella cerebrum | reverse complement strand
ATCTTAGTGACAATGTTACTGGCTATTATTAGTAATGTAGTGACAATGTTACTGGCTATTATTATTAATGTAGTGACAATGTTACTGGCTATTATTAGTAATGTGGTGACAATGTTACTGGCTATTATTAGTAATGTAGTGACAATGTTACTGGCTATTATTAGTAATGTGGTGACAATGTTACTGGACTGGCTATTATTAGTAATGTAGTGACAATGTTACTGGCTATTATTAGTAATGTAGTGACAATGTTACTGGCTATTATTAGTAATGTAGTGACAATGTTACTGGCTATTATGGTAATGTGGTGACAATGTTACTGGCTATTATTAGTAATGTGGTGACAATGTTACTGGCTATTATTAGTAATGTGGTGACAATGTTACTGGTTATTATTAGTAATGTGGTGACAATGTTACTGGCTATTATTAGTAATGTAGTGACAATGTTACTGGCTATTACTAGTAATGTAATGACAATGTTACTGGCTATTGTTAGTAATGTAGTGACAATGTTACTGGCTATTATTAGTAATGTGGTGACAATGTTACTAGCTATTATTGGTAATGTAGTGACAATGTTACTGGCTATTATTAGTAATGTGACAATGTTACTGGCTATTATTAGTAATGTAGTGACAATGTTACTGGCTATTATTACTAATTTGGGGGCAATGTTACTGGCTATTATGGTATTACTAATGTGGGGGCAATGCTGCACTGGAACAGTGATGGTGATAACGAATGGTGGACTTTAGAGTGATGAGTGGGGGCAAAGAAAAACATTACAGCCTTTTTTTTTTGTTACTTTTACTGTTTACTGTCTGTTCATGTTACATGTTTGGCTGTTAACTTTTACACAGTTGATATAAAATATTTTACAAAAGTATTTGGTTCAGAATCTTTTTTTTATAGATCTTCCTCTTTTAAAATTGGGTGCATCTTATGTGCCGGTGCGTCTTATGAGCCGAAAAATACGGTATTTCATGTTCTTTTAATAATAAAACAAACGAGGAACTCACTCACCGGAAACAAAGAGATAGAAACCAACACTGAAATATTCGCCCGATACAGAAAACCGTCCGCTGTGTTCAGATCTGAAGTCTGTGATGGTCAGTGTTCCAGTTTTATTGTCCAGTTTTAGTCGGTTTCTGAAGCTCCCGCCACGAACATCCTCATGAACAGTGAAGAGGTTTCTCTCTTTATCGATTTCAGCAATGGTTTCTCCTTCATACCACCATCGAATCTTCTCATCCTTCATTATTTCAGTTCGTCCGGAGCTCAGAGCGACTGAATCTCTTCTTTTCACCTCCACGCTCCACCTTCCTGAATCACAAACAGAGAGAGAAACAGATTCTGATTCACAGATTCATTCAGAGAAAGAAAATAATCTTTGAGATTAAAACGAATCAAAGTAATATTTAACTGACTAAAAACTCTCAGAGGAACAGTTCTGTTATCTCTGGTCTGAAGGAGATAAAGTCCTCCATGATTGATCGTGGTGTTTCTGATGGTCAGAGATCCGGTCTGATCCAGTTTCAGCCGGTCTCTGAATCTTCCATCAAGAACATCCTCAAACACAGAGCATCTGTTTGTTTTCACGTCGATCTCAGCGATTAACGTTTCTTCATCTCCAAACCTCCATTGAATCAGATCTTCATCCTTCAGTTCAGTGAAACCAGATTCCAGAGTCACTGAATCTCCTTCACCAACAAACTCCTGCTGCTGAGATCCACCTGAAGAACAGATTAAACCTGATTTATAATGCTTCTGTACAAATTTTTTCTGTAGAAAAATATATTAATATTACTCTGTGGATGTGACCTTTTTATAGTAAAAACTTTAAATTTTAATTCTGATAATGTGTCTATATTAACCTTTATAATAATAATTTGGGGAAATCAGTTATGGATGTGACAAAAAGGTGTTTTTACGAGTCAATGTACTCATCAGAAAATCTTTGAATTAAATCGAAATTCTCCCAAAATATAAATAAATAAATTACTACCAACCAAAAGTATGATGGTCGTCACATACGTTTAACGTAATTTATTTTTTCAGTTTGTTCAAGCTTGTATTATTGTGGAATTAAAATGCTTAAGGATGTGATTAATATGAAATAGAAACTTGCCTAAATCTGAAAAAAACAGCTTTAAAAACCTAAAGCGAGATTTGTTTGCTGGTCTCTGTTTGGTTTTTAACGTGTCTTTTACTCAATAATCTCACAAGAGAATAACAATCTTCTGTTAATGATCGATAAAAACCAGAGAAGCTGAACTCACCGATGAAAGAACACAGACACAAACAGATCCAGAATCTCTGGAACATCTTCAAGGGTTTGGGTCAGTGATGCTGAGAGAGGAACTCGTCGAGAAGAAGTGAGAGATGAGCAAATCTGAGGGTCATCAAGAGATGTTCTCCACACCTCCAGGAATCAACCGTATGACCATCTAAGGTGTTTCTTCTGAGAATCTCTGAACTCTGCTTCCTCTTATTATCAGATAGGAGATGCAGTCGTCATCATAGACACGAGCTCCTGAGATCTCTGTGTTCTCTGAGCTGCTCTCTCTGTGAAGCTTTCAGATCAAACACAAACATCTTCATCTCGTTTCAGAGCTTCCTTTATTCTCTAGCTTCAGTTCACACCGAGAGAAAACCTTTATTTCTGGAATTACCAACATTCAGAGGCATTTAATTTTCGACGATCACTGATACCCTCCATAAGAAGTGGAATCCATCAAGCCCATTGCTGAAGATGCTGCTGTTCAGGGTGTTGTCTCTTCAAAGAGAGAACCACAGGATTCAGGAGAAAGATTTTAGCTTCACAAGGATTGGACCGAAGCTGTAGTCAGAGCGTCAGGAACCTCCATGACCTCACATTCCTCATGTAAAGAGCTAAAGTGTGGCCATTTCCACTTCGCTGCAGAGAGCTAAACTCCAAAGCAGGCAAGGTGGTTGCAAAGAGAAGCTTCATCTGTGGTGAAGTTTCCTGATGTCTGTCCACTGTTTTTTTTTTTAAGTCTGTAGTCGATACTGAAATGGTCTAGCTCTTCATATTTTCCTTTGTTGAGCTTTATAGAAAGCTCTATTTTCCCAGAAGCCATTGGCACCTTCCCACACTACCAAAAACAGTAGAACCTGGTTCAGTGAACATCGTGTTCCTGCTAAACCCCTCACAGAATCTCTGGGGATCATCAAGAGAAAGAAGAGAGACTCAATCATACAGATGATGAAGATTGTGTCGTCTTCTCCTTGTCAAAGCCAACATATTGTTGTTGCTCCAATTCTTCTTTTTTCATCTGATAAAAGTTTCAAGGGCTACTCCTCCGAGCCCGTTCGAGCTACAGCCACGAAACTTTCCACAGTCGTCCAAGCTGTTCTGACTCGAGTTACTATATCTTTTCGGAACGATCGGACCTGCAGTTTCCCTAAAAATCGTGAAATTCACCTCCAACAATTGGCAAAGTAACTGATTTGCATAATAAGTTGGTTATAAGTTGCCATTGACTTTCCATGGCCCATTGAAATGAATGGAGTATGGATCCCATAGGATCCTATTGTAAAAGAGCTTTTGTAATTGGTTGACACTGGAAAGTCATACTGACATTAAGGATGCAAAATACTTATCCAGCCAATCATTGCTTGTGAATTAACATAAATTCTTTAATGTCAAATATCTTTTAAACAGAACTCAGTAAAGACGTAGGGGTTGCTTTTTATTATTCTAAGTGCGAAGTACATTACAACATGATGTCACTGACACCTCCACAGCAACCATAGTGGTTACCATAGCAACCAATGTGGCATATCTCTATCTCAGCTTGGGAAAATCATAGAGATATGGGGGTGGCTGTATTTTAATCGTGTTGACATAGGGAAAAATATGTTAGGTCACTGACCTCTCCATTGCAACCAGACTGCTTAACATAGCAACCAATTGTGCACGTACCTATCTCAGCTTAGTTGAATCATACAGACATGGGGTGATAGATTATGTTATTGTTGCAGAATTGAAAACATAAAAAATAGGTATTAACGGCACCAACACAAGCCAACATTGAAGTTTGAGCACAAACTTTAGCCATCAAGTTCTTTTCTACTACTTGCCGGCGGAGCTCCACAGTCTATATGGTTAATATCTGGATTAGCAGACCAGACCTTCCATTCAGCCTTTCGCATGCTTTGAGACAACAGCAGAACCACTTATTTCTCACTTTTGTGCACCAATAACTGGTTTCTTCTCCTTGTGGGTTTTCATTTCCTAAACATCTGTTGATACATCAGCTTAATTAAACTGTGTTGCTTACATTTATTACAATATCTGAAGGCCTGTGATATTAAAATATTCTACCAATGGAAACTACCAAGATGAGATATGGGCCAAAACGTGAGCAGAAATGGCCCCGAATGGCATGTTTATATGGTTTATGCGTTTTGACCATTAGAGGGTACTCAATTCTGTTTTGGGCTCAGCATTAGAAACTGATGACTACTGCCAAGATATGCCAGTATGGCTCCGTGATTACACAGAAATCGTCACGATGTTGAATGAAAGCTGGAACTTTTATTGAAACAAAATCCATAACCTTTTTAACCGTAGTCTGAGAGTGTTTTTATTCAAATTATCTGAAATTCAGGCAACTAAATTTGAAACGGTAGACAGGAAATCAGTAAATTCGTTTCAGTGGTCTAAATAGGTTAAGACCATAAATTTCAACATAGTTTTGTTTAAAATTCCATTTTTAAATTACCATATCTTTTGATCAGAAGTTGGCGCTGCCTTAAAGTTGCAAGAATCCATTCTGGGCATTGTCCTAAACGTCCATGTCAACTTTCATACAGATATGTTGATGCTTTCTCAAAACACAGTGGTTTTTGACAATTCCAAATGTCTGACAAAGCAAAATGAAACAAATGTCTCATTTATTTTTTGTCTCATCTTTATGTCTCATTTTTCCTTCCCACTTAATCCCTTTCCTGGGCACGGGGGTCACATTGGGCTTGAGACGGCGGTACATACTGGACAGGTTGCCAGTCCATCACAGGGCTAAAATATTACTATTTTCAATCAAATGATTTGGGAATTATAAGCCCAATTACACATTTTTCATATTTCCAGACCATTAGGGGGCATTACTCTGAAACAGTACATCTATCCTCAGACCATTGTTGTAGCAATGTGCACCAAGTTTGATGTCAGTATGTTAATGTTTTGCAGAGATATAGCCAATTTAGTAAACTTTACATTGGAATTTTGTGAAAGTGTCAAAGGGTTTGCTCTATGGACATGAATTCCAACATCAGAATTGACAAAGTATTTATTTTCATGGTTATTTTGATTCTACTATACTATTCTAGATACTGGCGTAAATGCAAACAGAAATGGTGGAGTTAGATGCTCGAAAGTTAGTCTGGTTAAAGCTCAGGTTCTGTTCTAACAGTGTGCGGAAACATGTGTCGGAACTGGAATTAGAACATTTGAGAAGAAAACCAACAAGAAATGATATCACTAAATCCTTGTTTACATCACCTGAGTTTTTAACCTGAGAATTACAGTTTTATATTTTCTTTGTCATCTCAGGTTTCTTCCCAGGAAGTTCTCAAGGCTGCGCCTCTTTCCTCCGACACAAAATGACACTCATCTCTCCATCCATCCTCAAGAAGTACAGCATCCCGTTCGACAGGGTGAGTGAGGGCCATTGGGGCTCTGGGATCCATTTCCGAGCTTACTTCATCTGTTTTTATTTCATTCAGCTGTTTTTCATCAAATATTATCCTAGAATTGTATTTTAGAACACAATATTCCCTGTGGTCTTTTACCAGATAATAAAAACATCACCATAAAGAAACGTTTGATCGGATATGCATCTATATATAGCTCCGTTAGTTTGAGCTGGTGTATGTTGCCGTTTCTGTGGTTACAGATTCAGATGGGACTTATAGTGATCAGTGCTTCCATAGCAACGCTGCAGAGATGATCCATGTCCGTATCGATCACAAATAATTGAGCATGATTCCAGCAGTCAGTGCGGCGTTAATCAGTCTGTGTTTAATGGCAGAGTTACGGCCCAGTCCTCCCAGTTCTGTGGCTGGTTCTCATCCATTTATTGTGTTTGACTCCAAAGTTGTGGGTTTTAGATTTTAGGGTCATTGGTGTAAAACTGAGCCGCCTGGATTGAAAACATACACTGTGTACAGCTGGGTCCAGGCGACAGACGTCCAGAACATGACAAAGACACTAAATTAGTGTAAAATAGTTTAAAATCTCAGTTCAATGCAAATGTTATCGGGAAATGCATCATCCATTCAAGAGTTAAACGCTGATTGAACCTCTCTGTGTTATAGATCACACAGGAGGCCGGCGAGTTCATGATCACTTTCCCGTACGGTTATCACGCCGGGTTCAACCACGGCTTCAACTGTGCAGAGTCCACCAACTTTGCCACACTCCGCTGGGTCGACTACGGAAAGATGGCGGCACTGGTAACAAAAGTTTTTCTCATTGGCTAAAATCAATTTCTTTTATATGTGATTCTTTTCTTTTATTTTATGTCACAAATGTTACATTTGTCATGTTTATAATAAATTTGGGTTAAACAGTGTAACCAAAAAGTGGAATTTAAGGAAGTTGCAAGTTAAACAAATGCAGTCCAAGTTTCTTTATCATTTAAAAAACTTTTTGGGGTTAACTCTAACCTTAAACACCATGATGTTTGATCCATTAAATAGATTTTTTAACTCAAAATTTTAAATTTTTTGCATTCTCATAATTTTTTTTACATCAATGAAAATTTTTGAAACTCAAAAGTTTTACTTTTTTTACCTCAAAACTAAAATTTCACTTACAATTTCCACTTTTTTTGTATCTCAAAATTTTGTCATTATTATTTCTATTTTGTAGCAGGCAGAGATGGGCTTCCATAGAGAACAGCACAGTACAAGCTGTAAATAAAACCACAGATGGAGAAAATGTGTACCAACTAAACAGATACAATGAAGATCCTGTTTATAAAGAAGGATCCTCTGCTGTTGAAGCACCCTGTGATCTGTTCTTGTTTGTTTTCTTCAGTGCACATGTCGTAAGGACATGGTGAAGATCTCCATGGACGTGTTTGTGCGCTGCCTGCAGCCAGATAGATATGCACAGTGGAAGCAAGGGAAAGATGTGACTGTGTTGGACCATCTGAAGCCCACAGTCTTGAGCAGCCCCGAGCTGGAGCACTGGAGAAGGACTAGGGTCACCTACAGAGAGAAGCTCCTACGCAGGTGAGTAATGGAATAAAATTCACCAATGGAAAATTCAGAAGATGCAGATTGTTGTCATGAAAAGAAATCTTGATTTACCTTCCAAACAGTTTAGGTGTAGCTTCATGCTAACGCCTGCCTCTATCAAATGCTTGAGATGTAGCATCATGCTAAAAGTACATCTCTATTGCATGCTTGCACGCATCCTGATCTCTTAAATGCATGAGATGTGATCCCATGATAAACTTTCATGATCAAACAGCCGAAGGTGTATGTCTTCAGGGAAAGCTTGCAAATGCTTCTAGCATATGGTTGAGACCTACCTGATGTAGCTTCATGCTAAAGTATGTGCTGGTTTTCTAGGGCACAGTCGAAGCTGAGGCAGTTCCGTCGCCTAAAGCCAGAAGATCTCAAGGTATTGGGAGAGGAGGGGGTGCAGATAGACATGAGTGACTACCTGTCCCAGGTGGAGAAGCATGAAGAACAGCGACGTCAGCTGAGGGATGAGCGAATGGCGCGTGAAGCTATGATCACACTTCAGGCGCTGGAGCGAGAGGAGCAGGAGCAGGCTCTAGCTGAAGCTGAAGCGCAGCTGAGAGGAACAGGTGGGTCACAGTCTGAAATTATTACAAACATTGAGATTATTAATGCTGTCAGTAGCAAATGGGCGAGACCTAGCTTCATGCTAAAAGCGTGTCGCTAGCAGACTGATGAGGCAGAGGTAATACTTGAGGTGCAGCACTTGAGGTGAAATACTAGAGGTGTAGCATTGTGCTAACCAGTTATCTCTACATGTTTCATAACGAGAGCATGAAGCTACATCCCAAGCATTTTGTAAAATCTAGCTTCATGCTAAGAGTATTTTTACACAAGGAATGGCTGAAGGTTCATGTTAGCTAGTTACCTCTACCACATGCTTCCTGTTTAGCTTCATGCTAACCAGGTACCCACACCTAACACTTGAAATGTAGCTTCTTGCTAACTAGTTACTCACTAAATTCTAGAGATTTAGCTTCTTGCTAACCAGTCACCTCTCTCAAATTCTTGAGGTGTAGCATTGTGCTAACCTGTTACCTCTACATGTTTCATAACGATAGCATGAAGCTACATCCCAAGCATTTTGTAAAGTCTAGCTTCATTCAAAAAGTATTTTTACACAAGGATTGGCTGAAGGTTCATGTTTCCAGTTACTCACCAAATTCTTTAGTAGCTTCATGCTAAACATATTTTACTGTATTGAGAATTTTTCTCAAGTCGATGCAAACTTCTACACAACAGATGATCAGCAACTTCATGCTACTGTTGAGGTTTTGGGATTGTTCCAATACCAAGTAAATACAGGCCCAGTATCGCTGATGCAGATTGTGTTAACAATTTAAAGTTAATGTTGTTACACACACAAAAACTGTTTAAATGAAAACAATGAAAATATACCAGTCATTTAAAACAGCAATAGAGTTTAAAAGAATAAGGTCATGCATACAGCCTAATAAAAATGAGCCGTAAGAAGTAGATGAGACTTCATTTCTTTCTGTAGTTGTCTTTTGTGTTTTAATAAACAAGTAAAAATGGCGTACAATGGAGCTACAAGAATATTTTACATTTGTTGTATGTTTTCCTCAGTCGAGGTATAAAATGTTCTGTTCTTTCTCCAGGTGAAGAGGAGAAAGTGGATGTTCCAGTAGAGAACGGAGAGAAGAAGAAGAAGAAAAAGAAGAACCTGAGTCTGATGGGTGATATGTCCTTCCAGGACGCCTTTGAGCAGTTTACCTCCTCCAGTGAGACCCAAGGTCTGGAAGACAGCACCATGCAGGTAGTTCTCTTGTCCCTTTGTTAAAAATAGCAAAACTCACTATAGTTAATGAAATAACAACAAACACAAACTGGAAAGTTCTACAGGAGAGTTCGATAATTATGGTGATCATTGTTTGGAGCACAATCAAACATCTGCAGATATTGTGGTACCGAAATAAGTCACGACGTCACGTATAATTGTCCACATACTGTCTCATCACAGTTTTTACGGGAAATACAGGTTTATCCATAGTTCTATCTTAATAATTGTATAATTAGAACCTGAGCTTTTCCTGATTCAATCGAGGAGAAAAGTGATGCATTTCCAAATAAATTCACATGTGCCTCTGATGGTGCCACACCTGATGCTTATCTGACGCTTTTCCAGCCGAGTACCTTTACAAAGCTGAAGAAGGTGGAGGTGAAGAAGAGCCGCCGACATCCCATCAGCAAACCACCGATGCGCTTGCCGCACTCCATCGTCAAACAGGAAGCCTCCAGTGATGAAGGTGAGCGGCGCTCTTCACTTTCTATTATCCATCCATCCATCAATCCATTTAAACAAAGGTGGAAACTCCAGTGGAACTGTACGAAAAGATAACGCCGCAGCGCTTTTTCACCTCAAAATAAATTATATTTAATATATTAATGTTATTCTTTATTATTGACATGAAACCGTTAGTCGTCCATAAAAGGTTCCAGGTTTATGAAGCAAGCGTTTCATGAGCTGTGTGTAATTAAAAATGCAAATAAATTAGACACAGAATTTCTAAAAAGATAAAAAAAACAGAATGTAAACTAAAACTTGTGCCATTATTAAAACAGAATTAAAAAATAGAATTGATTATATTTAGGAAGATACCCAATTAAAAACAAATCGATTTAATAATATTTAAAATGTTGAAGACAATGAAATTAATAATGTTTAAATATATGATCGGGAAATAAAAAAATAATTAAATATCCACACATTTTAATTATATTCAACCTTTATCATTGTTCAGCAGAATTATAAGAAATTCATATTTAGAAATATATGCTCTTTTAAAAACCAATGAAGATAAAGTGATTTCAAAATGAATTATTCGAAAGTTATGGTTGGAATGTAAAATTAAACACAATAGAAAAAGTTTTTTTTTTGGAAAAACAAAAATATAGTCTCCACAGTTTATTAACAAATAAATATATAAACAATGTCAACAATTACCAAATAAAATTAAACACATTTAGAAGGTAATGCAAAGTATGAAAATATGTAGTAGAATTGTAGTAACTTTTTTGTTATTATTTAAAAAATCTATCCAATAGAAATGTAAAATATTTGCATATTTAAAATATTAACTTTTTCATAATCAGTTAATATTTTCGTTAAATCAGAAAAGTTAAAAAAGCTCATTGATTTTAAATGTTGTAGGAGAGATTTTGGATTTAGAGAACAAGTTTAATGCTCAGAGCTGCAGTCGTCTGAAATCAGAAAATAAAATATTCTTTTTTTGTTTGTTATACACTGGAAACCAAAGCATCATCAGATAACAGAACACTGTAAATCTAGTAACACCCGCATAATTCCACCAGCCCCCAACAGGACAACATTCATCGACTGGTATTATCTAAAAAGAGCTTTTTTTTTCATAATAAGCAATTCTCTGTAAATCACAATCATTACGTGATCAATCTTAAAGTTAAACACGTAACTTTTGGCTGAAGTTAAATAGTTTTGTAGGAAGAGCATAGCTTTTTAATTTGATTTCAAATTAAAAATCTATTCTTCAAAAAGTGGGGTAAAAAGATTTGAAAATAGGTCATTAATATATTAACCTCTTAAGCCCGAGAGTCCCCGGTACCGGGGACTTGCCCCCTTGTGCGTTACATTTTCACTCATAGCTCACGAACCCTGAGAATAACCCACACATATTAAATACTGTTGTGTTCAGCGGAAACTCCTCTAAAACGTATCTAATTCAATTTCATATCCGTTAACCACAGCTCGAACGCCATGCAAATAAACAACAACATGTCCGGAGTATAATTCATGACCACGTTTTTGTTTATGTGCGATATGTATCCACAATATAAATGGAAACACCAAAACCATGGCATCAAATGAAAGCTAACAACCAGCTGAATCCAGCGATATGCAACTCATTTACATTGCATGAAGTATTTCAGAGCAGAGAGCGAAAGTTCCCCGAAAAAACGCCAGCAAAAACCAAGCAAGCATGTAAATCTTGTCTTACCTTTGCCGTTTTTTCAACAAAAAGTTATTTCCATAGCGATAAAAGTCCGTTTGTTGTTATGTCCGGTCGATAGCTTCGCGGAAACTCCATTTTGGGTTTTTTCTGTTGCTCCGTGGTCTCATTACGTCACCAAATATGGAATGACTCCCCGTGCGTAAGAGGTGGTCTCTCCACGCTGCGCGTCGTGTGATTCGTCGGCGATGCTGTCCGTCTCAAAATGGTTGAGCTTATTGGCTTCCTCAGAATCAGAGCTTTCCAGCGATATATAGATCTCCCGGATTGGACAGATGGTCGGGGGGTAGGGACACGCAGAAGCTCGACGTCAAAGCGTTTGTGAATGAAAGGTTCCCAAAAGCGCAGCAAGATGGGGTAAATGAGCTTCTACCCCCCTTTTACAGCGTTTCTTTAGGAGTTTTTTTTGCTGAAATCATGTCCCATAAGCAAGAAAAGAAGACTATGAACGTAGCTGAGCTTTGGACAAGATTTTTTCCATATTTCAATTATTGTGCCAAATTGTGCCAAACTGTGCCAACATGGATTACGCCTGAACTTTGTTCAATCAAAACCTTTACAGAATATTAGTTTCTTGTAGTATGAACACCAAACTTGCTACAGATGTTCTTGACATGTAGTGGTTACAATTGATTGTGTTTATTTGCTTCGTTATAAGTAAAATAAGGAGATATTGGAGGAAACATGTGTTTTTTTTTTAGGCGGAGTTCATTTTTTGGCCATTCCAACATCAATTACTCTTACCCAGTGTTCTTGACTGTCAAATTAACTCATCCACACCACTCCCCAAGAACCTATCTTCATTTTGATACCAAGATTTGCAGTTTAGACCTTGTAAAAGCTGAGAAATGCCTTAAAAAGTAAAAGTATAGGATTTTCGGAAAATAGGCCTCAGGGCTTAAGAGGTTAATACAATTAAACCGTGTATTAAGATATAAACCGTGAAAAGAGCTTTCTCCTGCGGAACATAGAGATGTTGCGTCTGGAACAGTTCGATTATTCATTGATTGTTTTTTGGGTCAACTTGTTAAAAATGATTGAAATCGATGAGAAGAAAGCGATAGAAGCGACCGTCTGAAACATCTGTGTTCCAAAAGTTCCACAATTTCCACAGCTCTCTTTCTCTCTCTCTCTCTCTCTCTCTCTCTCCATCTCTCTGTCTCCATCTCTCTGCCTCTCTTATTCTCTCTCTCCTCCTCTCTCCCTCTCCATCTCTTTCTCTGTCTCTCTCTCCCTCTCTCTTTCTCTGTCTCCTTCTCTCTCTCCTCCTTCTCTCTCCCTCCATCTCTTTCTCTGTCTCTCTCTCCTCTCTCCCTCTCTCTTTCTCTGTCTCCTTCTCTCTTCCTCCATCTCTTTCTCTGTCTCTCTCTCCTCTCTCCTCCTCTCTCCCTCTCTCTTTCTCTGTCTCCATCCATCTCTCTCTCTGTCTCCTTCCCTCTCTCTCTCCCTCTCTCTGTCTCTCTCTCTCTGTCGTCTGGGATGAGGTTGTGAGCAGTCGGTGGATGTTTGTTCGGTGACGGTTTGAGGTCGTCGGTTCTCCTCTGGTTTCTCTTTGTTTGTCGAGAGTGTGCCGCAGAGAAAGCAATAACGTCTGCAGCAGAAACAATCAGTGCTCTCTGAAGCCCCGAGTCTGAGAGACAGCTATTGATCCGTCTGTCTGCGCTGCGTGTGGGAGAGCAGACAGACAGCTGTAAATCTGCAGGGGGTGAGACGCGGGATATAGGGAAACATCTGGCTGCCTGACTGAAAGAGAGAGAAAGAGATAAAAACCCACCGCTCCGTCCATTTTGCCCTTTTTTCTTTATCCATCCATCCATAGATTTTGACCTTTCTTCAGTCGTTCATTTTTACTGTTTTTCATCCATCATTCAATCCATCCGTCTATTCTGAACGAATTCTTTTATTTTTATATTTTACATTATTATTTAGTTATAAATATAACTTTTTCACATTTAAATCATGTTAAATCATATTTTTCAATCCTTTATATCTTTTTTTCATCCTTCCTTCCACTTTGACATTTCATGGGCATTTTTCCTTCTTTACTCCAGTCCATCCCTCCATCCCTCCATCCATTACCTCCTTCATTGATCAGTGCCTCATTTTCTTTTGATAAGTTTATCATTTCAATCATCCTTCAATCTTTTTCCTTCTCGCTCTTTTTTACCCCTCTGCTTGTCCCCTTTTATCTCTCCATCATCCATCTGTCACCATTTCAACAATCTATCCATCCTTCCATCCATCTGTCTGTCCGTCCATCTATTTAATTTTCTTGTCAACCATCTGTCCATCCACCCGTCTTTTCCTTTTTCTCGATTTATCCATCTGTCTTTCCTTCTCTGATCTATCCATCTCTACATCTTTCCATCAGACTCTTTTTAATCTGTCCATCAATCCATCTGCACCTTTTTGAGCAGTCCATCCTCCTGATCTGTCTCTCCAGCCCTTTTACATATGTGCATCCACGTGTGCACTCCTCCATCAGTACATCTGTCCATCCATCCATTCGTTCGTTCATGTTTTATAATCGTGGCACTCTTTGTTTTATCGATGGCCTGTTTGAAGGTAGACATTGTTTTGGCCGTATCCTAGATTCCTGCTCTCCTGTGTTGTGCTATGTCTGTCTCTCAGAGCTGTCTGTATGAAACGAATGAATCTTATGTGTTTCTTTTCTTCGCAGAGCTGTTCTCTGGGCTGCCGGTAGGGGGCAGCGTCGCTCACGGAGCAAAGAAATCCGAGGACAGTGACCTGTGGCAGAATCGCTCGCCAAACTTCTTGGCGGAGAAGCAGTTCAATGCAGCGATGGGCACGATCGAGCCGCACTGCGCCGTCTGCATGCTCTTCTGCCCGTACACGCAGGTACCAGCCCATCAACCAATCACAAAGCTTCTGATGCTGGCGGCGGGTGATAAAACACCTACAAATAACCTCCTGTTGTCTGCAGCCGTCGAAGGATCCGTCGCAGCTCTCCGACTCCTCCAGGCTGTTCGCTCACACTGGAGCTCGCACCCGTCCGCTGGTCCCCGAGATGTGCTTCAGCGCCGGAGCAGAAAACACCGATCCGCTGGTGTCAAACGCTCAGATCGGCGACGACGGCACCAGTGTGCTCATGTCCTGCTCCGGCTGCAGCCTCCAGGTCCACGCCAGTGAGTACCGTTCCCCTCGCTCCTCTGAGCTCAGTCACCTCCTACTTTAATGAGCATTTATTTAAATAATCAATTAAATATTTAATTTTCTTATAGCAAAGAGAGACTTTCCTAAAGAAAATGAAAAACAACCACATTCCTAAAAACAGCTTTTCTTTCTTTCCCTCACTTCCTGTCTTCCTCTTTCTTCATTTCTTATGTACTTCCTCCTTTACTTCCTCTTTTCATCTTTTCCCACCTTCCTTAATGCCTATCTGCCTCCATTTCCTCCCTCAATTCCTTCATCACAGTTTTCTTTTCTTTATCCCTTCCTTACTGCCTGCCTCATCTTCCTTCTTCATCCCATACTTCCTTCCTGAAGTACTTCCTTTATTCCACCTGTCTTTACCTTGCACTCCCTTCATTGCTACCTGTCTTCTTTATTTCCATCAGCACTTACTTCCTTCTTTTCTTTCCGGTGTACTTCCTGTCCCTTTCACTTCATCATATCTTTAATTTCCTCATTTCCTTCCTTACTACCTAACATACTTCCCCCTTTCTTCCACCTCTTTAGGTTTTTCTTCTCTTGCTACTTGCCTTTATTTCCCTGCCTTACTTTACCTTCTTCACATCTTTCTTTTGTTTAATCCCTTCCTTTCTGTCTGCCTTTATTTCCTTCCATCCTCCCTTTCTCCCTTCATCACATCTTTAAATTCTCCATTTCTGCCAGGATTTCCTTCCTTATTTCATCCTAACGTACTTAATCACCTCTTTAGTTTTTTCCTCCCTTCCTGCTTGCTTTGATTTACTTCCTTACTTTTCCTTTTATTTTCTTACTTCTGTTATCCCCCTTAACTTCTTTTTTTCTGCCCATTCTTTATTTCCTTCCTTACTACATTTTCCCTCAAAGACTTCTTACTTCCTGCTAGCCTTATTTACTTCCTTACTTCCTCTCTTCTTTCCTTCCTTTTCCTTTTTCCTCCATCCTTCTTGCAATCAATCTTTCCTGTTTACTGTTTTACCTGATGTTCAAGTGTAGCTCGGACCAAGAGCTTTGCTCATTCCATGATTCTCCTCTTGCTCTTCCTCCAGAAGCAGGAAGTTGTTTTTTTTTCTTGCCTCTGATCAGCACCGTTCATTGTATCTGTGTTGTTGATTGGAGAGACGCGGTGCCTGAAGCTTTGGTGCATGATCTCTGGCGTCGGATTGACGTACTCTCGAAGTGAACGAGGGATGATGCTCCTCGCGCTAAAAAGACAGTTTTTGAGTTGATTAGAGCGAGGGGTTCTCTCCACATCGCTGGTTTATGAAGTATGATTGCTCTCAGATGAGCCGGCGTGTTTCAGCAGCGCTAATCAGTTTAGCGTCAGTGCGTTTTCACTCCGTCAAGCTAATTAAAGCCATCAGTGCGTCTGAAGAAGAGTCGCTCATATGTTTAACTCGCTTCTGTCGCCGCTTTGCGAGCAGAATTATTGATCGCTGCATCATCACACACCGACTCCAAACACCTGACCCTGAAACTGGACCTCGTTTGCTTTCTGAAAGCATGGCCGCGGAGTGACAGACAGCTTGTTAGCCCCCGCTGGCTTCACCTCCTCGTTTCTGGATGCTATTTTCAACCGCGCTGCTTTCGGTCGCACGCTTGAACTCACAAACAATCTTCCGGCGCTTATGAAAATGACTTTGTGAGTGCACGTGTGCATGCTGCATATTAAGCCGCGGATGTCCGAAGGCTGTGTTTTCTCGAGGAGCCTGCTGCGAGTGTTTACCTGCCGCCGACGAGGCGCACACAGATGCTGAAAGCTGCTGGTTTGGATAAGAGCGAATGACAGCGTGTCAGGAGCAGATTGGTGTTTGTGAGCGCGCTCGTGCAGCAGGAGAGCTTTTCTCTAAGATATGAGATCACAGGCCATTTTTCTGCCCGGGAATCTTGGGTAATTACAGGAGGATGCAGGGTCTCCAAAGATGGAGTGAGTGAGCTCTTGTGAGCTGCTGAAGCGAGCCATGGCTTCGTTTTCACGGCGCACGATTCTTATTTAGAAACACATGTAAGTGTTCTTTCAAAGCCCAAGGAAAATAGAGCGTCAAGCCAAACCTCATTTATTCAGAGTACATCAATCTGTTTGAAACATTCTCTGGGTGAGAAAAGCAAGTTTCTGATGGATAAAATACCAGTAAAAATACCAGTGATTTTACATTTTTAAAATTTGAATAAAAAATGTATTTACTAGTGAATTAGTCAGTCGTCCTGCTTTGGTTGTCAATCACTTTTGTTTTAATGTTTAATTTCCTTTTGTTGCCTTATTGGTTTTTGGTTCGCTATGAAACAGGAAATACATCACAAACAGGAAATTGGTTTGCTTTACAAACCAGAAGTTACCCCTCCACATAGAAGTCTCTCCTTTCCTCTCCACCCCCCTCCCCTCCTCTTTGTTTCTATCGTAGAGAGTGCTGCGTGCTTCTAACCATATCATGTCTACATATTTAAGTTAACCAAAGCCGCATTTTCGGTAAAATCTTCTTACCCTTCTTTATTTTGTTCAGAATTATTATTCCTTTACAGTTCTTTAGTCTACTCCAAATTGATGACTTCTACACTAAAATTGCATTTTGTTATCAGTTTGATTTTTGTTATTATTTTTGTTCACTAATGATTTAAGTTGATGACTCTAACAAATACTGAACACGCTGTATGATGACACTTTTCCCTTACCTCCGGACCAGTAGGTGGCACTGTGTTGAAACCTTGCAGTGAATGAATTGTGCTGTGTATGTGATATAGTTTTATTGTGATATTGTTTTTTCATTATTAGCTTAAATTTTAGTTTTTGGGTGGGGGGGGGGGGTCTGTATGTATTTCATCAATCATTATGTTTATGGATTTGCTACGTGTTCATTATTGACCAACCACCAGTGTGATTTTATTTTATTTTGGTTATTTTTATTATAAGTAACAAGTAATAAATCAGTAGTTGCGTTCACTATTCGTAATAAGAGGTTTATGGTTGTGGTTCTCTACATGTTTGATATCCGGTCTCATTGGCTGGATCTTGGTTTGATTTTGATGTTGGAGTCAATGGCAAACCCCAGCCAATGTGGTCAGTAACAATAAAACAATTGGTAATGGTTTCCCGATAGTTAGAGTTTGATTAATGTCATGTTTGCTTTTATTTCCGTCAGGTTGTTATGGTGTCAATCCTGAAACGAAGCAGGAGGGCTGGACGTGTTCTCGGTGTACTGCGGCTGATTTAACCGCCGTAAGTATTGAAAACACTGCTTTTTGAGTCAAACTGACTGAGAAAACCCTTCCGAAGATAACTACACAAGTCACCTGATCAATTGTACTGTATACACTGTAAGAAAATAGAGTATTCTTCTTAACTTTTGTTTTTGTTATATTATTGTCCTTTTTTCTAAATCTGTTTTCTCATAAAACTGCTAGTATTTAAAAAATACATATATATTTATAAAAGTGGTTGTTTTATGGTTGCAGGCGTGCTGTTTGTGCAGTTTACGAGGAGGAGCTTTGAAGAAAACCACAGATGACAGGTTTTTCCTTCTAAGATAATTCCTAGCCTCATATGTTATGTAATATTTGAAATTATATTTTAATATAACAAGCTATTTTTGTCTTTTAGATGGGTTCATATCATTTGTGCCGTGGCTGTAGCTGAGGCTCGATTCGTGAACGCGGTGGAGCGTGAACCGGTGGATGTAACTGCGGTTCCTGACACCAGGAAGAGTCTGGTGAGAGATTTTTACTGTTTCAAATTAAACCCTAAATCTTCTGCTGATTATTTTATTTCTTTCATTTGTCTTTGAACTTCACAATCATAGTTAACCAAGTGCATGGAGAAAGGTTTGAAAGGCTAGATCTCAATATAGTTTTAGTCTGTTGAGACCAAATATGGTCTTTTCCTGACAATTTTAAACAACGGGTCATTGTTAGGTTTCAGCACAGTGCCACCTAGTGGTCTGGAGGTATTAAAAAGTTTGACTCGTTTGAAATCACCAAGTTCTAAAATGATTCAAAATCTTCAAAATGGTTTGAGTGAATCAAGATCAAACTTGGTGTTTGTTCAATCCTAGACTCCGTGTGTGTTAACATTTTCAGTACGGTGCCCCCAGTGGCCTGGAGATATCAAAAATAGCTTATTGTTTAGGAATTGTTTTTGAAATTTTCAAGTTCATTTTTTTAAAACTATTATGAAAGTTTATTTAGTCGATTTGTTTATTGATATTTTATTCTTGCTATGCCCTTCACCCTCCATTTTGTGTAGTTTATCTGGTTTTTAAACGATGGTGCTATATCGGTCATAATGATATTACAGTTAAAGGAATAGGGACCAAATTTGGTGTTTATCATCACAGTCATAAACTCTTTTGTCTTCCAATTTTCAACACCTTGACCCCTAGTGGTCTGGAGAGATGCAGAATAGCTAACTTGGTTCAGCCGTTTGTTGGGCATTGTTTAGAAGTTTGTGAAAAGTTTCTGATTTGTTTTTATTTTTTTGTTCTAAATAGGATTTATTCATGCAATTTTGCACCCTCTAATTTTTTTTTTCTGAGCCAAATTTGGTGTCTTTGTACATCTCCTTCCAATTTTTTGAGATGCCAGCCCCTGGTGTTCAGAAGATGTGGAAAATTGCTCCCTTTTCCAATAAATTCTCAGTCTGAAAGGTTTCCATCCCTCAAGTAGTTTTTTCTTTGGAATCAAAAATACAATATTTTCAAGATTGTTTCCTAAACTGTTGACTTTCATATGAACAGTGCTTCATTTCAGCTCCCATCCTTCATCTCTCTTGTTCTTGTCTCCTTTCCTGCTCTATTTCTGTAAACACCACCTTCAAACGCTTTCTCTCTCTCTCTCTCTCTCTCTCTCTCTCACACACACACACACAGAGAGAGAAGTATATCGACAAGAATACAAATCCTTTATTAAATTGTCAATAGTTCATTTCAGCCGCCTGTGGCCGAGCGATCATAATGTTGGACGGCCTTTCAATGCGGCGCCGTCTTGGAAATATTTCATTGTCTGCAGAAAGACTCTGATTTATCATTCCAGGCCGATTGATCACCAGACATGCCACTGGACAGCAGAAGGGAAAATAGGAGATTTACGAGTATCAGCCGAGCAGTTATTTATTCAGACATCACGCGCTGGTGGCCATTTTGTGTTGTGTTGCTGTGAGGGAAGCTTTCTGTTGGAGCGGCTTGACATGGCTTTCTCTTTATAGAATTATTATCTGTGAGAAATTGAGATCCTGGGTTTAATCGGGCTGAGAGATTCGTTTGCATGTATAGACTCCACTCCACACCATTTCTGAACACAGATAGCAGTTCATCTAATGTTGTTTTTCTTTGTGAATTATGTGAATATGTAAGAGAAGTAATTACCGATGCAGCCAAAGCTTCAACCAAATCTTTTAATGTGTCCCCTAGCAGTTATTTTACTGTCCCAAGCAATGTGCTGTACTAGAGCTGTTGGTAATCCCCTGCATTTGATCAAATCAAATATTGCATGATTTGAGGTAACGAATCACTTCCTGTTTCCTGCCATTTTATTTTTTTACCTCACCGCAGGCAAAAACATTATCAAAATAACAGAAAATCTTTAGATCTTTAGCCTTATCTTAACATTCACTAAAGCAGTCACCAAATAATAAATAATCCAAAAGTGGCATGCAAGGGATGATTCTTTTTTTTCTTCATTAAAATTCAGATCGTTTGACTTCTCAAATGTGTATTTTGCAAAATGTAAAGAAAAGAAGAGCCAAAGAACAGAAAGTAGAGAAAGTCAAAGGTTTTGGAGCTGCTCAGTGGTGTTTCTGTTGCAGTCTGAAAGCTCTTTTATTTTAAAAAAGCCTGCGTCAATGAATTTTAGGCCACGTGCCATTTAAAAAGTTTAAAGTGAATATTCAGCATTAAGTTTCAGCATTTTCATGTCCACGTTTTGGCCGCTGTTTTCAAAAATGACAAAGATGGGTTTCCGTGTGGACAAACGGCGTAACCATACACAACCCCCCTCCCCCCACTTTCAAAATAACCGGGTACAGGTGGACAGGGTCTTAGAGTCTGGACGTTCTTTTATTTTGAAATGCAGTCCCATTTATTTCTAGGATCTCTAAGGACTTTTATTTTAAAAGTGACGGTTGCATTTATTTTCACCTTCTATTTTCCATAATATTGCCATTTTTTGTTTATGTCCATAAGGCAAAAAACACCCTAAAGTAAATCGATTAGAAATCTGGGGTTTACTGGAATCGAGGTATTTTTGTTGAGTTGTGAAAAAAGAACTTGATTTAAATAATTCATTTACTCTCTCTGCTTTTCAGAAATGTGTTTACTGCCACAAGACGACCAAACAAGTCTTCGGCGCCTGCATTCAGTGCTCACGGGACGCCTGCTCCACATCCTTCCATGTGACCTGCGCGCTCCTCGCCGGAGTCGTCATGAAGCTGGCGGATTGGCCGTATCTGGTGTCCGTCTCCTGCCACAAACACAAACCGAGCCCCCAGAAGGTACATGGAACATAACGTTGATGTAAACGAGTTTGTTGACGGCGCTGGATCTCGTGTTAGCATTGACTGTTGCAGGGGAACTAATAAACAAAGGTTCTGAACTTTGATAATCATTCCTTACAATGTTGTGCGCACCAGGCTGTGCATCCCCCAAAGGAGGCCAGAGGAGCCTCTCGCGAGCTGTCTCTGGGTCAGGAGGTCATCGGGAGGAACAGCAACGGTTGGTTTTATCGCTGCACCATCACCGGCATCGGCTCTCAGACGTACTACGAGGTCAACTTCGAAGACGGCTCTTACTGCGACAATGTCTTCCCAGAAAATCTGCTGGTGAGATCTCAAATCGTAACAATCTCGTTATTTAGTGTCGTTTTAGGGCCACAATTATCACTTAACATGAGATTTTGTGCTAGTCCCTAACACTGTCGTCTATGCTAACAGCCTGGTTGCTACGGATGACACAATAAAATGTCCCTTATGTCACTATGAGTGAAATAAACCATGAGGTGCCTCTGTCTTTTACCAAAGCTGAGATAAAGTCCAGAAAATTTGGTTGCTAGGGTAAGCAGCTTGGTTGCTAGGTAGCCGTCAGTGATGTTATACAAAATAAGTTACTATGGTTAACATAAAAAAAAAAACAATCCTCTGCGATGATGTACCTGGAAGATATTTTCATTCCCTTTTTTTTTCATTTTATTTATGTCAATGGTAAAGCTTTCCAAACATTCTGCCCGTGTGATCTGGAACACTACATTCTGGCTGAAATGGAAAGACACTATTCTCTCACTAAATTAGAAAGTACAGTGTAGTGTTATTTTGAATGGAAATGTAAGTGTGACACCTAGTGGACGGTTTACTCATAGGTGCCTGAATTTACAAATTACAATTGGAGCACAGTTGCTCAAAAAGATTTATTTTGTAATGTACTTTCTCTTTCTCAGAGTCACGACTGCCTGCGAAATGGCGCTCCAGAACTGGGTGAACTGGTGGTGGTGAAAACTAAAGATGGACGGGTTTACAATGCATCGTACATCCGCGAGCACATCCATCGATATTACCAGGTAACGGGAGTTTTTGTTGATTTTATTATTTTTGACATTTTGTTTTTTAAATGAACGTTACAAGAGTACTGACGCATAGTTTGCAGTGTAATTCATATTTAAATGAGATAAAATACGTGATCTCTTTAGTTTCGTTTTAGACCCCAAATCTGTGCCATCTAGTGGTGAAAAGAAGGGATTTTGACATAGAAGACCTGTCATAAGATGACTGTTCTAAAAATTCCTGCACAAAACAAAGCACAATTAATGCTTGGAACAATATATAAGATTTAGGAGAGAATGTGATTTAATTTTAGTTTTGACGTTGTCTTTGCTTTTTTGGGGGATTTATGTTTTTTTTTTTTCTCAACACGTTAGAGTTTTGTTATAAAACATAAAAAACAGTTTGTTGTCAATTTTCACAAAAAAGACTAAATGTATGACTCAAAATTGTACTTTTTGTACAATTTCAAGGTTGTTGTGGAATTATTGTGTAACGAAGAAATATTTGTAAAAAAGAAGCTTTGTTTTTTCGGGAAAAAAATGCTTTCAAGAATTTCCACAAAAAAACAGATTTAAAGATGATTTTTTTAGAGCATGTAATAAAAAGGCTCTGACCTTCTGAGGGTTAATGTCGGGGTAGTTCACTCGTGGTGATCGTTCACAAATAGAATAGATCTGTTGAGAGAGAAAACGTGCTTTACAAAGTGCTAAAACATCTCCCCCTGCTGCAACATTTATGCGTTTCGCTTGGATTTCCAGCCGTGCGGGCGGAGGTTAATTCCTGGTGATTGTCTCCCTGATCCGAGTCATTCGCCGGTTCCATAACTGGAGCGAAGTTTGCTCTCGATTCACTCGGAGCATCCGCGGCCACGTCGAGCTGAAGGGGAGAGAGATTAATGGGGAAACGAGAAAACGAGGCAGATGTGCTGCACGGGGGATTTCTGGAGTCGGTACATGAAGCTTATGAGGTGTGATGGAGCGCAGACAGCCGGGGCTCACCGCTCCTCGTCTGCCAGCACACCTAGTGTCTTCCCCATCACACGCAATCATTTCTGTCTCGCTGAAATGTTTTCCTGCGCATTTGGGTCACATTTGAAAAGCGAATGACTCCGATACCATCCCAAACTTGATCTCTGAGCAAACTCTCGTAAAGCTGTGCTTCACGTCAGATTGGTTCTCATTAAAAGCTCCCTCTCAGCGCCTCGGCTGAGCTCCAGAGAGTCTCTTCTGTCAGCAGTAACGAAGCGCTTGATTCTCCGCTCCGCCACAAGACTCCATTATTTATCTGATCTCTGTGAGTCACAGCGCTCCTTAATAACCTCCGTGACGTCACTGCTACCTGTGATAGACGCATCAGACGTTCTCCCACTCAGCTCTGATGAGTCTCCGCGCTTGTCGAACGCGGATGGGTTTGGAGCTTGGAAGAGTTTTCCGTGAATAATCCTGTCTCTATATCAGCATTTACTGAACTGTTTCTATCACATCTCTCCATTCGTATCCGTCCCTTCACCTGGGAACTGAGGGACGAAGTACTGGAACCCCCGACGAAGAAATGACAAATTAATGTTTACTCTCTGATATTGAACACGTCTCAATAGAACACTTGCCACAATACGGCAAGCTGCCCAGGGTGTATATAATAAATCAAACAAAGGATTTTCTAAATAATAAAGGAATGGTGTTTGGTGGACAGCTAGCTTGCATTAGGCATCCACAACATGCAGAATTCTCTCTTTGAAATCATTCTGAAAAGGGGTGTGGTCAGAAGCGAATTAATGAGATGCCATAGGGACAACTTTGGGTGAAAACGACCCGCTGCTCATCTTCTCTCACGTGAAATTCCGTGATTGAGAGAGTTTGGCAGAGCAGAAGTTTCTAGTTTGCTCAGATGCTTGCTAATTCTGGTCTCTGGTGATCATTGTTAACAGTGGGAGCACAATCAATAGCTCCGTAAGTGAAATCACGTATAAAATTCACTAATTGGATAGATATTTGTGTTGTTTCAAACCATGCTTTAAAAACAGGTGCTGCTAACCCCTTCAGATCCTGCGGGCGGGTTGGGATGTGATCCCTCACAAACAGGGTCCGAACAAATCCGGAATTACTGTTTGATTGTGCTCCGGCTGTTAACAATGATCACCAGAGATTATAGTTAGAAAAAGTCAAGGGGCTTTCTAGACAGCTTTCAGAAGGAAGTGTTCTTGAGAAAAAAATCAGCAGCTTTGTTTATGCAAATCCCGCTCCCTGCTTCCTCATTAATTCACGGCCAACCGCGCGTTTTCAAAACTGAGGGGCGAAAGCACCTGCTGACTCTCAGGGGTGCTGTGACTCTAGGATGTAAATGGTGACGTGCTCCAGGCCTTTGAAGGATATCACACAAGTGTTGCTCTCTGAATGATCAGCGTGTGCTGTCAGAAATAGCTGGCGCTGTGGGAAGGGTTTGCAGGAGGAGTCTGAAGTGCTGGTAATTTCCTTCCAGGTGGAGTTTCAAGACGAGACGCAGCTCTTGCTGAAGCGCAGTGAGATTCACACCCTCGACCAAGATCTGCCCAAGAGGGTCCTCTCTCGACTGGTAAACGCTTGCTATATCTGCTCTGTACGGCTTGAGTGTGCGTCCCTGAAGCTGAATCGTCTATTTTCCGTTTGAACAGGCGAGCACCGACCAGCAGATCCCTCAGGCTCAACCGTCAGACGAACCAATGGCCGCCAAACGCCCTCGTCTGCCAACCCACCCTTCCTCGCTCAATCTGGAGCCCCCTTTGCTTCCGCCCGAAATGCTCAGCAGCTTCCTGCCTCCCAGTATCTCTCCGAACCCCAGCGCCGCCCCTTGCTTAACACCCACAGCACTTCCTGTTTCTGCACCATCACTTCCTGGGGCGGAGCCTAGCGAAGGTTACACCCACAGCTCCAGCTACATCGCGTACATGGAGTCCCTCCTCAACTCTGACTTTCCTCCGGAAGTTTCCGAGCAAGGTCTCGAGCGCATGTATTGAAGCGCAGACGTAGGAACTCTGCATGTATTCGCATCATTTATTCGCTGTTTTGCAAACGGACCCAGTACAGAGCCTGGGGGACGCCGCGCTCTTCAGAGCCTTTCCTCGATCCCTAGCTTCGATTCCTTCTCTGACAGACTCAACGGTTTACTGTATGTGCGTTCTTTGCTTTCTGGGCGATCGTTATTTTTGTAACTCTCCGAAAAACGACTGGTCACCGATCACACGGACAGAATCTTGCTTTCAGGGATTGGGTTGCTCATAGGAAAAGATTGGCTCTTGAAATGTATCGAGTATTTAATGTCTTCTGTCGCATATAGAGGTAATATTTGTACAAAGGAAAGCTCCATTCTTCAGTTAGTTCTTGTATGTGTTTATTGTGTTAAATATAATCAACGGTGAAATGTTTTCTGCGCCGAACGAATGGTTTTGTTTTTCTAGAATATTTGGTAGATTGTAATATTGAATACTATTCAACTGTGTGTTTTATTATGATCGTTATATTTTGATTTCTATTGTTTTGATGAACTTTGCGATGTATTTCTGAAAGTGAAAGGATTGGAGTTTATCTTATTTTCACGAGGGGAACGTGCAGCATATTTTAAGCGTGTAGATGTAGATGTTAAACCGGGGAGAACTCCGCTTTCTCAAGGTGCTATAGAGGACTACTAAGAGTCTCGGGGTCATGTGACCCGCGGTGAGGCGTACGTACCAGACGTCCTGCTCTCCATCACTCTTTAGATTGACTTTCTTCACTCGCATCATGTTCAAATAAAGGGTCTGGGTGTCGCTTTTCATCTGGTTTTCGTTTTTTCACTTTATAATGAAATTAATTAATTTAATCGAAACAATGTCTTTTCTGTTTTTGTTTATTTTTGTTGTGAGATATTTGGTTTAAAAAATTATTGTAGCAAGGCAGAATTTCCCCAGTAAAATTAAAATTTTCATTAATTAAAATGATTTGCACAAAATGTTTTTTTTTGGTTTCTAATTTCTAATTTGGTTGACAAATTTTTTAAATGTCATTTCACGATAACTTTTTGTTATTATTTTTTATTTATTATGTGATATATTTTTTATTGTTAAAATAAAAAAAAACATTAAAATAAGTTATATTTCATCGAAGAATACACTTTTTCATTATTTTTACATTTAATTTGTAATTCTCATCATGTAATGTTTCCTTAAAAATGGTTTCTCCTCAAAAAAAAAGGTTAAAATTACATTATCATTGTAATGAAAGATGTTTAAAATGATAATGATCAGTCAAAACATTTTTTTTTATAATAGAGAGCTATTTTATAATTCTAAAAGTAGTTTTTAGTTAAACAACATCTTTTCTAAATTAATTAAGATGATATTAGCTTTTTTTCATTATAATTATAACAATCTGTTTCTGGAGTTAAAGTGTTGAAAATGTTTCTTATTAAAAATGATGAAATGGTGCGGCCCGGGGGGAGGGGGGGGGTAGTGGACATACACGTGCATCACTGTCTTCTGTCTGTTTTACATGAAGGCAAAACAATCTTTAAAAAATAATTAAATGGACTTTGTTATGAAGCTAACGATGGAAAGTGTTTTTGTTATAATTATACGTTTGTCATTACAATTCCCTTTTGTTGTTAGAATTACATAAAATATTAATATTTTGAGAAAGTGTTTTTAATGGGAAAACAAGAAATATCCTTGATGAGACAAAAAACAAGGGCGTTTCCATTTAGAAAATACATCTTCCATTAAATACGGATGTTGTTTTAACAAGAATTAAAGTCAAATTTACGAACAAATTTTCATTCTTTCTTCAAGGTGTTGTTTTAAATCTTTTAAATGAAACCAGATACTGTTTTATTTTGCTGTTTCTAAACGATATACGAGTTTCTTACAGCAGGATATACATTCATCCGCCGGCCTCGTCTTCTTTCCCGTGGACGCTCGGGCTCTTGGTGTAATATATATGGCGTCGGGTCTGGGATTCCTGGTGTTAGAGATGGTGTTTATTGTTTGTGCAGCTGAAATAAATGCTATAAAACCTAGTGACGGTGTTCTGTTAGTAACTCCACGAGCTCTCTCTCGTCTATCACACGTGTGCTGCTCCCCATGACACACAGAGGAACTGAAGTCTCCATCTACGACATCCTCCCACTTCGCTGCCTTTCAAAGCTGTTCCTGCACAAACCGCATGAAAATACTAAGCACACAACAGCAATTATATTAACAAAACACGTAATGAATGAAACATGTCAATCTCCAGGTCTCTTTACGGCATGTTTTCTTCCGTCTAGGTTACGGTACGTCTGCAAATTCAGTTTGAAGCATATCGTAGAGTATCTGGAGGATTCCAAACATGAACATGGTGTTCCTTCACTCTGTTTTTGTGTACCAACATCATACGTTTCCAATCTATCTTCGATCAATCCAAGGAGATCTGAGTTCAGGGGTTACCAAATTTGGTCTTAAAGGGTCGTGTCCTGCAGAGTTTTGCCTCAGCACTCCTGTCTGGAAGTTTCTAGATGCTTCAGATGTGCTTGACAAAGGTTGAAGGAAATCTCTGCAGGACACCGGGTCTCCAGGGCCGAGCTTGGCGACCCAAATGTTTATCAGCTGTGTTTCATGAAGATCAACTGTGCAGGATGGCAGCCCTCCAGGAATTACTTTGGCCCTGTCTCTCCTACTCCGTGTTTTACAGAAAGGAGTTCACAAATGAATCAGTGACTCTACAAAGCCTTAATAACCAGAAGAGAAATTCAGGAACTATTAGCATGATTTTTGTCGCTCATTTCTTTATGCTTTCTAAAAACCACTCACGTCCTTTTAAGACGTTCAGAGGTCAATAAATTGCTGTTTATTAATTACAATTGTCCACAAACCAATTAAAAGCTTTTCTTGGAGAGCTTGGCTATTAAAAATAAACCTCTTGCCGCCCTGAGTCATCCCAGACAAAAGAATTAATCTGCTCAAGAGCCCTTCTGTCGAACTGAACCTTCAGCGACATTTAACTGCTCTAAATGTGCCTTTATCAGATATAAAAAAAAAAAAACAATTAGGCTTTTAAAATCTTGTCTAAGTGAGCCGTCAGTCAGGATTTGTTTGGCCCCACTGCAGCTCCCATGATGCACCATGCCGGCGCACACGTCATCCGTTCATGAAGTTCGGAAGCCTCGTGTGCTGGGAGATATTTCCAGAGCCGCTGCCTCTGTAGGGGCCGAAATGAAGAAATGTGAGGTGACACCTGCGCTCATTACCTGCTGCGAATCTTCATTAGTTCAGTGTTTGCGCTCCGTCAAGCTCAGGTGGTTTCAGCAGAGACTCACCAAAGAACATGGCGCTGGAAACTCGAGACGTATTTGATTCTCATAAACCTGATTTACACGAAGGGAGTTGTGTAGAGGATGCACAAGGGTTATAGAGTCTGTCACTGTTTATGAAACACGTTCCTTTCTCTCACAATATATATATATATACCTCTTACTTTGGAGTCGGAAATTCAATTCGGCTGAATCCAATGCGTGACGTTTTTGAGATCTAACCATTACTTTCCTACTCAACGTCCTACAGAACTCCCTTCCTGCCAACTTTCCTTCTTACCTTCCTTCATTCCTGACCCTCTACCTTCCTACCTACTCTATCTACCTCCTTGAACATTTCTGCAAACATTCCTTCTTACTTCCTCTGCCTTGCTACCCCAGACCTCCCTACCTACCAACCACATCCCGTTTCTATTGTTTCATCCTTTCTTACACCTCTTCTTGCCTACTTTCCAGCTCTCTGTCTACCTTCCACGGTGCCTACCTTACTGCTATTTTCCTTCTTACCTACCAAACTTCTACTTCATACCTACCCAACACATTTTCAACAGCTTACCTCCCTATCTGTGTCTTCTACCTACCTTCATTCGTACTCCACATAGTTGCTTATCTACACTCTTACCTACCTAACTTCCTGCTTGCCTAACTGCCTACCAGTCTACCTGCTAACTTGCCTTTTTGCAGTCTTCCTTACCTCCTTACATTCTTTTCTTTCTACCTTAACGCAGACCTTTTTACCTACTTACCCATTTACCATTTCACCTACCTAACTTACCTAATCAATCTGCCCACTTGCCTACTTCCCCGCCTGTTTTACTTTATACATAGCTGCCTTCATACCTAGCCATTTATCTGTGTATCCATCTATCTATCTATAATGTCTATATCTCTCTCTGTCTCTCTTTGTCTGCTGTTTCTCTGAGACGTGCTGTGCATCTTGATCTTCATCTTTGATGTGTGTGAGAGTGCGTGTGTGTGTGTGCGTGTGTGTGTCTGTGTGTGTGTTCTGCAGATGAATCAGTGCCCAGTGTGATTCTCTCTCTCTCTCTCTCTCTCTCTCTCTCTCTCTCTGACCCTCGATGACCTGTCGTCGTTTGATGTCAACGGCTGCTCCATAATTACAGAGCGAGAAACGTCTCTGTATATACAAGACAAACCCTGACATCAGTCCCCTCCCGTTTCTCTCTCGCTCAGAGGACTCCATTAATATTCTCCTCGCCTCCTCTCGTTCAGAACAGGGTGCTGGGCTCCTGCCAGATTTGCAATTACAGATATTAAAATGTGTTCAGAGAAAGACAAGGCCAGCTTTGATATTACGGATCAGGCCAAGAGAAATACTAAAGGAGAGATTAGTTTCGGCCAAGTGAGGTCACGTGACATCTGTGGTCATGTGAAAGGAAATGCACATCCGCTCTCTGTCATGAATAAAGTTGCTGGAATACAGGTCAGGATCAATCGGTTGGATGAAATTAACAGAATAATAGAGGACATTAACCACATAAAAAAAACACAACCCGCGATGCTCTCCAAAACAAATGCCATTTGACTGAGCCACCCCAAACAACTCTTTTCCTAAATAATGTTATTCTTGTGTTCTTTTGCAGAATTTCTAGTAAATTAGATGAATCATTGGATGGTAGTCAGGTAGAGAGTTATGGGTTTGTTGCAAAGCTTCCTGTGCAATTGTGCTGAATATCCCCAGGGCCCTGGAGCGCTCTTGGGACCGTGATCAACCAGTGCACATGTGTTTTGTGGAACTGGTTGAGGCATTCAACTGTGTCTCTCATTGCATCCTGTGTGGAGTGCTTGGGGAGTAACATGTCTGTGGCCTTCTGTCGAGGGCCGTTCAGGATCTGTACGAGAATATCAGAAGACTGGTTCAAAAATAAAAACCTTTTACGCTGACTGTCTGAGAGGAGTTAAGCTTTGGGGAGGGTACAGATTGAGGGCTAAAGGATATTGTCTCTTCTCTTTGTGGAGAATGGTGTTCCTCTCCATCTCGGCAAGATCTACTCCAGATACAGGGCATTTTGTTGGTGACACAATGGCGTTGAGGATCAGTACCTCCAAGTTATTGCTGTTGCCTGGTAAAGGTGGCTTGTTCTTGGCTGGTTGGAGGAGAGCCTTGATTGAGCGTGAGTGGCACAGTGGCTGCAGTAAGGAGGTTCATTTACAGGTTTGTATTGTAGAAGAAAGTGTGGTGTCAAAAGTAAAGATCCCATTTTACCTAATAGTCTACATTTAAAGTCTAGTCTTTGGTTGTTAGCTTTGGCATAAAAGACAACACCTCGGATATAAGCAGCCAAAAATAGAGGTGCATAAATGGGAGCAAGTTGAGGTCAGCAGCCGAATTCAGCTGTATGGTTACAAAAAGACTGGTGGAAAAGTCTGTATCTAGCTTGGGCTAGGATTTCCCAGTTGGATGGCAATGGAAGTGTCCATGAAGACACAAGTCTGACCCTACCATGCACAGGTCCCACATAGATGATGAAAGAGCTGGCTAAAGAATTTCTGCAAGGTTTTGAAAATGTACCAGAAACTCTGTTTACAGTTGCAAATCTTGGTTTAGAGAGACATCTCACCAACAAAAGTTACCAGGATACGGCTGTGACCCTGGGTCATGAGCTTGTTTAGAAGAGTGAATGTTCTGTATGGCTTCTAAAGGTGGTAGTAATCTCGATCAGTTATTAACAGGGTAAGTTATACCTTTAATAAAACTATTTAAGATGGTGTTTATGTAGCTCAAAGTACAGTATTCGAAACACAAGCAGAGCTTCAGAGTTGTTTGCAGACGCTCAGTGAATACTAACGTCTCCTCTGACAGCTCGCAAGAGAGAGAGAGAGAGAGATGTATATGTCGTCCTCTAAGTTTAATGAAAAACAGCGTCGTGAGTTACTAGCATGCTAATGAAGCATCTTTGTCCAGTCAGGGACGACAAACTAATCGCTCTCTACTGAAAAAGCTCCTAAACGCTCCATTAGCCCATGAGTGGATGAGGGATCAGATACGCCAGGCTAGCTTCGATTTATTAGCACCTCTGAAATGGCCACACACATGATTGCTCAGCTCGCTAAATGAGCTAATTTGTTCTGTTTATATATAAAGCTAATTGCAGTAACTAGCACAGGACCCTGGAAGAAGGCTTTGTGTAAATCAACTTTGAGCTAATTGCAGTAAAGCCTTAAAGGAGTCGTAGAAAAGCATGTTTAAGCTAATTAGCTAGCTAACACAGACCCGGAGGAGAAGTCTTTCAATAAGTCCAGTTTTAGTTCAGGTCTAGTGAGTTTTAGACACAAAGGAATCTTTAATCGTTTTATAAGAGGCTCATATTTAGGATAAAACATCCTTGAGTAAACAGATATTAAGGTAAACCACTGCTAGCATCTGTGGCTAACACTGAAGATTGTAGAATCACTCTTTTATCCACTGTTTTGTGTCAACATTAGCTGCTGGAGTGGCTATTTTGTGTATCGTCTCTGTCACCTTCTCATCTAGCAGTTTGTGGTGATCCTGAAGCTCAGTCCTTTCCTTGTGGAGCTCCACCGTCTCGTTCCTGCCATCACTGCAGAGATTTGCTCGTGGTGGAGATGTTGGATCTTGTTGATGGTTCTGCAGACAGATGTCTATTTTACACGTAACAAGGCGATGTTCTCGTTAAGAGAGGCCTGTTGGATAGACACCTGTGCACCAAGCTCTAGACTGTTACCCACACAAAGCTTCTCCATGTTGAGAAGCTGAAACCAAACGACGGCTAATCCTCTCGCGGTAGAGCCGCCATTCTAATCCTCACTACTGTTTATAAAGTGAGTTTTGAAGGTCAGTTGAATGAAAGCTAGCACACAAGCTGTGTTTAACTGCGTTTGAATCATGGGTACTTGCTATATTTGGATTGTAGAGAAAGAGTTTTGTAGCTACGTCTGCTGGAAGTTTGTTCAGTCACCTCTGACGACCTCGCAGCTAATGCTAACAGACATGTAACTAGACGCCATAAAAGTGCCATTCTGATGTGAAGAGACTTTCTAGGGCTTTCACGGGTTAAAGGCTAATTGTTTCTGAAATGAGGTTTTAAGCAAAAGAATTAGCTGGAGAACATGATTTGTCTGGAGCTGATCTGAGAGCAGTTTCTAATTCGCAATGGAACTCCACACGAAAGTAACCAAACGTCTGGGAAAACACAAAAAATCTTGTCGAAAATATGAGACAATGGCAAGGTTGCCAAAGATCAAGAATATACTATATATATATTTATTTATATTATGTTAAAGAGCAATATTATGAGAAAATTCAAAAAAGACGAAAGTGTGAAAAACAAAAACATATAAACAGTTTTTTTTTCAGATAAAATAGAAAAAGTACATTAGTCATTTATGTTAGACAAGAGTTGGGTTGTCAAAGTTTGAGAAAATGAAAAGTATTTGAATTTGAGAAATAATCAAATAGAAGAGAGAAGGGTTGCCAAATATAGAGAAAATAACAAAAATGTCAGGCAAGGGGAAGATTTGCCAAAGTTGGAATGGTAGTAGTAGTGGTGGAGGTGGTGGTGGGGGCAATATTTGGAGAAAATGCAAAAATGCTCAAATAAATAATGGAGGGTATAAACAAAATGTCAGAAAAACAAAACAGATAAGAGTAGTGTTGCCACATCTGGGGAAAAACACATTAAAATGTCAGATGAAGGGAGGGTTGCCAGATTTTCAAAAACACAAAAGTTTCACATCTGGCTTTTGGTTTATTCAGTTACAAAAGTTTAATCATAAGTGCTTTTAGTGTTACTCGTGTAGACTATAAAATATAGACGTCATCGCCGTCATCACAGATTGTACCAAACATGTTTTTCCCTACTGGCCTTTAGATGCACGTGACCAGTGTTTGCAGCTATAGTCACTTCAACTCTTCCAGGGAGGCTTTCCTCAAGGTTCTGCCGAGGATTCATGATAATGTCTAGGCTTTCTTCCAGGAGCTCATTGGTGAGGTCAGACACAGATGCTGAGAGAAGATCTCTGACCCCAAAGGTCTTCAGGTTGAGGTTGGACTCAGGATCAGTCAAGTTCTCTTTCTGGAACTTGCTGAAAGCTGGTGATGGCTTCCATGGATTGTGGAATATTTAACAGTAGGGCACCACACCGAGGTTTACTGAGGGAGGGGCCCATCCTTCACTGTTGAGAATGTAGTTCAGATTATAAAACATGGCTTCTGTATCCTGCAGATGGAAAAAAGCTCAGATTGATCATGTGATCATTTAACCCCTTGTTATATAACCCCAAATACAAACTGAGAGAGATGGCAAAAGATCTGTGTGAGGAAGAAGTGCAGACAGAGAGGGGGGGGGGATTGAGAGAGGGAGAGAGAGAGAGAGAGAGGAGGATGATGCAGGGAGCGAGGGAACTGTGCCAGAGTGAGATCAGGGTCACTGGCTGAAGGACGAGTGTAGTTGCCCCTCTGGCGGTGGCATCCGCAGCAGGCATATGCTTCGCCCTCCTGTCCGAAGAACGTGAAGGGGTCGCGGGCACTCCGGCATTTTAATCCTCTCAGTGGAAAGTTTGGAGATGTTATTACCCTCCATCTGTTGACGCACGGACCCCAACGCTTCACTGCTTTCACAAGAGGGCGAGCAAGATCTGTGCAGAGAGAGAGAGAGGGAAGAGGGGGGGGTGAGAGAGAGAGAGAGAGAGAGAGAGAGTTCAACACGACAATCATTCCTTTTCTTTCATCTTTGCACAGCCTCCACTGGTCCCAGACCTGTTCAAGTGTTCTGTTAAACACAGGTCTGGTTCTATTTACTTTTATTTAGCTCCTCTTCACTCGAGACGGGGTGCTCAGGGGCGGGGCTGCTACAAGGAGGAGCAAGAAGAGATAGAGCGGTGTGAGAGGAGATGGAGGTGAAAGGGTGGTGGTGGGGGGGGTGTCTTGGTTGTGGTCGATGCTGGATTAGAAGCTAACACCTCCAATGACACCTGTGTCCTCTGACACTGCTGCCGACTCCTCAGAGAGAAAAGCTGCTATTGGCTGCTCAAACATTCCATGGGCGTGTGACTTGGTTTCAATGAGGACCAGAGAATAAATAAATATAGAAATAAATTATTTAAAGAAGAAAAACTCCTGAAATTAATACAAATATAGAACTATACATATAAAATAATAAATAAACATTAATGTGTTTATACATTTCACCACATCTGTATTTATTCGGTTTGACTTTTTCTCTTTTTTTTATTTCCACATTTCCTCCTTTTTTTAAAGACAGGAAGAGAAGGGCCTAGAGAGGAAATGATGACAGGTTCGAACCTGTGTCCCCCTGCACGCACAGAACCAGCGCACCGTCCGCTGGAATCTAGATGCCTCTTTAGGGCCTCTGCACATCATTTCCACATCTTTATTCCACCTTTTCTGAACATACAGGTTTCACAAAAGAAAATAAACCGTTTTAATCATTAGAATCAACTTTTCCTGATCCAGAATCAATCAAATGAAAAATGTGGAGCTAATAGCAACAGCGTGTGTTCACGCTTCTCACAAACGCTTGTTTCCCCAAAACACATTTTCAGTCGTGAAAGGAGAATGACACAAAGTACAAACACATTTATAAAACATACTCGAAACCCAGAACCATGGAACTACAAGAAGCAATTACCCACAATTCACTGCGCGCTCACATTAGAGAACAAACAACACAGATTACAAGTAATAAATGACTACAGACATTTACTGCTTCAATCCAGAGGAGGAAACACCATTCCAGGTGTTCACTCCCCTGGAGATAACAAAACTCAGCGAAGCATCTACTCCCTCATGTGATGACTTTTGAGCGGGACAGGACACGGTAAAAAAAAAACCTTAACCCATAGTGTCCTTACTTTTTATTGTATACATAGTTTATAAAATATACATATATAATAATAAAATATATATGAATAAAATATTCTCTATATAATAATAATAATAAAAAATGTATTCTGTAAGTCTTTTAAGAGTCTTGAGATGATGAAGGTGATATTCTTATTTTAATTCAAACATTATATTGCTTAAATATCCGTGTTTCATGTTTTATTTCTCGATCTTATGGATCCTGTTACTGTCGTTGTTTCCCAAGAAAGTCTACCGTAACCGTAAATCTGTCCGTGTTGACGTCATGACCGTGTTTTCTGGGATCGTGTGTTTCAATCACTGTTGTGTTGGTGTAGCCATCCATCACTCACTGTTGCTGCCCTCCGGAGGATGGAAGGTGCTTGGTTGGAAAAGCCCCGAGCCATCGGTGACGATGGGGGTGGTTATTTTTCGGCATTCCTTCTCCTTCCATCCCGACTGAGCTCGAATTGTTCTTTGAATGCTGTTTAAGTTGTTCTTTCACGTGAAGGAAACGGCGTTGTCGCTTAGCAGACGTGTCAGGTTTTATCAGGACGAGCACAAACCTCACAATCAGGAGAGCTTCGAGTGTGGAGACCACTCTGTGTGAGGTGTCTTTGTGCAGGCTCTCCATGGATTCGCTGCGGATGGAATTCTGAAAACTGGAATTAAACCTGACTCTAACCTAATCCCGGCTTATTGCCATCTATTTCATTTCACAGAGCACCAAGGGGTGCAGCAGCATCCGCACTAATGTCAGAGAAGATAAAGCTCTGCGCGAGGGAAGAGTGTGTTTGCTCTCTCTTCATGATCACGTTCACGTCACTCTGCCTCATTTCACTCGGGAAATTCAATTTGAGCTCAGATACTGCACAAGCGCTTAGCTTAGCTTAGCGCAGCCGCGCGGCTCATTAACATTCAAACCAAAGACTTTAATATTTGTATTATTTTTTACCACAATATAAAACCTAGGTGTGTGAGAGAATAATGTAAATTGTTTTCTGGATTTTGGAGTTTAAACTGGCCACTTCACAAAACAGAATGGTAGAGAACGTTCTGCAGTATCCTACAACATGAAGAGTCTGGCAGTGGGTCAGTGACGGTGTGGGGCCCTCCATGTGCCTTGAAGCCTGATTCCGAGATCAAATCCTGTGTGAGACCATCTGCTGGTGCCTTCTCCTGACGGTCTATGCTAGATCTTGTGTAGCTGGAGTGTGTCAACAGTTCCGGGATGCTGTCGACTGGCCGTCTGTTCCCCAGATATCACCACATCTAGAAACACCATGTCTCGATCCTTCCACCAACGCCACGGGTTTGTGGATGGTTTCGCACAGGTTTGGGAGGAGATGCCTCAAGAGAACATCCTCCACCTCGTCAAGAGCATGCTCGGTTGTTGTAGCTGGAGGCCACACATGCTACAGAGCCTCCGAATCCAGCTCTCCACCTCCATAAAAGCAAGATAATTGATGTGTGGTTTTGTTGTCCGCACATTCCTTACATAAAGAACAAAGTATTTATGAAGAACATTCTTCTGTTCGATCTGGAATTATAGAGAACCTCTAAAGAGAAACTAACAAGAAGAACGTTTCCATCTCAGAAAAGTAAACAAATGCTATATTTTTACCAGTAAATGTGAGTTGAAGAGGTGTGCGTGCGTGTGCGTGTGTGTGGTTGGGGGGGGGGGGGCGCCTTAAATCAGGGTGTAATTTGGAGCACAATGTCCAACAAATTGTCATCTGGCTGAGCTTCATGTAAACACCCATGAAACATGAAGCCGATCCAAGAGCTTTACCTGGTTCCTATTCGCATATAATTTTGGATAATTAATTGACCTTTCCCCGCATCGTCCCGCGGCGCCCGGGAACTCAAATGTCAACAAGCGGAAGTGGAAGCCTCTAATTCACGCCGGTGTGAAATAAATTGCTTCTCATACATGTTCCCGCATACGACAAATTGATTTGTGGAAACTGGGATGGAAAGAGGGAGAATCCTGCAGACAGTTCAGCAAACACGCTCTGAAGTGTAATTGAAGCTCATCGAAGCGCCCGTGAGGCGGATAGGCCGCGCGCTTTATTCCCGCCCTTAATTTGCTCGCGGTTAACATTCATGGCTCTCTTTCGGTCAATAAAACGAATCTAAATCATTTTTCTCTCTTCGTGTGAGCGCAGATGATTATTCAATATCAAGCGTTTTCCTGAGGTGTTTGCCCGCAGAGGCACAATTTCCTGTCAGCCAGGGAGCTGCGCTGCCATGTAATGTGCTTTTAATTTAAAGTTTACTTTATTCCTCTCCGCTCGTGTTCTCGATGTTAAAAACCTCAGATTTCACTCACTGTTTACTCAAAACATGGAACTCTTCTGGTTACAGATTACAGCTCAAATCAATAAAATACGTTGAGAAAGTGCATTTGAAAGTTTGAAAATATAGCACCGTTCAAAAAGTGAAACTGATAAATCTTAATTTGGATGATTATAACTGATTCGAGAGACTTGAATATTATTATTTCAGAAATGTTAGAGTGATGCGAAGTTTGAGCATACACAACACTCAATATTTAGATTTGCCTAAATTCCATACATATTTAAATTGGTTTCGTTTCACAATCCTCTCCAGTGAGCGGTTATCCTTATTGCTTGTGCACTTTTACGGCAAGAACATGCAACTCCTCTCAGGAAGTGACCCGAACCAGCAACCTTTTCACTGAGGGGGTTTCGAAATAAATAAACTTTTTCAAGATGTTCTATTTATGTGATAATACAGTCCAACAAAAATATGTTACTTTCTTTTTGTGTAGATGGAGTGAATACTGACTTGAGTATTTATTTACACGAAGAACTGCCTTTTTTGTCAATATTTGTTTCTTTAATTTTGCTTTATGAATATTCCGTTGTACTTCTTACCTCAAAGCAGTGACGTGCGGTCAGGGGAAGCACGTGGTGTATGGAAGAAGATGGTTTGTATGTGTATCAGCTCAATTCACAAAGTTGCGCTGCTGTATGTGATCTATATTTGATTTATTTGATGCCTTTTATAAACTGCTATAAAGCTGTGTGTGTTTCTTGTGTAGAGACATCATTAAACGCAATCATTTCTGAAGCGAGGCACACAGCTCCCCGGCCTCAAGCTAGGGGGCGCTAGTGATCCAAAGAGATGACAGACTCCGCGACTGAAGAATAACAGAATGAGTTCAACCGTCAATTAATTCTTTCATAATAATTAGCTTAATTTTCATAATCAATCGAAGCAGGTGATAATTATTACAGGTGAACGCCGGAGTGAGAGACTTTTAAAACCGAAGAAAGAACAGCAACAATTCTACAAAAAAGTTGATTCCTGATCTTCAGAAGCTGCGGCGCATGGACTTCATTTAAAAGCAAAGGCAAGTTCATTATAACGTTTTTTAACGTTTGTTTGTGTGGAAAAATATTGACATGAAAGTTTCAAATATACAAACTCTCAAGCAACAATACAAACGGCAGGCAATCGCAAGCAAACGTTACAAAACAACGAAAAAATCCATTTAAAAATTAAATTATATCTATAAAAATAAGGTAATGCATTCATAAACACATTGGCCAATTCTGAAAGTAACTTTTACTTTTTTTACTGGTTTCAGAAACTTTGTAAGAAGTAAATATTAAACATTGGAGCTAGCTGCTCTGTAGGGTTCATAGGTTTGTAAATCTCACTGATGACGTCAGAGCCGCACCAGCCATGAACCTCACCGAACCTCACTGCCTCAAAACCACCTTCAAATAAACCTCACATGCACCACAGTGCTATTGTGGGATGTGACATAAACTGTGATTGAACCAGTCATTGTACCCCTCCATGGCCTTACAGGATGAGATGCATCACAATAACAATAATTACTTTCCTAATTCCTTTTGACATTTAATCAATTGTGTAATAAAGAAGGTAATGTCACGGGCAAGGCGTGCCGCAGTTTATTAAAACCAATGCTAATAGAAATGCCCCAACAGGAAAAGCGTCAATAATTAACCATTATATATACTATACTATACTATGTTCATATAAAGATCAAAATTGTATTAGTTCCTTCAATTTCTTCATTGGCACTATGTGAAATGTGGATGTGGGCACCTTCACAGTAGATGTGAAATGCAGAGCTATAAATGGAGGAATTTAATGAGGGTAATACTCAAAATTACAGGTTTCTGCAGTCGAGCACCTGGCCTTCACTTCTCTTTAAACCAGAGTCCATCTAGCCGTGTTCTCAAAGCGGAGCCCAGGTGATGATGCCAGTGCTCAGCCACATTATCTCCTAATTGCCAGTTTGACTCAAAACATTACGGATGGTTTGCGCTTTTCCTTTTTTCCCCATCCGGCCGGATCTTCAAGCAAAAATGGAAGCTGCAGCCCTTTATGAGAACTGCTGATGGCCTTATTTTTCTCGTTTCCCTCCCTCCACCACACCAGGGATAAGGTTATCTGAGCTATTCGTCATGGAGTTTGCAGATAATTAGCTTTTTAAAGTTTCCCCCGAAGTCAGAAGTGTCCTTGCAAGGGCGGACTTGTCTCTGGAAAAATGATTCAGCCATAAACAAAAGTTTTGAGCCGGGATCCAGAAAGAGGTTCATTTTCACACAGCATGAGTCATAGATACTGTACAGCGCTCCAGAACTACGCTTAATGCTCACGTACACACTGTTTAATAATGTGCTCATTCCACCAGTTTCTTTTATCCAGGAAGGCACTACTGTAAATCAACTATTGCATCTCAAAAACAAAAGATTTTTGTTTGTTTCGTTGAGTTGCTGCATATTTTTGAGTTCTACAATAGTGTTGTTTGTAGCTTTGTGCACGAATGAGCCAGAGTGGTTTAGCCCCACCCACTGAGCATGCAGCCACGCCCATGTGCCTTCTCATTGGTTGTAGGTAAATGATGTTGACGAATCGTGATGTCGCTTCCAGGCTAAACAGGAAGCAAAACTTTTGAATTTCAATTTTATTTAAATGCAGAATCGATCAATATTGGTTCATACATGTGAAATATTGTCACCAAGAGTATCCATGCTGTTAGATTATTGAGAAACGTGTTGAAAATCACTATTATTTTAATAAAATGACACATAAATAATGTATAAATTCCTTTCACAATTATTTTATTCTTAAAAGAGCCTGCCAGAATTAGAAAGAATGGGATTGTTGCAATCATTCACAGCACACGGGTAGCTCTGGTCCGCACTGGTTGAACACACGGTCAAGTGACATACGGTCACATACCTCATCGTACGGGTTTCCTCGACTGCTTTTTGATTGGTTCGAATGAAGTAAACAACGGCTGAACACTGGGAACGACTTCGCTGCTTGATTTTTGACCTGAACGTTGATTTTTGAACTAAACAAGTGAAGTGTGAAAGCACTGGTAAAGAAAGAGAAAAAGCCGGGGCAGGAACACACAACCAGCACGATGTGAGACTAAATCCAGGCAGGGAGTCGGTGAAAACCGTGATCTTGATAAGGAAACGAGGGGAACAGGAGCGCTGGGGTTAATGAGCAGCAGGCTGATGTGCACCTGAAGCCTCCGGTTCGGCAGGCCTCTGTTTCTCCATTAGCACTAGACGCCTCAGGAGGAGCGCAGAGCCCCTATCCTCCTGCTATCGACTCTTGCAGAGAGTGTGTGTCTGTGCGGGGATTGACCCGTGACCCGTGGGAAATGGACACGGCGGCTCTGCAGTGATTGATAACTACCCAGAGAGACTGCTTTATTTTTTTCTGCTGTCCTTCACGTCTGCTTCCTCCGGAGCTTTTTAAAGAACCCTATGCATCACTCTGGATATTTCTGCTCGTGGATTTGTGTGTTGGCAAATGTCACTGCTAATGCTAACGGAACATATTTTTAGGACCTTCATGCTCCACAGTCTAATGTCACATTAAGTTTCTGAGCCTGGAGACGGGTGATGCTGTAAAGGTAGAGTTTGTAACTTTGTGCCGCTTCAGCAGGAATGTGTGTTTGATGTGCTCTAGCACAGATGCGTACGCCTTCAAACCGGGTCTCGAAGAGTGATGCCAGCGTTGATTACAACTCAGAAGTGAACCCTTGTATATTTTCCTGACAATAGCCAAATAAACAGAAACGGCTTCAAACTTTTATCCTCGATCACACTCGATTCATCCTCTGTTGCTCTCAGGTCTTCAGATTCCTCCATTCTATCGGCTTCACCCACCTTCAGATAAGATTGTTTGTTTTAAAAGGGGATACGATCAAAAACTAAATTTGGCAGGAAGACCAAACTGCACCAGGTTTTGAAACGGTCCTCACCAAAGAACTAAAGCTTAGAGTCGTGTTCTGGCCGTGACGGTTCCAGGCCAAGATCTTCAGCTCTGCCTCTAATGGCCGCACGCGACAGAGACCGACACGAGCCCATGTACAATTACAGTCCGAACCCAACACGAATCGTCGGGACCCAACGGGGCTTGTATGTTTCAGGTTCTTCGGCTCCATGAAGAAGTTCTCTGATGACTCTGTGTCTAGTTTTGGTAGTTATCCGCAGTTTCATCTGAACGATGTACGGTTCATTGTAAAATGGAAGCATTGCCTCATATTTTCCAAGTTTATTCGAATCCTCCCGAGGGCTCTACGGATCTGTCCGTTTGCAATGCAAGCTTCAACTCGTGTCCCTGGGGACGATCCAATCACTCGTCTCGTGTGTGTTTCTCTGCTCTGGTTTAACACTCGGCTGGATTGGTTGGGCTTCACGCTTGGTTTCTTTTCTTCTCTCTGATGAGCCTCGTCGCTCTGTCGTTCTTGATCCCTGTCAGAGATTTGTGCTCCTGCAAATCAAGTGAAAATCAATGCAGGGTGTTTTTCTCAGGATAACAGAGCGAATGATCTGTCTCGCTGTCATCCCACTGTCCCTCGCCGTCTCTCTCCAAGTTCCCTCCATCTGATGGCTTGTGAAATGTGCTAATGGTCTCCAGTCTGGAGATGCATCCTGTGAGGTACATGTTGACCCAAATATTTCATAGTTAAAGTGGCTTTGCGGAGTCGAAAGATAAAGAATGCTCTTTGTTAATTTATCCATCACGCAGTGCATGTTAAGAGCATCTGTACTGGTTTTCCATGAACCATATTGTAAATACGTGTGAAACTCGGTACAAGGAGAAAGTACAGGGTAAGTGTGTAACGCGGCGATTTTAAAGGGTCTTGCTCAGTTTTGAGTCAGAAACACAATTTTATAAATCAAGAAAGCACTGACAAGCAAAGTACATCAACCACTGAGCAGGCGGTAAATTTAAACTGACGTACACAATTTTACACCAAAGGAAAAATCACCACTTGGATTTAACAAAGGAGGTCTAGCTTCAGCATCTGGAAGAGCCCAAAGAATGAGGTCAGCTGACTCCTGAATATACCGAATGTGATGCAGAGATTGGGAATCAGACCGGGTCCCCTTGAGGCGCTTACTGTGTTTTAAATGTTAAATATCCAACACTTTACAAAAATATTTTCAGTGTTTTCCATTTTTAAAAACATTGCCGTATAGAACACGATGTTTTCGGTTGCCCTTTGACCACTTTCTATATGATTTAAATTGAGCATTAATTTACGATATTAAAAAACAACTTATTATTTAAACTTGAACTGTTTGGATGCTTTTGTCAGAAGTACTTTCTGAAAATCGTTATCTGCATTAAAATGTATTTATTTATTAAATAAATGGTAATGGAGGATGCTCAGAAAAAACATCATTAAAAGAAAAAATCTAAACGGTTTTAAAAGCCTCGGTTACTTCAGAAAGAACCTGTCAGATGATTTCTGCTTTTCTCTGCGTTCTGCTGATCAAGGAGGACTTCTGTGAGCTGGCAGCTACACGGCGCTGGAAATTAATGGCGTGTGTTTGAGCGACGAGCTGCGTTGAAGAATATTGATTCCTCCTGCTTTCACTCGCGCTGGGGCTTTTCTGCAGTGTCAGACGGCAAAGAAAAACACTGAGAAATGATTAAAAGTCTTTGGTTACGACTTAGAGTTTGAACACAGCTACTTCCTGTCGTCTGACGGGTAGAGAAAGACCTTTTCATAAGGGCTTCCATGCGTGAGCTGGGCACTATACGCTAGAACCTGGATGAACTCTGAAGAGAATCCACATCTGTCAGAGTTAAACGTTTGATCTAAAAAAATACTAATGTTTTATTATTGCTCATTGAAACTGTATCATTCGCTTTCATCCAATCACCTCACTGTAACACCGCCATCCTGCGATACTCGATCAATGACTCCATAACCGGCTCATCTAGAAATTAATGTCTGTGGCTAGAAATGTTAACAGGTCCAATGTTACTCATTGCTGCTAAATAAACGATGACGGCAGAGTATTGAACCACGTCATCGAAACACCATTAGAAAGAAAAGATTGAACACCATTCCCGGACTACAAATCCCAAAACAGCAGTTTACATGTGAACCCGTCAGCGTTACGCAAACACAACAGAAAACCGAGTAGGTGGTTGTTTCGGTGGGGGAGGGGCCGTGCGTTGACCATTATCGATGACATCATCTATCGACCCCGCTATCATTTGTTGTGTTTTTTTTTTTCTGTCTATTTTATGAATAATTCTTACGCATAAATCACACAAATGTTATTTCTCTTCTCAAGCTTCTCACTGTGTCTGTCTCCTGTACGATATATTTATCTGACATTTCTAACAATGTTAATGTACAGGGGTGCACAAACTTTTGCACAGCACTGTATATACGCAGGGAATCCAACAGCACACAATCAGTGAGAAACAGGTGGAGACGATGACTGCGGAGAGGCCTGAACTAATAAATATAAATAAATAAAAATACTGTTTATTTTCCGGTCTCTGGGTTAACCTTGTTTTCTCTTCTGCTCATTTCATAAATCTGAGCGCTGGAAACACTGTTATTGATTAAAAATGATTAATATCTCGCCGCTGATGCTGCAGGAGGGATGGAAAGCAACAGAAACACGTAATAGTTTCTGTGAAAACATCCAGCGCCATCAAAACTGTCAAAGTCACTGCGTGTTCCTCGGGATTTTAATCAAAACGTTGGCGTGTTATTCGACTCGACCGGAATCATCTTGTCCTTTGTGACGGCGACACAAGCTCGGCGTGAGATTGCGGTTTCATTTTCTTTCTCTTCTCCGTCGTGCTTCAACAAAGGTTGGCTCTCAGCAGTTTCCATTAGGCGCCTCTTAAAGTTGAATTTGTAAGCGGCAAAATTGATGGTTTTCCTTTTTGCAGCTTGCAGCAGGAACGCTTGAAAGAGAAATGTCAGAGAAATGTCAAACACGACGGGTCCGGGTGACTCCAGAAGAGGCCGAACGAACACAAAAGGTTTCTGATCTCTGATTGGGTTCAGACTGACCTGTAAACACTCGCATCGTACTGTTTCACTTACGAGAGAGAGTTCGGAGGGAAAATGCCAAAATGACGTTTGCTCATTTTTTTTTTTTTTTTACCATTTTAGTGACTTTAACCTGGAAAAAGATCCACATCCAGATCCTTTTTTTCTTCTTCTTTCATCCACAAATGAATGAATTTGTTTAAAACACTCTGGGAATGTATTGAGGGTTGATTTTGATTTTACAATTAACGGATCAATCATTAAAAAAATGTTTAACCGTTTAAAAACAAAATCAAATAAAGCTTCTTGTACTTTAAAGTGTTATTTATTGCTATAAAATAATGAATAAAAAAAAAAATAATGATAAAAGAAAACCTTATCAGTCCATCTGTAAGCTCCGCCCCCCTGTGGTATGTATGGAGTCGCTATATCTTAGGCCCTTGGTGCTCGAGCTCCAATAAAACAAACTAATCCTTGTACCTTCCCTAAAGTCATGAAAGTATCGTGTTTTTAGGACCACAAGGGGCACCCGGTTGTGAGGTTCACTGTTAACGATCAAGTCTATTTTCATTTAAAAGTTCTTTGAGGTGCAGTCAGATAATGTTTAAGTTCATTAAATGTTTAATGTGTCGTTTCTTTCATCGAATTCTTCAAAATCGAACAGATTTTTGAGCGCCGTCACAAGAATGATTTATAGTTAAGGGATTTTAAGTGTGTATACATTACATGAAATACATTATTTCTTTTTTTTCTGCCAAATTACAATTCTTATTTGCATAACGTCTCCACCTACTAAAGTATGTCTATCTATCCATCTATATATGTGTTTATTAAAAGTAAATTACATTTAATAGTATATACGTACTGTATATATCTCTGTATAGTATACTTATAGCTTTAAAAAAAATCATAGTTTGTGTATTTAGATATTTATAGTGTTTCATAATTAAACGTTTTTCTCATATTATCTTATTATTTAAAAACTGAGTGTACCTCAAAAACTAAATGATGAAAACAAGAAAAAAACTTTTACTTTGGTTTAAAAGCTTTTTGTGTAGTTTTGAGTGAGAGAGCTAGAGCATTTCTGTATGTGGAGGAATGAACATGATGGTTTATTAAATCTTAGAAACTAGTGTAACTAGAGATATTTAATTAAAATAGAGCTGTGAGTTTAGGGCCAGTAAGAGCGCGCTCCGGTGGACGGTTCTGTTGTGCATCACAAAGCTGCTTTTCTTTATTTTTCCGTTCACACTTTAAAATAATAAGATTGGTCGATGTACAGCAGAAACGCTGCAGCAGGTGGCTGTATCTCCGAGTTCTTGAGTGATGAAACACGGGAATGGTCCGGCTTTATGAAGATCCATGGAGGGGCTGGTGGTGATGGATCACTCATGGCCCCGGTGCCATTGCTGCCCCTGGTTTCAGCACTTTTCATGCTTCTTGACCCTCCTGAAATAAATAACCTGAACAGTTCGTTCTGTGTTTAATGCTGACCTGGTGTTCGCACACGGGAGAGTTTCAAGCTACAGCTGATGTAGCGCTCGACTCATGGAGCTGCGGGTTCGGATGAAAACCATTCGAGGTCTTGGTGCATGCTGACTGTAGTGCTGTGATTTGTTTTGTTTTTCTTCTCCACATCTTTAATGCCACAAGTTTATTAAAAAAGAAAATTTCTATTTATTAAAATTTTCTATTAAAATTTTTATTTATATTTCTACAAAAACATAAAAAACGAAAAACATTAGGATATTTGTATTATTACAAACTAAAATGCTGTAAAACCGCACACTTTTTTTGTTTTTGAAACCATGAACACTTTTTAATTACAAAAAGATTATCGAGGTCAAGTGATCGGAACAGTGCCTCTAGTGGATGTGCACAGTATTATCTGTGTTTGGACGATCGGAAGCAGCTGCTTCTCATTTTCCAAAATGCGCTTCATTTTCTTCCTGATTCTCATTTCTATCTTCAGTTATCGTCAGTAGCTCAAGCGAATCCGAGGCACAGGGAATGTTTTCGGAAGCTAATTCGTTTGCGGTCTTTCTGAAGATGGAATTAAACGCATTCTTTGGGAAAACTCTACACAAAGGACGATCATGGCATTTGTTTCTGGCTCTTGAGTCTCTCATCGAGCAGCTTGCTCTTTCTTCCTCATCTCTTGATCATCTTGAGATGCTCACAGGGTTGCCATGGAAACAGACTGAAGAAACGCCACGTGTTGTTAGGAGGAAACCGTGTGTGAGGCGGATCAGATGAGATCAGAGCGTCGCCAGCACACTTTTCTTCTCGACATGTAGAGACTCTGAGATGCACTCTCTCTTCTCTCCGTCTGTTCGCGCCTCGGTGATGCTGTTGATGTCGAAGGATTCGCTGCGCTTCGTGGGATTTCTGCAGAACGTTTCATGTTGCAGATGATGTACCTTAAAGAAAAACCCTCTATCTTTTCCCACTCTCCAGGGAAAATAAGTCATGTTTCAAACTGTTCTCCAGATCTGGTGATGGCACTGTTAGCATTAGCTTAGCATAGCTCTGTGCATTTAAATATTAACCCCATCGTTTTCCTAATTAGAACATTGTGTGCAGAAGTACAAACTTATTTTTGTTTACTCTGATTAGGTTGCCAGACGATCCCAAATAAAGGAAAAACTACGAATGCTGGGTGGTCCACATCATTAGGCAGAGCTCCATTTAAAATCCAATATAGGGAGGAAAAGCAGCGGCGTCAGTTCAATGCCTCGGACGAGTATGAAAGCATTAGATATTACACAAAAACGGATCGCGCTGATCTGGTTCAGAGCACACACACACACACACAGGTTTGTCTGGATAAAGTCACATTGAGAAAGACGTTGTTTGGGGTGGAATCACGGGAAGGGAGCTGGTCTACCTCTTTTGGGTGCAAAGGCGACCTGCAAAGTATGTGGAGTTTCTGTCCGAGCATCTCCTGCGCTGCTACAGAAGGAGGAGCTATGCTTCCCGCAGTAAAGTCACCTTTTATTGGATGGAAATTCTCCATCTCATGCTGCAAAGAATAGCTCTGCATCAATGGTGCTAGAAAAGGAGAGAAAGTGATGGTGTAGCCTCCATCCTTCCCTCACCTCTAACACTTCCTCTGAGGGTGGGGGTGCAGGCTTTGGGGGCTGTTCTGTAAGTTCAAGCAGAAGCTTCTCTATGGGCCGCAGCGATCGCAGGAACTGAAGTGAGATATTAGAGCAGAAACAGAGAAGTTTTCTCTTTAATTAAACGGTTCTCCGCACGCTTGATACGTGAAGATAATGAGGAACGGTTTGCGCTCAGTGTTGAATTAACCCCTGCCCCCGGCGGCAGATTAAATTTCACATTCAAATGAAAGCCACATTATTCGTGGTTAAAGTAAGCCGTGGGTTTATCAGGTGTAATGAAGCAACTGATGTTAGCGAATCGATTGACGGAGCTACATCTGATTAGCCTTCTGCGCTGTTAGAATAAACCATCAATCTTCCATCAGGATCCATCACCATGTGGAGTCCACCAAACTTTGGGGAGAAATATAAATGTAATGATGTCAATCAAACTCCATCAGCCACCGCCGTGAATCTGAGGAGATCATGTCATGGTCACAGGAGAAGGAATCCGGATGAGTCGTTCCAGGAGCATCGTTTGTTTGTTCAGAGTCGTTCATTCTCGACTCGTTTTGTGGTGAACCGGTCGTGTCTGGATCAGATTTTATGTTTTTACGAGGAGTAGTCGTGGTCCAAAAAGATTTGTTTCTCTCCAGCTGTGGTTGTTCTCTTGTTCCAAGCGTTGCTCAGGGACTTTTATTTTGTGTTTTATTGGAGACTCTTCACAACGTCGTTGGTCTCTTTTATGCTTCTGTTCTAAGGCCCTGTGCCCCAGCGGGATTTGGTCGATATTGAACTTCTCCATGAAAAGGCCAAGCGCCTGAGCTCAAGTTCCCAGCGTTTGTGTCATCTTCTAGTTTTAAAGTCGTTTTTGCGTTCGCTGAGAAAATGGCCGTTTGCCGCTGGGTCGGCTTTTTCGATTCTTTCTCGGATGTCTCCGTTCTATTCGAGTCTTTAGCTTTGTGTTCTTTTCTCCATGTTTAATGCACTTTAAGACACTCTTGTTGATGAAAATGGCTCTCAGTAATCTTTTCCTCATTGCTGCATGCGCCGTGGAACCGCTTCAGTCGGTGTTTTATGGATGTTTGAAGGTTCACCTGTGAGACTCCGTATTCATGATCTTCACCCTCTTACCGTTAGGTTTACAGATTACAGCTGTCATCTCTCGGATTCTAAGCCTCTTTCCCCGCAGCCTGTTGGTCGGAGATTAGACTGAGAGCATTGACGTGCCAGGGAAACTCTTATTATTGCTTGTTTTTGGATTGCCTCCGGTGTGAATGACGGCTAACGTGTTGGAGCAATGAAGTTAAGTGTAAGGTTAGCATGCATCTCACTGTGGCTAATCAAATGCTGGAGCAACCACTAGCGCTTGCTTCTCCACAGCTAAGAGCCCTTCATCCCCTGTGGTGTGAAATATAGTTTTCATTAAAGAGCAGGCGGCAGATTTCCAATGAAAGTCCAAACAGCGGCGTGTGCGAGTGTCTCCGGGGGAAAAACCCAGCGCTAGGTCTTACTTTCATGTTTCCAGACCTCTCAGTGTGCATTTCCTTGTTCTCTTTGGCTTTTCATTTCGGTTTCTGCTGAAAATCGCTTTTACTCCTCGGTTTCCTGGCCGTTGTTTGAAATTTGGGCTCCCAAGGGAAAGGTGGAGAGCAGGGCACAGGGATGATTTTTCTCAAATGTTGAGTCAAGCATGCTTTAATGATAGGCTCCCATTAAAAAGGGAATCCAAGGTATTTTTAGTTCATAATATGTATGTTATCTCGTAATTAAAAAAATAAACAGAAATTGAAAATGTTTGCCAACAAAAAATGGCAATGCTTGCATCATAAATGTACCTTTGCATAATACTTTCAAATATGAATAAATTTGCATTAAACTTATACACACCCGCCACTTTATTAGATACATTTTGTTAGAAACGACTAATGACTCCTTCCGATATAAACTAAAAGTAACCAAATTACTCTGTTTTCTCAGTAATCAACGTTTATTTGTGTTTGTATTATTTTGTAAATACTTAACCCCAAAACAAATCAAGCCTGACTCCTGGTGGAAACTAAGAATATTAACAAAATGGCCGCTGCCCGATGTGACGACACCTCATCCTGGTCTATAGCTGGTGCTGCAGCTTCCGGTTTCTTCCGAACAAAACTGTTCCTCTTTTTATTTAAAGGCACTCTTTCAGAAAAACAAAAAGTATTGTTTAATTTTCAATTGAAAATAACAAATGAGATGGAAATGGTTGAAACAACTGTACGCAGAACAGCTTTCTCTGAAGTCTATTTTCTAAATAATGTTGGCACATCTCTTCCACTTTTGAAATCAAAACGTTGCTGAATAAAAGAATAGTGTTACCTTAGATTTAAACTTGAAATGAGACACGTTTTATTATTGTTATAATTAGAACAATTATAATTATTATTTAATCTGTCTTCAATTCTCTAATAATGTCCTGATAGAGTTTAAATATTACTTTTAAAAATATAAATAATTTGAAAAAGGCATTATTTGCACCCAAGGTGTTTTTATCTGAACTTTTTCAGTTTTCCTGCATTTCTTCATCTTTTCCTCACAGTTTTCTTTCATTCCTCTGCAGCGTTTTCCACTTTTCTTCTTTGCTTTTGTTCTAAACACTTTTTTTGCTTCCTGTGTGTTGTGTTGTGTTGTTTCGATCGATTGCTGATCAGTTTCCCTGCTGCTCATCTCAGGAATAAAAACACTCTCATCTCTTAGTAAAAGCTGAAATTGGTGAATCGATCAAAAACCCCCGCTCCACAAACAAGTGCCAGCAGGAAGAAAAGAAGAAAGAGACGCAGGTAAAATAACAAACTTCTCACAAAAGGCTGTTGATGTTTTCTCTCTCTGAAAGCTTGACGTTCTGTAAAGATTTTTTTAAATAAATGGCCAATTTTATTCTTATTCAAAGATTCGCCACACGGACCCTGTGTTCCTCGGGGAGAGGCTTTGTTTGGATTGTTGTGAGCAGCTTGAAATTGTTATTTTCGAAAGTTAAACTCAACTTTATTTATAGATCACTTTCAAACAGCAGCAGCAACAACAAAACCAAACACAACGGATCGAGTGAAAACAACATACAGTAAAAATGAAAGATTGCGAAGCGTTTTAAAAACATCTCGGTGTTAAAAGCCAAAGATTAAAACTACAAAATGAATCCGATCGTCTTTTTGAGTCGGTAAAGAATTTCATAATTAACAGCCTTTGATTTCCCTTTTGTTTTGTTCTAATACACACGAAGGGAATAAATTTCAACATCTCTGTGAAAAACACCTGGGAAAGTTTCTGGGGTGCGAGCAAATTTGTCTACGACTGTAACTTGTGTATTATTCAGCTCTTTGTTACGGCACGAGCGAATAGAACCCCTTTGTTCAAAGCATTGTTTTGAGGCTTTTTGGAGGGTCTAAACGTTCTGGAAAAGTCAGTAAAACTGTCAGAACTGGTGAAAAATACCAGAAAATAGATAAAAAAAACAGTGGCATCTGATGCATTTCAATTTTGTCGCAGGGGAATGAAATTCGGCACACACCTGTAGCTCACCAAGACCTAAATATAAACTGATCAACTCGACATTAAAAATACTGTAGCAAACTCCTCCTCGAGATTTTATCTGTTCATCTCCAAACTCTGTCAGTCTTATCTGAAAGCTTGCGGAATGTTAAATTGTGAAGCTTTTTGGATTTAGTTTAAAGCATGCGCGCAATGGTGGCCGTCAAATTCCACCGCCAAAAACACAATGATAAATTCTAAGTAAGTCGTCATAACTCTGCCGTACAACGTCCGATTGGGATGAAACTTGGCACGTGTGTAAGGAAACCATACCTGAACACATAGCAACCCACAGTATCAGTGATAGCGCCACCAGGTGGCTGCAGCAAATACAGCACTTGATAGGGTACTAGTTTCACAATGTTGATATTTGTGATGAGAATATTGAACTCCTTCAGAACAATATTGATTTTCATTCCTAGCTCCACCTGCTGATCCAACACTTTATATTGTGCTTTTTATTACTGAATCATTTTTACCAGTGCAGTTCTTGTTTGCATGTTACTCCTAAAGTGCATGGTCACTGAAAAGCTGCGAGAGCCCTTTGATCGCTGCTTGCAGTTTTAATTTGGAATCGTTTCCGTTGCAGCTTTTGTTAATATCTCTGTACGCGATGTTTAATGTGTTTTTGATTGATGTGCACTTTTGTCAGTGAAGCTCATTCTCATATTTGCTCTGAGTTCAACAGAAATAACTTTATAAAAGCTTCTGTGGCCGAGAGTGAAAGATCTGATCTTCCCCTGGTCACTTTCATTAGTTCCTCTCCTCAGCGCTGCACTAGATGATATTCCCCCGCGGATGATGTAACATTTCCTCCAAAATCCCATTTCTGCTCCCACTGAAACACTCACAGCGACGCTCCTCGTGGCCTTTCTCTGCCTCATTCTGGGCAAATGGACTTGATTTGCTACGAAACATGTTTCATTCCAAGCCGAGCTCTGGGGAATCCCGGGGTGGTGTTTTATTACCGGTGCAGGTCCTGAAATACAGATATTGATTGATTGATTTATTTATTAACATCCGGCCTGCTGAGAGACGTGTGTGTGGTGCGTTAGAGAGAGAGCATTAGGTGTCTTTCCTCCGCGTTCTCTAGAGGAACTGGTTTCCATTAAACAGATTGTCTTTAATGAGTCGTTATGTTTGCGTAACCCCTGAACGACATAAGAAAATCTCTCTGTGTCTCTCTGTGTGTCTTCGTTACGCTCTCGTTCTGGTGAGGAGCACAGCGCTCCACATCACAGTGGGGTACAGATGCGTTCGCTGAGTGATTAACTCGACGCTATCGTGGGAAATGTACATGAATCATGATAAAGACATGGGGTTGCTTTATATAACGTATCGTGATAAAGTGAACATTATTTTATGGCACTATTTACCTTAGCAACTGATTTGTCATGTCACTATCTCGGCTAAGGAAAATGAAGACGTTGGTTTAAATCACTTATATTGACATGGGGAGCTTTGCATGATGTAGCAACCAGGAATTCTACCTTGACAACCAGTCCATTTTGCTTCTACATCTTTCTGCTGATCCCTCAATCACCCTTCACTATAAACATTTATATAACACTGGTTTGTTTAGATATTATTTATGTATATTTGCACATTAATAATAGACGTTTTTGAGTTTCGGTTTTGAAAACACGCCAGATTTCTGCACCAGAACTACATGCAGAATGCTCGTTAGTGCAACAAACATCCATTACAATCTCGTTCAGCAAACTATTGTTGTTAAATCTCTCGTTGTTTGGAGGATAATGTTGCGTTCTGGGCGCGTGTAGCCGCTGGGCGTCGGATGCTAATGTAAACGTCTGCGCTCTGTTTGAGTGGAGCTCTTCATGTTTATTCATTCAGCCCGTAGAGAGGGAGAGGAACACAGTGATTAATTCTAATTTGACCTTATCATCATGAAGCTGCGGCCCATTAACACGCCAATCACAGAGCAGCAGGGCATGCTGGGAAATACACATGCTCTCTGATGGAGATCTCAGGAGTTCTATCAATCACGAGGCGTCTCATTTATATTAACTCCCTTTAAAAAACGATGCTGAGAATCTCAGATTCTTATCATTTCATGGTTAATATATTTCTCCCTCAGAATTCTTACCTTAATCTCATTATTTGACTTTTCTTTGCTTGTTATTATTTCACCTTTTTTCTCCAAATTCCAACTTTTTTTTTTTTGCTCAAAACCTGGATTTAAATCTAAAATTATTATTGTTTTTAAATGATAACAATCAGAATTCTTCAATCTCAAAATTTTCTTTGCCCAATACGATTTTTTTTCTCTGAATTTCAGACTTTTTTCCTTTTGATTCTTTTTCTGTACGAGTCCACCGTGATTCTTAGATTTGGTATTTTTCTTTTCTCAAAATGTTCATTTTAGATTCTTTTCTTTCACAAGCTTGGCTTTTGAGAATTAGTATTTTTTTTCTCTTTATTCTGAATTTTTTTTTTCCCTGAATTTGTTTCCATTGAATTTTAAATTTCCTTATAATTCTGACTTATTCCCCTTTTATTTTTCCGTCTAAATTTAAACCTTTCCCCCCTCAGAATTCAGATTTAAATCCTAGATTTTACCCTCTTCCACTCTTTTTATTCTTTAACCTTTTTTTTCCTCGAATGATTTTTCCTCACGAGTCCATTACAATTCTTTTTATCTCAGAATTAGCATTTCTGTCTTTTTCTCAGCATTGTGACTGTGAGAAAGTGATAATTCTGAGTAAAAACTGCTTGTTTATTTTCTCCATTGGCCCTAATCCTCTTAAACGAAGCTTAATGAAAGACGCATTAAATGTAAACTGGTTTTGAATAACGGGAGGAATTCCAGACGATCTTCTGTAGTGCTCCTCTCAGGGCTGTAAATAGCATCGCTGCTGTTTGTTTTGTTTGTTCGTGTTTATCCTCGCGGAGCGTTTGCGCAGAACCGAGTCTGTCGCCAAAAACAGTTTTTGTTCCCATTGTGTGAAGCGCTCTAATGAGGACGATTTTCAGGAAGCGAGGGCTGCAAACACTGGAGAAGAACCTCCATTGTGTCGCCCTGAACACTCTCTACCCGTCTCACTGCGTCTCACACATTCAGCCACACACTCTCTCCAAACACACACCCTGTAACCGAGCACAACGTCTAATCAAATATTCATGAGGCGGAATGCGCCGTGTGCTTCTGGGATGCTAATTAGCAAAGTCAAGCCCCTGCACGGTCGACTCGGTGCTATCCTCACTTCTGCAGGCCTCCAGCAGCCGAACACGAGTGGCGTTATACGTGTGCCTCAAAACCGTGTGAGGACGAATATCGACAAAAGCCTCGATCACGACGTTTGAGGAAACGTGCAACTCGCTTAAAATCCGACTGGTTTCAGCTCAGTTTTGTTTGGTCATGTATTTCATACGAAAGATTTTCTTTGTTTAGAACTGCTCAGAGTTAGTGCTTGATGCAGACAGAAATGTTCTTTAAACTGTAGCTGCAGGGTTTGTATGGATGGCTTCAATAAATACGATCAATTTCAATCGATTCAAATGAATTTAAAGCTAATAGCCGTCTATGAAAGGTTATATCGAATGCGTGGCGTTCAAAGCATCTGTGTGTACAGCAATATAAAAGGCTAAATGGATGTAAATAAGATCTTGTGTTTGAGGAGTTGAAATCGAATGCTGGGTGAAAACTTGAGCATTCTGCGGATAAAACCTCATTTCTCTCTCTGTGTGTTCTCTAATCTGCTTCCATCAATCCTGGTGTCTCCGAGGGCTCAATGAAGCTCCGTGAGGTGTGAGGTCACTTTTATTGATACGGCTTATTTCTTCCATGGAGTGTACAGATCTTATTATCAGGAAGCTCCGCGCCAAATCCCCGGGTATTAGCCAGCGCTTCTGGATGAAACCGGATGTTGGTGGCGTTGTCAGAAGGACCTCTTCTTTGGGCGCCGTGTTCCTTGCTCGTATTTGAGTTGTTCATGTTGATTGATCGAATGCTCGAGCACCTGCTGCTGGATCTGTTATTAGAGCTGCAGGGATGGAAGCATCCTCTTGAAGCAGATTGCAGATGTTTCGGGTGAATACGGTCCACCTGTGGCACTCGATTCTTTTCTATGCTAATCTAACTAGCATTAGCATAGATGCCAGATGTTTGGTTTCTTTTTGTGGATGGGATGTGGTTCCCCCCCCCACACACACGATTCTAAACACGTCCCTAAACTCTCCGTTTCTGCACAGATATCTTCTGTGGGCGCCATTCCTTTGTTTTCGATCCCGTTGTGTCTGTAGAAGTGCTCTTGATGTTCTCTCTTAAGCAGCGTCTCAAAGCAAACTAATTTCACGTGGATCGATATCTGCTCCAGAGAAATGCACTTCTCATAACTCATTCCATCGTGGCTTGCAGATTGAAGCTGTGTTTATATATTTATTTATTTCCATTTGTTCTCATTTGCCTGCGTTAGGTCGTATACTGAATACATTGGCTCTCCGAGGTTCGGTGGCTCCTGCTGCTGCTTTATTAGATTATACAGCGTGTCTTTTGAAACGGGGAGATTTATACCTTTCATTATTGGGAGAAAGCATTTAATCAATAATTGTTGGGTGGGATTTATGATGCTGCAGTTGGTACAAATCCAGAGAGTGATGTTATTTGTGGCGACTGGGTCTGGAGTTTGGACGCCGTCCCATTTCATGATGGAGAGGAAGAATGATAGAAAGGCGGGAGCTGATGGAAGGATGTGGTGATTGTGAACATATGGTGGGGTTGTTTGAGGGCCACAAAGACAAAAATCTCGACAGATGCATTTTTAAAAGAAGTTTTTGACTTGTTTATAAGTATAAATATGTATTTGTGTCGTCTATAGCAACATCTCTGTCTCCGGGGGGCTTTATACAGCAACCAGCTGAGATCAGCGAGCATCGTCCCGTTACCCGGCACCTACTTTCTGAAGAAATCAGTTTTTTCCACTAGGATTTACCCGACAGTTGGTGAGATTCTAAACAAATCAATCTGGAGAGCCACAGAAGATCCCAGCTTTTGGAGATAAGAACTATGAGGAACCACATGGAAGGATCTCAAGGCAGCTGGGACTAGTGGCACTAGCAGTTATCACTCTCATAAATTACTCTTTGCCTCATCTCCAGTCTCATCTCTTTCCTCCCTTCCATCTCCAGTAGTTTTCCTTTCCCTCTCTTCTAATTTTATCACTTTGTTTCATTCTGTCCATCTCTTTGTTTTCTCATCACCTCATTTCCAAGGCTCCCACCTTTTTCAGTCACTGTTTCTCAGTCTATTCCCCAGTCTAAGTCTCCTCGTGCACCATCTCATCACTTCCACACCTCCCCATCTCTCAAATCTGCTACTTCCCTTCTTCATCTACTCATTTCCACGTCCCTGTTTCTCTTAGTTTATCCATTGCCTTTCGAGTCACTATTTCTCCAAGTGTCCAACTCTCCTTCAATGTCCAAGTCTGTTCTTCCAGTTCTCCCCTTCTCCATCTCCTCATTTTCAAGTCTCCTCCTAGCCTTGCCTTCAAGTCTCCATATGCCCAACTCTCCTCATCTCCAAGTTTCTTTGTTTTCAAGTCTCTGTGCTCTCATTCCACTACCTCCTCATCTTCTTCTACTGATTTTAAGTTTACCTCTTGCTTCGGTTTACCTCAAAGTTTCATTTTGCCTTCATTTCTCACGTCCAAGTCTCCTCATCTGCTCCGCATGTCTCTCCATGTCCTCGCTTCTCATTTCACAATCTCCTCCCTTTAAAGTCTACTTGTCTTCAAGTCTCCATCTCCTCATTTCACCCACCTCCTCGTTTCCCATCACAGCATTTATCATGACAGTGTCTCCAAATCTTACCGTTTCCATGGTTTCCATGGTTGATTTTCAGGTCTTCTCACTTCAAAGCCTCTCCGTTTCCTGCATCTCCTGTTAACCCTTATGAGTCTCGTTGTAATTTCTGTAAATGACCAAATGAATGTAGAAGATGTTCTCACAGTAAAGCATTTCATCGTTTAGCTGTGAAAATGAGGCCAGGCTCAATCAAAATCAAATCCTCTTTTCAAACTGTTTTTGGAATTAAGAATGAGAATAAGAAACTCGAGTTGGAATGTTGATTTTATTGTTTGACTTTATTACTCCGTGTCTCGTTTAATGTTCAAATGGCGATAAAGGAACAGAACTTGTTTGCTTTGACTCCTGTGAGCATTGTTATTGCGAGGAACTTGCCTTGAAAAGTTGCAAGGTCTGTAAGAAATGAAGCACCTGCAGCGGAGGGCCAGTAAAAGCCTCTGAAAGCAGAAAATGGCTTTCCCGTATCACCGACCAAGATCTGCTGAGTTTCCGGCTCAGTGGACAAAACTCGTGCTCGGCTTCACATTTCTGTCCGCGGGCAGCGTGGCATATGTGCTGTGTTTACTTCAGAGCTGATTGTGTTTCCCTCTGGTTTTGTTGCTCGGAGCACTCGTCCTTACATGTCCCCCCTTTTGGCTCCTTGCGTCCGTCTTTCGATTTGATTAACTTTTCAGCAATTTCCTGCATCAACCGCTATCTGCTAGCATGCTTGGCTAAGCTGCTCGGCCTCTACTCCCTGCTCTGGTCAACAGTCTATTTCCTCCGGAGAGCGAGTGAATGAGCAGAGAGCAGCGTAAGAAGCTTAGAGCTCTGGGGAATTGTCATTTGGCTCAGTGTGAGGTGGAAACTGATTTCTCGACATGTTTTTCTGCCTCCAGGGAGAAGCTTGAGGTGATGGTGGCTGTAGTTTCACCGTAGTTTGGATGTTCGCCTGCACTGCACTAAATGCCACTCAACACGATGACTCTACAGAGAGTAATTGTTGTGAAATCTTTTACCGTGTGTGATTATGTTCAAGATAAACATGTGTTTGAATGTGACAGGATTCCCAAATAAAGCTGTGATCCAGTACAAGGGCTGTCATTTTTCCTCCGGCGCACTGAAGTGTGTTTGTGTTGTTTGGTCGGCTCTGGTCGAGGGTTAATCTGGTTTTCTTCTTAAATGTCAGCTCCTGACCTTTTTCAGCTCATTTTTCCCTCGATCGTCCTGATACTCCGCACGATTCAATATATTTCTCCGGCTGGATTGATGTACCTCTGCTAAACGCTGCACTTGGGCTCTATCTTGTGGTTTTCATCTTTAACCCTTCAAGCCGGCTCTCTGTGTTTGAGCAAACGCTGGGAATAAATGGACCTGAATCCTGAGCGCTTTCCTAAGCCTGAAATGAAAAAGAGAAAAGGTTACGAAAGTAAAAACTTGCTCTAGTTTAGCAGCTTTCCAGAAAACACTTCTTGCATCTCTCTCTCTCTCTCTCTCTCTCTCTTTATGAATCAGGTGATCTTTATTACAATAGTCTAAATGGTGTTTATATTAATAAACTGAAAATAATATTAAAACTAAGAACACTACATGAGATGCATGAACACTCCACAGTGTTAAACGTAACACTGCATGAGTTAAAAAAACACTGCCCCAGTGTTAAATGGAACACTAAACAAGTTAAATAAACACTGCCTCAGTGTTAAATTTAACAGTAAATTAGTTGCATGAAGACTTCACAATGTTTAACGTAACACTGCATGAGTTAAAAAAACCCACAGCCTTGGTGTTAAATGTAACACTGCATGAGTTGAATTTACACCTAATTAGTTTCAAAACATAAACTTGCATAGAGTTACAATAAACACCAGTACAGTGTTTATATACATGCACACCACTGACACTGGCAGAGTTGATCTAACACTGAACCCGCTCCAATCTGATAGAACTCGCGGGGTAACATTTACTGGCCACATTTTACCGTGTTCATCTGCCCGGAAGTGTGTGTAGCAGTGTCGGTGGACAACAATCGTTACCTCCAGTTGTAGTTCACTGTAAGCATGTCTAAAGCATTTGTAGTAAATAATTTTAGAATATTTAGCATATTTTTATGTGCTAAAATACTGTATTTCAAATATCATCAATTTGAGTTGTACAATATATATTTTTGTAAATATATTTTTATATATTTTTGTAAATGCTTGTACGTTTAATGCTTACGTCTGAAACATAGAAGGAGCCTGAGATTATCTCGAGTGAAAGTCTCTTTTACTGTAACTGGCTTTTCTTCAGCACAAACATTTGTATTTGAAGAGCTCTGAAGTACACCGTGTTTTCACCTGGACGTATCTGCAGCTTGCAGACGCTGTATTTTTAGTTCCCGGTGAGGTGCTGCTGTCCATTTGGTGGCAGTGTGTTCTTTGGCTGAAACTCAGAGGCGTCTGCCAGGTTTAATGAAGACGAGGAGATATTTCTGAACATGTTTTTCACCGTGAAGAGGAGAAACATGACTCAGGCTTATTTCTGGCTGGAGAGAGGGGAGGCTGACCTGACGTCTGTGAGGAACATCACATGTGTTGGAGGATATTCAGGGAACAAGTGATCGCTCGAGTCATGTATTCACCAATATATCGCTCTCTTTCATCAGAGAGATGGGATTTCTTTACTGTATAACCCTCCAACAACCTGCTCTAGTTGATCCGTCTCTTTTCATTTACTTTTACATAATATCTGTGAGAGAATCAGTCGATTCAGGAGCTTTTTAATTGGTTTTCATTCTCAACTCAAAGAAAAGCCTTGAGTAGCTGTAGAGAGTCAGTTGTTGGGAAAACTCTTGACAACTCGAGTTTATTTATAAAACGTGTCAAACTGGAAGATGTGAAAACTTTATTCGGATCACGTGTTGGTCGCAGTCCATTTGTTACTTGTTTCTTTATAAGTGATAAATAATTCAAATGTCTTGATCCGAGTTGGAGGGCGATGACTGACAGGGAACGGTACAAGGGAGGTAAACCCAGGGTGCCTTCACCCCACTAGTTGCCGTGGTGTGGGATCCTGTAACGCTGGACTCCTTGGTGCCAGGGTTCCTCAAGCCCACGGACGCCTGGCTCTCTGTGAATAATTATGACAGCAGAACGTCTTACCAACAATATTTATATAATTATCAAGATATACGCCCTATAATAACAACATCCAATGTGGTGAGGGTGGAGCGGTGGGCGTGGCTAGTGGGAGGCTGATTTGACCCGTTATATACTTTAACGACATGTTTAACAAATCCTTTCACACTTTACCCTTCTATGACCCAAGCGCTCTATAGAACGGCTTTGAAAGCATCTCACTGATGGTGGCCGAGGAGTTTCCTGCAGGAGCGTGAGGCGCGTAAACGATGACGCGAGGTTCATTAGCAGCGAACTTCCCCTTTCATCAAGCGCCGGTGCAGACAATCACCGTTTTTTGCACTAAGTTGCAGCTTTGCTCAGACATTCCCCCGCAGGCATCTCATCTGCAATGCAAAGAGAGAGGATTTCGATGCGCGAGAGGAGCTGCTCCTCCGTTCTCATCTGCCCGGCCGTCCATCACTGCGCCCTGCATCCGTTCATTAATTCATTCCATAAAGAGGGATAATTAACATTGGAAACCATAAATGTACCCGAAGGTGCGGAATCCTTTCATCTTCCTCGTCGTGTTAAATATTGACGAGCAAACGCTGTTTCATGGCTCTCGTGTTTCATACGGAGTTATGGTGTCGGTGTAAAGGTGTAGAAAAATAATCTTCATTTCAGCTGCAGCTTCTAGGGTTCTCCACGCCTCCATCCTCTGTGTGCTCCACACCAACTCCTTCTCCGCTATACTTTACCAGTACGTTCCTCCTCCAAACCGGGTCAAATCTGGCCGTCCCTCTCTAGCACTGTCTCTCCGGCTCCGAACCTCATCCTCGTACTCGATCAAACCTGCTTCCTTCTGCAAATCACAGTAGTGCTGCAGTGGCTCTGGTTTGTGATGAACATGCAGCGCTGCTTTATTATTTCCAATCAATACACAATTACCCCCCCCTCCCCCCGATCGTTTATTTATGCCTGAACATTTAAAATCTGCAGCCCTGACTGTGTTTGCGGTGAAGCTCTGCTCGAGTCGGTGACGATAAACTAGCAAAGACACCACCTGAAGGACGGGTCTCTCTCAACCACTGACCGCCGCCCATCTGATCCGGGGTCAGCGGACTGACCGCAGCTAATGAGCTTTATTCTCCTCAGCGGTGAAACCTGAGCATCTCCGGTGCAAGCGTACGACTAGAAACAGCCTCGTATCGACAGTGGCTCTCGGACGCTTAAACCGAGACAGGTTTCTCTATGAATTAGGTCATCGACGAGGAATAAAGAGAGATGCGTTACAGACTGTTCCAGGACCATTCATCCCACTCATCCGGCAACACTCGTTCTTTTTGTTCTGCTCTTTAAAGTCAAATCAAAGAATATTTCTTCCTTAATAAACTCACTGTAGTCCTTGAATTCCTCAAACACTCGACGTTCTTTTGATAAAAGCTCTGAGTGCCGAACGTCACGCATGCCTCACAGAGAGCGCCGTGTTCCTGCACCCGCTTCACCTGTCTGTCTGTCTGTCTGTCTGTCTGTCTGTCTGTCTGTCTGTCTGTCTGTCGAGAAACCGACAGAACGAGGGATGGATTCAGATTAATACACTAATGGAGTGAAGAAAGATAGCATCCTGAAAGTGAGAAAATAACGGTGTTCTTCACAGGATAGAGAGACTGACAGGAAGAGATGAACAGATGGAGAGAAACAACAGCAAAGGGTGAGGAGATGGAGAGAGAGACAGACCAAATTAGATTTAAAGACTGAGAGACAGACAAACGCACAGGAAGAGAGACAGCAGCTAAGACCGGCAGAGTGAGACCGAAATGCTGACTTAGACAGACGGAATGAGACAAAAGACTGAGAGATAAACAGACTGAGAAAGACTCAGCCAGAGCAAGAGAGAGTGAGACCGAAATGGAGGGAGAGAGAAACAAGGAAAGAGAGAAATCTGAGAGAAAGGATAGACGGAAATTGAGATGGTGAGACTGAGACAGACAGAAGACAAGCTGTGAGAGATAGACTGAGACAGGAGAGAAACCCTTAGCTAAAGATAGAAAGACACACAAAATGCAGTGAGATAGATGTAAGAACATTTTGAGAGTGAGACAGAAATGGAGGGAAACGGAGATGAGAGACAGAAGATGAAAAAGACTGAGGGAAAGAGAGAGAGACTGAGCGTGTCTGACTTTGTGTCCGAGTCAGAAAAAGTAATTGAGAGAGACCATGCCTGAGTGCCACAGAGAAACCTCAGAAACAGACAGGAGAGAATCATACCCGGAGAGATAGAAAGGTGTGAGAATGAAAGAGAGACAGAAAATGAAATGCTATATTTACCAAAGTTTCCTAAAGATCTGATTTTCTTGTAATTAAATCACAGTCGGGACGTAATCTTCCGAACGAATCTCTTCTGTTTCTCTCCGGATCCTTCTCTCAGAAATTACATTTCATGCTAGCTTCACTTAGCGCCAATCCTTTGTAGCATATTTGGCCAAACGAGCCGCTAACGTTTTAATGCACGCTCTCTCTTTTGTCCTAGTTACAGTGTGCTAGCATCGCTCGCTAATCCGCTGCACGCAGAGCATTCAGTGTTTGACAGCTCTTTAGCTAACTTTTGCATTAGCGCCAACTTTATCTCCCGCTCTCACCCGGGACTCTCCATTGACCTCCTCGCGGTTTTGTGTCTGCTTCGAATAATTCTCTCTTTTTAAGCTTTGTCTCTTTGACATGTAATAAATTAGCACGGGTGCTTTCGAGCTAGTTTCCGCTCGCTAGCTTTGGCTTCCTGACCCTGGATTAGCGTCTGGTTATGATTGGCTCTCTCTTTTTCTGGCTTTATAATCACACCTTGAGCCTCGTCCACCTGAAGGCTGGCGGGAAAACCTGATTAACATCCTCTCGCAGTCAATTAACCCGCCACGTGTGACTCAGCCGCCTGTTCCCAGGATGCACCGCGCAGGCTAATAATAAAGCAGAGCAGATGCTGCTGGTTAAAGGGAGGGAAGCGTGAGAAGAAAGGTTGTTATCGGCTGATCCTCAAACCTGCCGCGGCTCTTTGCCTCAGCTCTCATCGATGTAATTGGTGTGGAGTGTGTTGTTCCTCCTGAAGAGTGTGTGGAAACACTCCACTTCATTCAGTCCGTCAATGAGCCGCTGCGCGCTAATCACACGCCGTTCATTCACCGACTCAAGCACGAGAATGTTCCCTTTCATCTTTACAGCAAACGATATTCTCTGCAGTAATGCCACGCATCGGATTTTAAAGAGCGCGTGCGTTCCCGTCACTGTGACCCTCAGCTCCACTGAGACCGAGTGGCAAAACAAGGGGATAAAATGGCTGGGGGTAACATGAACCTCGAGTTAAACTTCACTGGGATCTTTCTGTAAATAGAGATTCGGCCAGATATTAGATTTCCTGACATTTATACATCCCTGATTTCCATACTGTGTTTCTAACTCTTGCCATGTAATGCACCTCCATAATTAAAATTTTTTTATTTTACAACACTACACTGACACAGCACAAAATAATCTGAGAAATAGCATTTTATTCTAAATACTGTCCCGGACTGAACTCTGAAAATGGGTTTGAGCAGTCAGTTATATCACTACATGTGGATTTTTTCTTGTGTAAACAAATATGATGATGGTGATAACTTTATGTGTGTTGCCCTTTTGAAAAAGACTGCACTTCTTCTTCTTCTCGTCTCTTGTGTTTTATAGCTTACGTTTGCTTCTGAAAATGCTGTTTATAAATAGATTTTTGCAGACAAAGAAACAGAATCCACGTAATGTTTATATCTGTTCACAATGTTTATATAAAGCTTGCTGTTGCTTTAAAGATTTTCCTGCAGCAAACGGAGAACACAAATAATGAATTCACGCAGTAATTGCCTGGATAATAAAGAGGGTTCTGTTGTGAATTTCCTAAAAACATTCTTTTTAATTAAATCCCAGGTTTTTCTGTGTCAGCGAGTCAGGGTTCTGAGTTGGCAGGGTCTGCTCTCATTGAATATTCATAATTTCACGCATAACAAGATCCGTCAAGCAGAACATCCACCCGTCAAAGAAATTAGGCTGAAAAGTTGTTATTATGTTTGTTTTTTCTACTCCGTCGAGTCTTGAATGATGATGAGAGCAGGACGGAACCGCGCTGAAGAAATCTTTCGCAAATTTACCGTAAAGTGACTCTGTGCGTGTCGAAATCTTTTTTTTTCAGTTGTAGCCAGGTTACAGTGTGAACTCCTCCACATCTCCTGGTGTGTTTGTGCTAAATATACACCATTCAAAAATAACGCGTAACCATAGTAACTCTGATGCGCTCTTGATTCTCTGAGAGCTGAATTGTTTTCTAAAGCATGTGATTGTGTTGAAAATAAAGCTTTCACACCCGACAGAAACTCACTCTGGGGAGTATCTGAAACCTGGAGCTCAGAGCGGAGCGGCGGTGTCCTGCCGAGGGTTTCTCGGGCATCGTTGAACCTGGTGGGAGAGAGACTTGAGCTAATCTTCAGCTCAAATCCCAGAGCAGCGATGCAGATCCCTTGTTATGAGCTCAGAGTGTGGAACAAAACATGTTTAGATTACGCTCATCACCGCATCATCAACCCCGCTCGGCGGGTAGCGGCTGGTCCTGGGCAGGGTGGCAGTGGAAGTCCTCCGCTGTGGTGTTTTCTTTCGTGGTTGTAGCTCCTCATCTATAATGAATGTCTGGAGTGGGCGCTGGTGCCCTGTGGAGGGGAGTGGATGGATCGCTTCAGCCAAACATGCTTTATTTATGCATGTGACATGCTGCCGCTGGGGCTGGAGGAGCAGAGAGAAGAAGAGAGGTGGCCAGAAACAGAGTGACAGAAGAAACCCGGATCAGTGGTGAACACTGCTGCTGTTTTCTACGAAGAGTAAAAATGATGATGATAGAAACGTTTGTTTGAGGGAAGCATTCGTATCTTTGAGAAGAAACCAAATGTGATGTGAATGGTTGCTCGGGTAAAGCTAGATGTTCGGAAGATCTTGAAGGGTTAATAATGAAGAATTATTAGAGAGGACACCCTCCTTCCTCAATGTTTCCTCAATCGAGTCTCCTGAAGAATCAGCAGTGTCCCCAGTCTTCATTCCACTCCACGCCACACCCACTACCTCCTGAATAAACTGAAGAGGAGGTTCTCCACGAAAAGCCTGACTGCATCTCTACTGATCCATACTGATCCATATTCAGCCACAGTCCAAAGCGGAGATTTAGATCTGTCAAATTGGTTGCTATGGTAAAGGATCTGGTTGCTAGGTAGAGGTCCATCGTATAATGTTTTATGTGATTCATGAGATTTTGTGAAGCATGGCTCCATCACTTGGATCCTCTAGGAAGATCAAGATAGAGGTTTCCAAGTGGTTCTGGGTGAAGTTCAGAGGTCTTTGAACGAGGGTTCCACATTCTGGTGCTGTGCCTTGATCTGGAGGCTGACGGAGAGTCTCCATGTGAAGGACGATTATTACAAGTCAAAACCAAGAGTGGCCATATCTTGACCTTGGAAAAGGAAAGATGGTTGTCCATGTAAAACTGGAGATCTTTGAAGTGGTGGTGACCCGGTGGTTGCCGTTGGGTCGTTCGTTTGTCTGGTAAAACCCTGGTGGAGGTGAAAAGCTCGATGAGGTTTCTCTGTGTACAATGATCCGCTTGAACATCTTCGGATGATGCGCTTGAGTCTTGAAGAGGGGGATGCGCTAACCGCTCCATCTGTCTCGCTGTCTGTCTCTCTCTCTCATCACTGTGGATGGTAGCTGTTTTTAGCTCCGCGGGAACACGTACACCAGAGTCTCTCCGAGAGGTAACACCTGTGCTCAGTGGCCTCTTCCTCTCTCTCTCGACGCCCGTCAAGGACGTTTTGGTTTTGGACGGGCAATCTATCCAGTTCTTACATCTGTTTGTCTAGACGTCCTCCTTCACACCAGTTCTGTCTTTCTGGAAAGTTCTGTTCGTCTAGACGTTAGATCTTTGTCTAGTCGTCTGTTTAAAGCCTGTTTTTTTAACATCTAGATGTTAACTCTAGAGCTTTCTTAAAAACTTAAGCTTGCTTAAAAAAATAAAGATGAACTAATCTGAATTCCAGTCATAGCAATAAATAAAACCTAAATCAAAACAAAAAAAAAAAAAACAGATTTCTCTCAATGTATTTTTGCAAAAAACCCACCATGTTCACCATATCTGCTTTTCAACAGGAACCACATTTCCCCCAGAACTAAACACTCTCTTTGACGGTGAGCTGGAGGCAGGAATACAAAGATTCGTTGTGCGCTCGGTGAGCTCTGATTGGTCATCATCTTAAAACTATGCGCACAAGAACGTACTCTGAATAAAAATCTAAATAAATGAAGTGATAAAATTGTGGTTTAGATACTGCGCATGTTTAAGCAGCTATATTTTACAGCGTTGTCACTGTAGATACTTTCCCTGTTTGTTTCCTAGCTGTACACACCATTTGGTTTTACCAGAATTATTTAGTAAACCAGTATTACCAGTTTATTAAGCAGATCCTTCTCTCTCTGTCCTGGGATTCATTTAACCGAACCTATCAGTACTTTAAGATTTTCGGTTCTAATAACTATATTTGTGTTTCTGCTTCCGTCTACACTTTTGTCTGTCTCTCTGTCTGAAGCCTGTTCTGTTCTTCGATAGATCGAGACGTTCCTTGTCTCTCCGTCTAGACGTTTATTTACCAGATCTACACATTCTCTCTGTTCAGATCTGTCTGTCTCTCCATCTTGATCGGTGTTTAAATGTTGATCGGCACTTTTAGGAAAAGGTTCTTGATTCTGAATTATTTCCAGTTATGACCTCAAACGTTTCAGAAATGCTGTGTGAGCTCTCAATCATCTAAAGATTAAATCGTTAAAGATCAAATATACGTTTTAATCGTTTTATTGCTCGTGATCACACTGCGTGGTGATTTTCCCAGACAGCCGCGTGATTTGGGACAGCCCCCTGGTCAGAATGTTCTACCTAGGGTACGTGTGCTGTCTGCCGAGGGAAGCAGATGCAGCCTTCTCTCCACACCTCACCTCGCTGAAAATGAAAGAGCTCCTGGTGTGAAAATCAACACCCACCGGAGCCTCTATTTCACACCGACACACCGGAGACGAGGCTAAATTTAAAGCCCCGGCTCCTGGCAGCGCTAGCATTAGCTGCTAATGCTCTCCTGAGACTGTAATCCCCCTCGCTTTATTCCAGTCAGGCGTGCTCTGTTTATATTTGCACGTTTCTTGATCCACCTGTGCTAAAATAAATGCCACCCCTGCGTCTCACCGTCACTTCACCTGTGCTAGAGAGAGTTTAGTGCCAGCCTGCGAGTCTTTGGTGAAATATCATTATTTGTGAAGAAATTCAAGCTAAAGGAATTCGTTCTGTGTTTGTTTTTAGACAGATCCACTAATTAAACGCTCATTAAATTACTCTTTTGCTTTAATACCAGCTATAATTGAATGTGTCACAAATATTTGACGAAATATGGTTTCTTCAGTAAGAAAAGAAGATAAAAACGAGCAGCAGTGACATCTTTCAAACGTTAAAACTGGGGAAATATTTTCCTCCTCACATTTCTTCTCAATAGCTTCGGTTTGATCACTTTTCATGTTATTCCGCTCTAATCGGTAACCATAGAAACACAAGTTGAGAGCACGACTCATCAGTGAGCATTTCCAGATTTCCTGAACTGGGATTAGTGGATTATTGGAGATGTAAGTCACCATTTATTAAACAAAAGCCTGATTGGTCGAGCCAATAATGAAGCAGACACTGTTTTCTCCTGGAAATCCTGACGAATGAAACCAGATCACGACTTCAACATTTCGAAGAGCTTCCAGGTAAGTCTTCCCACAGGTTTGAGCTCTTTGTCTGAGAGGAGGAGGACTGCAGCCGTTGGTTTCTTTACTGATGTTCATCTGAGGAACCAGGAGAGTGTTGCATGTCGTCAGTGTTTGAGTCACCACTCTCTATCTAACGCAAATGTACGAGTTCTCTCTTTCTTCAGACCCTTTCGCTCTGAGGTCTGCGATCCCTTTCGGGTAACCCACTCATCCAGGAACTTAGGAACCCAAACAAACAAAAGTTCTCTAGAACTCTTGCAAAAGAATAACCGTTTCCAGCAAAGGAGGATTGCGGACCCCTGCCCTCAGGATGAGCGGAATGTTTGATTTTGGAGGAGGAGCTTTGGAGATTCGCCGAGAACATCAGATTTCTGAAGAATTGAGGGAAAGCAGGGGTAAAAGTTCAGATGTGGATTTGTAGAGATTTTACAATTTTAAGTAGGTTCTGCTGTGGGTTATACCAGTCCTTCAGGCTTTGGGAGTTACCAATTGTTTTCTTGGTGATTCTAGTCACAGCTGCCTCTGGATAATTCATCTTCTGTGTACTTGTTCCAGAGCAGAGGAATGAAACTCATTTTCTGTTGTCTCCTCGCCGAGCTGCTTCTAATAGTCCTGTAGCTCTTCAATCTTGTCCCTCACAGCCTTGGAGAACTCTCTGTGATGTTGCTTGCTGTTGGAATCTGATTTCTGTTGCCGTGGACAGGTGTCTTTTATCCATGAAATGAAATAAAGTCTCCTTTAAGAGTGTGACGGACCTGTGTGGAGACTGAAATCCGACACCATTAGTGAAGGTCCCAAATAGAAGTTAGAAAATGGACCAAACCGTGACGGCAAGAACAAACAATAGATGACATTTATTTGGGTCCAAAACCAAATGTGAACCCAAAGGAAAACTTCCCGTGAGAAAAGAAAGCCAGTGGTTTGTAATGAGCTGCGTTTGTTCCTGAGCTCTCTGCAGAGACTCCTTTGCTCACAACAAACATTTATATGAACAATAATAAGGGACCTGGCTTCATCAAGCTCCAATCGACTGACCTTGGGGCCTCCTCGGTGATGTCATCACAGCCGTCCGCACAACCGATGAAACCTGACACAGCGCATTGTTAATAAACGGTGAACGCAGTCATTAATAAAGTGATGGGTGTGTTGATAGCAGTGCAGGGAGGTTATAAAAGATGGCGGTAACACGCTCAATAAATTCCAATTCTCTAGCATTTCTTTTTTATATGTTGGCATTAAAATGTTGAACCACTGATATGAGATCAGCTGAGTTTAGCAGAATTGTGTGTAAAACGCCGCCAGAAAGAAACTACACACAGCCCTCCTGCCACACCCTAGGGGGCACTGGTGATCCCAGAGATTAGTAATAGAATTACCAAGCTACAGTTGATTGTTAGTCAATCAAGTGCAGCCATACAATTATCCTTTTATATTGTTTGGCCTCAATGGAGGATTACCTTCTCAAATTTCTGATAATTGGATTTTCAATCGAAGCAGGAGATAATTATTAAAGAAACACCCACCGGGTTTGCTATAGAGTCTACAACGGAGAGAGACTTAAATCTACAACACTTCTACAAACAAGTTATTAGGCGGCACGAGGGCTTCATTTATACATTTTGTTCTGTGGCTTTTTTGCTTTTTATATAATGTATATAATTATATATTATATATATATAATGTCTATATACTGTATATAAATCAACTTTTTAAACAAAACACGTTAACTGTCGCCAATGAAATGTTGACTAAGATACTCTGTAGGGTTTATATGTTTGTAAATCTGGCTGATGATGTCACTGGCCATGAACCTCAGTCGTCATTGTAAACATAATAAATGTGTTCATTTGTTGAGAAAGTATTAACATTAGCATTTTACCACTCCGCTCCATTAGGTGGCAGCACCACCGGACATTATCTTACCAGAGCCAGGTCAGTCGATGAGATGGAGTGGCTGCAGAGAAGAAACGTGTTTGAAGGCCTCTATCTCAGTAGATGTTCGCTGGGAGGGGCTGAAGCCTGCTCGTATTTATCCGAACCATATCACAAGCGCTCACATTCTCAAGCCGGACGCTAGCTCTGCTGTGAGGGATTGTTAGCATGCTCAGCAGTGAGCGCTAGTGCTTGAATAATTCAGCAGCCCTGATCAGAACCTTCTCATTACCATATACGATAGAAAGGCTCCGTATCTCTCTGCTGCACCTCTCTCGTGTCCTTCAAACGCATGCGTTCGTTTATTTATGAAGCAGATGAAGACTTGCACGCTTTTCTCTGTTTGTTTGTGATTGGTTCGGTGGAGCTCATTTGCATACTACAATAACCTCTGGTGTTTTAAAAAGATGCTGCCGTATATTTGCTATAATTTCAGACGTGTCTGTTGATCAGTTATTTCTCGTTATATTTATTATAGTTTTGTTTCTAAACGTATGCTTTAGCTCAAGTTTCAGTGTTCAGCTCCACAGCCTCCAATGCCTCATGGGAAATCAAGTCACAAGTCAAAGGTCTTCCTCCGTGACCTTTAGGTTATAGATGGACATTGATTCTCTTTATTACAGTTTGCATAATGAAAGCACATAGGATTGATTTGTTTACAGGTATTTTATTTGTTAGCAATAAACCTCTAAATGCTGTTCTTTTCATCATTAAATTTAATATTCAACGCTAAAACCAAATTAATAATGTCTATAAACATATCTTTTTAAACCAAATTACTCAGATAATGTGCATTTACAGTCCTAGATATTCATGATTGGGAATAGATTCCACGTTTGTCACCTGAACGGAAAATATTTTAAAACTTTAAAATCAATGTGAAGTTGATATTTGTCTGTAACATTTATTTTTTTTTATTTGTTAGTGATTGTGAGCTGCTGAACAAGAAATGTCTATAAAAGTTAAATAAATTAATCAAAAACAAATGCATGAATAAAAATATGAAGTAGCCAAGAATTTATGTGTGATTTATAAATATGAGAATTATAATTATATAATTTATACACGTTTTCTGCTTTTTTTCTAAGTTCATCTGCTGATTACAAACCAAAATATAAAAATGTAACATAATGTGAAATATAATTATTTATATACACATTATGAGTATACCCAGCGACTTTGATTGACAGCAGAATCGCCCAATCAAAGAGCAGTCGTGATCCCGCCCCCAAAAATCTGCTGAATGCTGATTGGCTGAGCTGAAGACAAACTGTTGCATTGAGTCCTTTTCTAGATTTGCTGATTCAATTTTTGGCGGTTTAATGTAATGCATCGTTTACTGCTTTATTTTGATTTATTCTTGCTATCGAGGAGCAAATTAAGTAACTATTAAAAACATTCGACAATTCATAGCCTTTAATGCAGCTAGTATCTATCTTTTCTCAAAAAGCTCAGATTTTATGCAATTCAACCTAAAAAGTTTTTCTCAGGCTGTTTAAACCACTTTCCAAGGCCAATGTTTTAACCACTTAAAATGAACTAAATGTGGGAGTTTAATGTAAATTTACCCTTCAAGATCTCTCAAGAGACTTTCCTAAAAACCCGTCAAGGTTTTGCCACTTTGCAAACAGTTCTATTGGATTGTCTGACATTTACGATAAAAATGTTGAAATACGTTGAAATGAAAGAGTTTTGTTGATATTAATCGCAGGTAGATCTCAGCCTCCAGTGACCAGTGCTGTCAATTACCCTGTACCAAGATGGCGGTCGCTCCATCGCATTGGTGCACGAGGTATCTGCGTATAAATGTCTGCATGAAGCTGCAACTTGGCTTTCCTTTTAAAACAGGAAGTGACCAAAACCTGAAAATGAAGCCTTTTATTGTTGAAAATCAAGTAAATGGTTCCGTTTCCAGCGGATAGACCAGTGTTTACGCGTTGATACCTCTAAAACAACATTTTCTGTTTTTCTGGGGGTTGTGACACGTCCAAAATTCTAAAACTGAAAGTTAGAACAAAAAAAGCATTTTAATTTTGAAACTGGCAGCTATCCCTGACCCCTGAAGCAGTTTGAGTTGTAAACAGTAGAAGCTGTAGCTTGACCGTCTGCTGACGAACGGCTCTGACCTTTCCTCGCTTCTGACTGTTCTGAGAGTTTTTCCACTTCTTCCTCGTGATTCCTCTGCTCCGGAGAGCGGCTGCGGTTATTAAAGGCTTCTCTGTTGTTTCAAAGCTTCGGCTTTTGTCCGGCCGTGTGTATTTACGGCTGTAATTGAAGAGCTGGTTGAACGGAGGCTGGATATGAAAAATGAGCTCTTTTAAATGCTAATCAGCGTGGTTAGCACACAGCTTCTGCTCGGCTAGCAAAAATAATTGTGCAAATAAACATGAAGCACTGCAAAGCTTGTTTAAAGATGCAAGAGAAGGGCTTTCTTCTAAATATCAATGTTTTTATTGCTGTTTTCTCTCACATGGACGCGATGGATTATTATGGATTCGATGATTGTTACACTTTCTTGTTTCAAAGGGAGGTTTACCTTCTCATGCACTTAAAAACATGTTTAGATAAATCACTAAATAAATATAAACATAAACATTTAAACATTAAGCTCCTCTTGCGTTCTCCCTAAAGTACCATCCTGATCCAAGTCCACTCCCACGGGAGGATCTAGTTGAGATGTAAATCAGACGGCATTCTCGAGAGACCACGTGATCATATATGGTGTTTCTCAGAGAAGAAGTAATGGAATCTGGTGTATCTTTCAGAGGCAGACGCCTTTGTTAACCAAAGTAATCACAGATGCGGATGCTAATCGCTTTAGCACCTTTGCAACACAAAGCAGGTTCAGGGAGTGGTCGAGAATCTCAATCCTCTGGTTTAAACTCTCAGCAACACTGTTACGTTTCTGTTGAGTTATTTACACAGTCACAAATGTTATTGTAGATAACTGTTAGCTGAACAATCTTAGCAATTCAAATCTTTGAAATATTTTTAATAAATTATCTTCAACCATATGACAGAGGTACAAAAGGACTTTATCGAAACTCAATGTCTTGTGTTCTATTGATACAGTGGTACCCCGAGATACGAATGCTTCAAGTTACAAAATGTTCAAGATACGAAAGGTCTCGCTGGAAATTTTTTGCTTTCGAGATACAAACAACAAGAAGCAGTTCTACTCTATTATCCGCTTGTTAAGTCTTATGTCGCACTGCGCCTCCGGGTCCTGGCATTCCTCTCGTTGCGAAATGTGCAGAAAGTTCAAAAAGGGGCTGATACGCCTTAAATGTGCTATAACAAATGTAAGAGTCAAGGTGTCGTAAAAGAAATAACGTTTATAACGTGGAAAGTGCTGTTCTGTAGCACAACCTAGAGAAACCCTGTGATGCGTTCTCAGAATCTCTCTCTCCATCTGTCTGCGCTCGTGCTTGAAACCGTGTTGGTGTCAGTAATTCGTGAAATATCTCGAGAAAGTTATCTTTCATACATAGTGCCGTAATGTTTTCTGCATCCGTTCCTCCTCCTCCAACAGATTGCTTCACTCTCAAGGTAAGGTTTCATATTTGTGTACGTATTACGTATTTTGCTTGTGTTTTATTCTGTTTTGTTATCATTTATTACATTAACAATGAGTAGATTTAAGGATTGAAGAAACGTTACTTGATTTTTCTCTGGTTTTCCACTTTTTTATCTACTTATTCTGTTGTTTCTGAGAGCCGTACATGTAAACCTTGCGTCGAGATACGAACACCACCCTGGAACGGATTACTTTCGTATCTCGTGGAACCAATGTATTTACATGAATGTAATTGTAAGATTAAAGTTCTAATTTCCAAGAAAATATATAAAAAATGTCTGCTGACAATTGTGATTTGGTACTCAACAATCTACGCAAACTTATAACTTTTTGTTGCCCTCCTCATTTTGACAGATCTGTTGGTAGAGATGAGCTGCTTTCTGCAAACATCACAAATAGAGATTATATTAGAGTTTTAACATTTAAAGTGGTTAGTACTCAGTTTTCTGTCTTGGAATCTAATCAAAAGTGCTCTGGGTCTGCTAACTTTTAGCATTTTAGCATAGATCTTTCAGCCTGATGGGGGGAATTGATTAGGAATTTGAAACGTTAAAAGTTATTTTATATTTCATTTTACTAAGCTTCTACAAGTTGCTTGAAGCACCTGTAATCATATCTCTCCCCATGATTTGTCTAAATGCACTGAGTTGCTGCCGTGTGATTGGCTGAAGAGAAATTAACAGTCAGTTGGACAGGTGAACCTAAAAAAAGCGTTCAGGGGCCTCTTTTTGCTGTATAACAATAGAAATAATGCACAAAAACTGAGAAGTAAAAGTAAATGTACTTACTGACTTATTCCTGCCCTTGAAACCACTGTATATAAACAGAACTGCCGCCATGGATACGGCAGTTATCCAAAACATTGATGCTTTCAAAGATGATGTTGACCTTTCTGGTTTAAAAAAAGTGATGGAAGTCATTTAAAACATGGATAAACGTGTAGAATCATCAAGAAATCATTGCAACAATTTTTATTATTTGTGCTGTAAAAAAAATCACGATTTACTTTTTTTTTTAGTTACCATTTTTTTTAAATTTCAGTCCAGTAACTACGACAATAGTTTCACTTAGTTACCAACTGGTTGCATTGTGAATGTAGCCCACAATAACACGATATACGACAATGACAAGAATGTTCATTTAACAACTTACTGCTGTTACTCTTGACCTTGACTTCAGTCAGAATCTCCTGGAAGGTATTCACCACACATCTGTAGTTTCCGTTCTTCCAGTCGGCTTGAGGAACTTTAAGTGTCACGGTTCTCTGCAAAGTCCCATCTGGATTCGGTAGAGTATTTCTATACTCCACCAATGTGCTGAAACTACGTATTTCCCTTCCATTCTTCGTCCAATAAATATGAGTTTTGTTGGAGTAAAAACCTGTGACGTGGCAATCCACTGCAGCATCCGGATTCTTCTGCAGCAGAGATACTGTTAGCCGCTCTGAAATGAAACGGAACAAAACATAACTGAGAAAAGAGAAAGGAATCAGTTCATGAATGATGATCCTGATACTGTACCTTTCTGTTTAACATTGTCTGCGTACTTCCACAACCAATAATAACACGCATATTCATGATAGTGTTTCAGGATTTCTAATTGTTTTTTGTTATTATTCCACCTGTCCACTGTAGCTTTAGCTTCGGGAACAGATGTAACATATTCCCCTTTCCTCACATCTAGAGAAATGAAGTCCTTTCCATTGCAGCTTGATACGTATGAAAACCTGAACAAGAGAAAAGAGGGGAAAAATAGTTCTTGCCCAGTAAAATTGAAAAAAATGCTCAGAAGTCTAATTTTATCTGGATTTAATGTTAAAATAAAGTGATAGAAACCTTGAACTCGTGTTTCAAGGTGAAACACTTAAGAAATCAAGCTAATTTTAAAGTAACACATTTGATTTGTAAGTTACAAACAAGTTCTCAGGTAAACTGTTTACGCAGACCACTTGTCTAAACCGATGGTTGTTGGACTGATGGGAATTTAGCATCTTCCAAAAATCAAACTTCACCATTTGACTCTGCGTGCTCCAGAAGATCAAGCATGTTGTTCTCGTATACCTCCTGCACATCTTTGTTGATCACGTCGTGCTGTAGCGTCGCAAACAGCTTTTCCCAAACTCTGTTAAGGACCAGCCTCTTTGTTTTGCTGTCATAATATGCAATGGGCTGTCCGTCGAGTGATGCCACAGCTGATAACTCAGGGATTTCTGTTGGCCTGTCTCCTCTGATTGCAGTATACGTCGTCATAAAGGTCGGTGCTTCCGAGATTTCTGAAAAGACACAGAACAGTGACTCCGGAAACTCTAACACTCAACAGTGGGGTCAGTGCTACAGTCCAATACGTGTGCAGCCAGTCTGCAACATAATTTCCTGAACACTACTGGTGGACTTCTGCTTCTTGATTTCTTCTTTTTACGTTTTGATTTGTGTTCAACTGCTCTTTCTTCGTATTAAAAAAAGAGAGTTTACAAAAATCTTTGTTATAGTATATTTTTTGTTAAATTATCTACATTGAATCCAATTGTTGGCCCCACAGCAGGTAAAAATGCAAAACCATGTCCTGGTGGTCAGCAAGGGTTAAGTTTCTATGAATTTCCTGAAGCAGTGTACATATACAAATAGTGGACAAAGCATTGTAGTGAAACCGGACAGCGTGCCTTCAACAGAATACGACATTCCATTCACTCAATGAAATAAGAAAAGCTTGAGAAAGCATTGTTTCCTGTGTCCTACCGGTACCAACCGTGCCGTACAAACGAATCCAGTCCCTCGTGTGAAGAAAAAGAGCCTCACCTGAATAATCAAACAGCATGTAGATGAAGAAGATGAGGACCTTCATTATTGAAAGAGTCGACGAACCTGAGGAAAGATCCCACGAAGAGTCTGTGAATCTCTTTCACTTTCTCTTCACTTGAATCAACTGGAAAAACCAGTTTGGGTTTATACGGAAGTGCATTAAGCAGCATTTCACCGGGGTATGCTTAATCCAGAGATTTGTTTAGAGAGCGTAGAATAATGAAGTTCATCTTCTTCTTCATCTACTTTGAAGTTGTTTTCTCAGGTAAGAACCCAGTTGGTTTTCATGGCAACAAAAAATCTTTGGTTTCGAACGTCCCCTAAAGCATTTACTGTGGCTTGTATCGCTTGCTTCTGTGTTTTCTGGTTTGTGAAAGTGTACTTTGTGTTAGAAGAATAAGCAGCTCCTCTCTTTTGATCAGAGCAGCCACTATCGTTATCTGTCGACATGGAAATATTTCTTAATTTAGATTATGTTTGGCTTCTCTTTGTGTCGATATTAACCCTTTAAAACTGCAGCCACATACAACACAGCACTAGCTCTGTATGGAACACTGCAGGAGTTGGTCTTGCATATCACTTAAATATGTCTCAGGGAGCTGTTTTCTTCTACTAATGTCTGTCCGAAAACCAGATAAAAGTTAAAAAATCAATAATAATGTACATAATAAAAGTATTATAATCCAGGTGATCGAGAACACAAACTCATCTGGAAACATTTCCAGAAAGCATGAAGCAACTACTTCTTTTTTCAAATCCTCTTTGGATATCATATACCAATATGTTGGTACCGGGTTTTAAACATTTCTGTGAGTCTTTCCTGCTGCACACCATAACTTCCCTTGTGTTGTTTCTCAGCACGTCATAAGTTAAGCACTCATTATGAAGGAATAATCCATGAGGATAAATCTTCAGAGTTTTCTGCTTTTACTGAGCTCGATGGGGAGAGGATTTATCATTATGACAGTGTCACGGAGAAACTGATCCACGGACCGGAATGGATGGAGGAATATTCACGTGAAGAATCGTGGAGAACCGACACGGAGATCATGCGACAGACTCACCCAATATTTTTGAACAATATTCATGAGTTAATGAAACGATTTAAACAAACAAATGGTGAGTGATGCCGGTGAAACTTTGTTTTTAATCAAAGATTAACTGTGGTGCGTATTAAAAGTGTGGTCTGATCGTTTTTCTCCCAGGGGATCATGCTTATGTGAGGACGTATGGCTGTGTATGGGATGACGAGACCAAAGACACAGATCATTTTGATCAGTATTTTTATGACACAAATGATTTCATCATTCTGGACTTCAGGACGCTCAGATACAGCTCACCTTTAGCAGAAGGCCAAATCACAGTGGAAAAGTGGAACAAAGAAGAAATTCCAATAGACTACTACAAAAGTGAATGCATCACCTGGTTAAAAAAGTTCCTGCAGAGCAAGATTCATTCCAGAAGGATTGGTACAGTATTAGTATTCTCTTATTTGATATATTTATTTTTAATTACTCTATGTGATATATATATATGCCTATACTACGTCTAGCCTAGAATATGATTTTCTAAAACCTCCTGGGTGAGTTAGAGTGAGTAATTATTTTAAAAACACAGTTTTACAGTGTAATATTGTAACAGTGGCACGGAAATGTCCAGTCTCCAGAACACTGGGCTTTAGTTACCTCTAACCCTGACCATTCCACATAGACTGAAATAATCCGCTTGTTAAGTCGTGCAGCGCTTCCATGTTCTCGCACTCTCCCATTGACAGACATCGGTAAAAGGTGCTGATACTTTGATCATTATCACACCAAAACAGTTTAAATCAGTTTCATCACAAGGGAAACTTTATGGGTCGATTACCAGTAATATGTGGTAATAACAGTCCAGGTGTCCAAAAAAAATACAGCAGATATAGAACCTATGGAACTCAAATCTAGGCTTTGGACTGGAGAACAAATTTACCAAGAACAAATTTCAGGCAGGTTTGGTCAAGAGATTACGCCAACAATTTTTCCTCTCTTATTAGATCACGTGGATAACATGGGAACTACCATGAAGAAGGATCTGCCTGAGGACCCTTCCAAAGGTGACACTGCTCTAACATTACAAGACCGTGTAAAGCAAGGTATAGTTTTACTCAAAGAGTCTGTAGAGTGCACCGGGTTTCCTTTAACTCAATGAAGGGGAAGAGCTTTCTTTCAGTTATTTTATTTCTATAACATACAGATCCTCGACAATAATTTCAAGCCCAATAATGTTTTTTTTTTTTTTTTCTAAAAGTTTCATTTCTCTTTTGCTCCGGAGTCTATCAGCAGAGCTCACGGGTCATTCTGTGTGCATTATAGACAACATCCCCAGTTCTGCTCCTGTCTCATGCCAGTTCATCTTTAATGATCCAGGCCTTTTCCAGTTCAGTCACATGCCAGAACCACTCTATCGTTCTAGTTCCAGTGTTCGCCATCTTCTGTGATCCAGGCCCATTCCTCTTTTATCACAAGTCAGCTCTGCTCCAGTGCTCCAGACCGAGCCGGTTCTACTCCAACGCATCAGTCCCAATCCTGTTCAGCTACAGAGCTGCAGCCATAAGCCAGTTTCACCAGTAGTACTCCAGTCCTGACCCAGGATCAGGACAGAGTCAGTTCTGTTCCAGTCGTAAATCTGTACTGCTCTAGTTTCACGTTCATTCTGGTCCAAAGCTTCAGTCCCAATTGCTCCAGTCTTGAGTTTGATTAATTCCAGTCTATAACTAGTAGAAAATAAACAATCATTAAATTTAGGAACTGAACATTTCTTTGTCAGTAGGTAAATGTTTAGAATCAACTAAACAATCACATTTTTGTTTATTTTGATGTTGTGTGTCTGGGGGTGTGTGTGTGCGTGTGTGTTTTCCATTTCCTTCTCGAAAATGTTTTCTTTTCACTTGTGTTCATTTCATTTTTTAATTGTGTTTTTTGTGTGTGTTTTAGGAAATCAGGAGACCAACAATACTCAACGAAGTTACTGGGCTGTGATTTTGGCATGTTGTTGGTTTTTTTTACCATGTTTTTTTTTGTGGAGCTGAGCACCTGTTTGCAGACCCCTGAACTGAGTTAAGATTGTGTGACACATTTAAGAGATAAAGTTTAAACCTTTTCCAGAAAGTGAAACATGATGATGTCATTGAAAGAGTTCAGATAACAAACAACTAGAGCATCATAAAAAACCATATTTCATTTGGGAAATTGAAACACACATGGACGTGAGCAAGAAATGGTTCTTCGTTCTTTCTAATGATGACTTGCGTCATGTTTTTCTGGAGGTTTTTCATTTTAGTTCCAAAACTTTCTTTGTGTTTTTCTGTTTTTTAAAACAAGCTTTGGAAACAGTTCACAGTGCATTTGAACGCCAGGAAAAGCTCAATTTTGATTTTACAAATGGCACCTTTTCAGTGTAAAGCTTACACTTTTCAAGGTTCTGTGTTGTTTAGTTTTGTATACAAACAAGCGTCGAAGAAAAACCATCGATGGCTTCCTCTCTGCCCAACTGCTTTGTACATCTGGAGAATTTTGAGGAATAATAAAGTGTCTTTTGTATATAAAGAAAGAGCCCAGAGCAAATGTTTTACACAACTCGATTATTTGACTCGATACCAGATTTCATCTTCAATGAGGTCACTGTTTAAAAAGCATTTTCATTTTGTGAGTACAGTGAGGTTTCCACATTACTAGGAACATAAATAAATGTGGTAAGGTTGGATGAAAATAGAATTTAAAAACAGGATAAAAATACAAAAATCTGAAACCGTGACGGTAAAAAAAATAATAATAAAAGAATCGCTCCAGAGCTCAAGATGGCAGTGCACAAAGACTATTTTTAGCTTCATTATTCGAGTTTTGGCTCTAGTTCTCAGCTGAATCGTGTTCGTCCATCGTCCTCTGACCTGAAACCACCCTCAGACAGACGCTCCTTCCCTCATTAGGACACACACGCGCCTCGTGCACTAATGAGGGACACGTGTACGTGTAAACATCGCTGAAGTCGTTACGTCTCCTCTGAGAGAACCCTCTTCTGTTTTTAACTGGGAACAGATTTGGATGAACTGTGTTTTAAACATCTCAGAACCCATCAACAAGCTCCTGCCTTCAGAAATACTTTCATGTAGAATGTGTTCTAGAAATCATTGTTGTTTTATTTCCATTAGAGTACGATCACAATAGAGTGCACTCAGAGGATTTACAATCCTGTTGCTGTTTTTCTACATTTTCTAAATTAAAAATGGATGAAATTCTTACTTTATTTTTTCACATTTCTTCAGAAAACTTGATGCAAAATCATTAATCACAGTATCCTCCACACCCTTGGGTCATCAAAGCTTAAACTTGTTCTCAGGTGCTTCTACTGATATTTCCTGTAGCTCTTCAAGTCACTTCAGTAGATTGGAGATGATCTAAGGCTCACAGCTGGGTAACAGATGAGGTCCCACTACTGACAGAACATCAGAAGAAACCAGCAACAGATGGCATGCTCTCTCTGAGCTGCTGAAGTTCAGGGCTCTTGGTCACGAGTAAGGGGACTATGGAACGAGAGATTGATGGGTGGATTGGTGCAGCCTCTCCATGTATGGATCTGACTAAACTTATAGTCTTGAGTTCTTCTGGGTCATGACTGAAAGGATGGGACTCTGGGTACAGGTGGCTACCAACAGCTTCCTTGGAGGGTGGTGCTCCATTAGAAATAGGGACTGCTGAGGTGGCTCAGGTTAGGTGGAGATTTACTCTACTTGCTTTCATTTTCCTAGTGTGGTCGGCACGGTGGCGCAGTGGGCATGCCTTTGCCTTCCTGAAAGGAGTTTGCATGTTCTCCCTGTGCTTGCGTGGGTTTACTCCGGGTTTCCCCCAAAATCACAAAAACATGCGTCAGGTTAATAATCATTTAAATTCTTCTTCGGTGTGAATGTGTGAGTTTCTCTGTGATGGACTGGTGACCTGTCCAGGGTGTTTTTTTCCCCGATAGATAAGGAGCATATATGTTCTGAGCGGTGTTGGATTGACGCTGCTACATTTACTGTGTACCTATCTGATTGTAAAAAAAAAAAAAAACAGGAATCATTTTGATATTTTTGGCTTTTGCCTCTAAAACGAGGATGGACTTCCTCTGGTGGAGTTGCCTCGTCAGATCTGTGATCGTCGAGCAGCTCGTACTTATCTCTTCGATACCCTCCATCCCATCAGGCTTGTAAATGACTGTTTTGACAATTATTTGACATTTAATCTGTCTCTGATTTCATGTTTCTATAATTACAGGCCTGTCGTCACTTATCAAACCTCCCGCCGCAGCTCAGCGGCTAAAGCTCCATTTCTTACAGCTCAGAAATCTCTGCTAGCGTGTTATTATGCTAAGAGTCACATTAGCAACATTCAACACCTCCGGATGTTTTAAACTAATGGATACAGTTAAAATGAGCGCAACTTTGGTCTGTACCTCGTCGAAATCCTCACAAGCCGCTATGCTAATCAGGTTAGCAATGGTGTCTGTGGAATGGAAGACATGACAATAAAAATACCCAAAGCGTTTGAAGTAGAGCTTCTATCAAATCAAATTTTTAAAACCACCATTCTGTCCACTTCAGCCATTTCTCCACAAACAACATTTTACCCAAAATGGACTTTTTCAAGCTTTTCATCATGTTTTGTGAATGTTTTATGGTAAAATATGTCCCCTTCATCGAACGAGAGAGCTGGAGAATGTGAGGTGTACCGTTGGTCGTTCTCTTGTCGCTAATAATACCCTGTTTTATTTATTAAGGGTGTAAAGAACCCCGCCCCTCTCTGGTGTAGTGCTAGTCTTTATGGGATGTTCAAGATGCTTTAAAATCAAATAATCCAATCATAAATTAATTCCAGATGTTTTATCTAGCATTGAACATGACGGGGTTACGCTGGTCACTGCGCGTGTCCCCTTCTGATCTCCTTCACCAAGGCTCTTGTTGCTAGGCTGGAATATGCAAATCATCCAAAGAAATCCATCGTCTATGTTCATTTCTGTGAGATTATATTGAACACCGAAAGAAAGAGTGTGTTTTACGACCCATTGCTTGAATTCTTTAGCTTTGGGGCGGTTCGAAACTGTTCTTAGGACTGTGTCTTCTGGCCATTTGCTGCCCTCACGGGGCACTTGAAACAGTCACATTCCTTTCCTCTAGAATTATCAAAAACACATATAAATGTGATTTTTTTTTAATATAATCTGTATTTTCACCCACAAAAATGGCAGGTTGCTGGAAACATCTAATAAATGAGCTTCTTAAGAAACGTGTTTTGTCACACTATTCTCATTCTACCCCAATACAGCATTTAATGAAATAAACGTCTGCTAATCCCACATTATCCGATTAACTTCCCTTTTCCACTCTGCGCAATTAAACACTCGTATCAATCTCTTGCGTTTAGCTTCCTGCAGCGCAGACAAGCACGCTAACTTAATTTGGGAGAACACATAGCAACCTGCTGGCAACCAGACTGGGGCTCGATGGCGGTTCGCCTGTAAATACAGCATGACTAATGGGCACGTAATGGGAAGCAAATCCGCCGTTGTGCCAGATTATCCCACAACCTGGGTTCAGCGGGACGCCAGGCCAAAAACACCCAACTATCTGCAAGAGCGGGATATCTGTGACCAATCCGCCGAGTGTCTGTGACGTGTTCCTCTTTAGCCCCAATTAGCGAGGGTTGCCAGATATTTTCAATGATCGTTTCCCGCTGGTTGGGTTTTTTGGCGAGCTGGCCAGGAGGTGTTCGCAGATGGTGCTGTTCTGAGCACCCAGACACCATCTTGAGATGCATCCACTTCATTCTTGCTTCCTCTCTCTCTCTCTCGCTCAACCGCACACTCACACTCTCGGCTTGCATTCTCGCTGTGATTTACTCAACTGGTGTCTCACACTTTCTCACTCCTGCTCTCTTCCTCTTTACCATACTCTTTTGCATGTTCTCGTTCCAACCCACTCACTATCACTTGCTTGATCGCTCTTTCTCTCTCTCACCCACTCACTGTCGCTAGCTCTATCGCTCTAATTCTCTCCTTCTCTGTATCCGTCTCTTTCTTGGTTTCTCTCTCAACCGCTAACTCTGGCAAAACTTTCTCAACTGGGCTCCTTCCATCTTCTGCACACAAACGCCTTCTCATTATCCCTCGCTTGATCACTCTCTCTCTTTCTTTGATTTCTATCACTCTCTCGACCACTGAGGCACACTAACGGAACTATATCCTCTCTCTCTCTCTTTCTCTCTCAAGCTCATTTGCTCTAATACTCTCTCTTTCACCCTCACTCAAACCGTCTCTCTCTTTTAATTATATATCCACTACTTGGACTTAATTAAAGTTCATTTTAGGAAAACAAGACTTTCATTGTACTCTTCCATTTTGTAGCAACTTTTAATTGTTTTCACTGAAACACAGTTCAGTCATTTCTCTTAATTATTTTAAACATTATTGTATTTTTCTATCAGAACCGTCGGGTGAACGCTGAGCATTTTTGAATATGATTATATATGAAGTTTAGCGATGTAATATCTATGTATTGTAATACTTTGGAAGGCCAAGGCTAAAGAAGTGACCATAGAAGGATTTATAAAATCACACGAACTGAGGAGTAATATTCTTTTTCAGGCATCTAATCCCCCGGCAGCTGGAGACAGCTGACTGAAGCAGGAGCTCTCAGCTCAACATCTCGCTCTCTTTGGCTAGATGCTGCAGTTTGTTTCTCGGTGGAATGAAAGTAAACGCAACGCTCACTTCTCCTGGAAATCCAGTTAGGGTTAACCAATCAGAAGGCAGCTTCAAGATTTTCAATGTGCGTCAAGCATCAGATGTTTAGCCAACAATCCGTGGGTGTGACGTCGATGGGGAGATCGGTGTCCAGGTAAAAGAATGCTACAGGAACACACCGGAGAGTATCTGTAGGATCAGGAAAGGATTGTCCGCAAAGGTTATCTTCCCTGAAGGAATAGGAAGGGGTCAGGGTTTGAAGCGTGGACTAGACAAAAAAACAAGGAGGTGCTGGTGATTAGCAGAGGGTCGTTGTGCCCTGGTGATGTGGCGTCGTCTTGACAGGCAGCGAGTTCCTCGTAGTAATGCGGTAATCGTTCGTTTGTTTGAGCGGATCAGTGTAACCCTTTAAATGTAGCTTTGTCTTACGTGTTACGTGTTTCCCCAAAGTACAGAACATGTGAGTGTCTTTACCGTGTCCTGCTCAAACGTGGGGGAGTAGATTCTTCGTTTGAGTCGGACAGTTTTGTTATCTCCAGGGGAGTGAACACACCTGGTGTGGTGTTTCGTCCTCTGGACTGGAGCAGTGAATGCATGTAGATATTTATTAGTTGTTTTTCCCATGGACCAGTTTACAATAATTGCGTCAGGACAAGGTGACGTCGGACAAAGCCTTAATTAATAATGCATGACATAGTTGTGACCAGTGAAGGTCTTCAGAGATGGTTGTCCTGAAAGATGACCACTGGGTTCTTGGTCTCCCTCACTGAGACTCTTTAATTTAGACGGGCGGCCAGCTCTAGGATGAGTCCTGGTAGTTTCCATTGATATTCATCACCATAGAAAGCTCTCAAAGAGGAAACAGGAAGCACCTGAGATCAATCTTGAGCTTGAAGATAGTGAAAATATTGTTAAAAAAAGTTATTATTAAAAAAATAAAACCTTTTTCAAAGTTGTTGTTATGGGGCGGTTTGTGTAGAAATTGAAACGAGAATCCTGTTATAGCATTGTGTAGAGTGTAATGTAAAATGATGTCAAAGGAATCTGCAGAAGAAAATCAACAGATTCCATGTTTGGCGTCTAATTCTTACACATTTATTTTACCTTTCTCAGACTCCAGGCACCTTCACAGTGATGCATACGAATAATCAAAATACAGGGAGACAAGTATCAAAACACAGCGTACAGCATGGAGACACGAGTAGTGAATGGAGAGAGAGGGTTCTGGAGAGTGGATGTGAATATATCTATAACCTCTGACGACGAATGTGCCTGAGAAATGCTTTGAAGGTTGGGAGGAGACTTTTAAAATGAATTCTGAGCTCAACTGGTAACCAGTGGAGCTGTTTGTGGAGGTGAGGGCCGGGCAGTGCTGGATGCTTGTTTGTTGATTAAAAGAAGGCATTTGTTACGTGTTGCTTTTGGGATTTGTGTCGTGTTCCCTGTTCCTCTTTGTTCTAACCTGTGGTTTTATTCTAAAAACCATCTTAAACCTCTTCGTAATTATGTTTTTTTTAAAAGAAGGAAAAGAGCAGGAAGTTTGTGTTAGAACAGCAAACAGTGACTGGTTAATAACTGGTTCCCAGCACTCCTCTCTGTATTTCCTGTACACACAACAGAAGAAACTGTTTAGAAACCACCTAAAGGTGTCTGTTCCTTTAAATGGCTCGTGTGGTGGGCGAGGGTGGATGTGCCAGCTTCCCAGCATCCATCTGTGCTGGCGGCGGTGTGTCGACAGCCCTCTTCTCATCCTTTCAGTCACGAGTTGAGTTTCTCAGGATTGACACTCTCTTCCGGATGGAGGAGAGAAGCTAGAGAGCATCCTTCTTTTGGAAAGATGAGACGATCTTGTGGAAAACACTGTGGGTTCCTGCTTCAAGGCCTGGTCTTTGGAATGCCTGGATCACATGCATTCCTCAAGTAAACTTCCAAATCCCGCCTCCCTGCTGAGTCAGAGCGTCGTCAGCCAATGGGGAGTGAGATGTTATCCCAGGGCAGAAACCATAACCACTCAGAAGAACGCTACGAGCCCAAGTGCAAATGGAGGGGAAATAATGGAGTTTTCATCACGTTTCTGTTTACTTCTTTGATGCAGCCCTTGTGCTCTCCTTATAACAGATATCGTCTCTTTAAAAGTGCTTTAAACTGATATTACCAACACAACTGTTACGTTCTTCTTTCGCACAATGTTAAATGCTTCTGGCAGAAACATTTGTTTTGCAAAAAAAGTGGAGAAACCAAAAGAGAAACAGCACTACAAAATAGACAAACAAAGTTATTTATTTGCAGACTATTTACAATGACAAACCAACAGGAAACAGATACATCAACAAAAAAGAAACCTGAAGAGAGTCCCTCCCCTTGATGGCGCCGTTTTTCACCTTTGACGTACGTAGCTAGTGCGCTAACAGAGGAGTTACCTGAGTGTCGTGTCATACCAAAATGTGAGTCACGTGACATTTATCTTTCTCTCCCTTTTCCAAATATTCAAAACAACTGTCGGCATGACAACGAACAACACAATTACTTTGAAACGAAAAAGCAGCACAATGAGGTCTTGATCAGAGAGATCCTCAATGATGGTTTCTGGAGACTTTTGAAACTACAAACCGAGAGGATGAGTTTGTGTTCACTCTACGAAACATGGTGAAATCTCTGTATTATTTTTAATGAAAGAGACTGAGTTTATGCGCTTAATAGAGCTTTAAACACCAGATATTCATCATGTAACATATTGATAATACCAACACGACACAGAAAAAACAACCGTCTGTCTGCTGAGCGCGTCACATTCCGATGAGTTTCTGTTCATTCCGTTGTATTTTTTTAATGAAAGATCTAATGATTTTTGCACCAAACGTGTTTTGATTTCACTTGATAGTTAAAGTTGTGTTTGCCTCAACACATGAGCGTCAGAGATGGTGCAGTAGGTGGCGCAGCTGCCTCTCAGTAGGTCATTGATTCGAGGCCAGTCGATGAGATGGTCATCATCATGCATTGGTTTCTTCTAACTGCTCCAGTTCCCCCAGTTATTGTGTGGTTTCTAAGCTGGAGATCTGCAGAGCCCCACGACACTGAAGGAATAAGAGAATAAAACTTTGAAATATGCTGCTAACAATGTTTAGCTGTATCACACACGCTAGTGTTGTTAGCACTCGTCATTTGTCTTCGGCGTCTTTAACTTTACATCGGTTTATTTTGACCCACCCAGACTAAAAAGACTGGGCTAGTCATCACTACTTTACGGCAGCAGTGCTCCTCTGAAAGCGTATAAATCACTCGTGGTGCATCCAGGAACACGTTTGTTGACTAGCAGCGTTGTTTTATTGTGATTACGATCTGCAGTGAAACTCCTGGGATTAAAACGCTCTGTTGGAATCGCTCTCGCTGACATGATAACAAACCATAAACAAGTCACGCGCCGTCGCTGGAATCTGTTAGCGCCGTCCATAAAAATGCTAATGAGGGAGTCCCAGAACACACTACTTCAGCACGGCTATAAATCCAGTTTTTGGGGGGATCTGCTACCAGATGGGCTGCAGATACAGATTTATGAGTAAACATGTCGGCTATTATCAGATCTTGTACAGGGCTCAGAGCAGAGGCTCGTCCTTTACTTTGCTCGGAGCTTCAAGAAGAGCAAGGTATCGCTAAACGTAAAGTCCTTTTCAGTTTCTGTCTACATTCACCCATTTCTTGTTAAATTATCCGTGAAGTTTGGAAAGAGATTCTACTACCGCCACTTCAGTATCGACTGAGATACTTTCCCCTCACAATCTGAACGGAAATTGCCCAAATGTTTGGAGTTGGAACAATTTTTACTACGTTGGCTTTAATTTCCTGAACCTTCACCCCGAGCTTAAAAGGATAAGCGGCTCTTCACGAGATTTAACGAATCCTGACAAGGTTTCGATGGTCACAGAGACCCGGAGTCTGAAGAGAGTTTGATGAACGATGAAGAGATCGATGCTCTTTGATCTCAATATAGGCTTGGATTTCAGAAACTGACTGGGTAGGAGGAGACCAAAGAGATGAAGGAGGTGCTGGGACCAGGGAACGGCGACTAGTGTTACGTAAGCCAAAGGAGTGATTCTGGGCGTGGCAGCTTCTATTTGCAGGAGGGAGCACACGGGCTGGCAGGGCATCCATAGCTTCGGCTGAAAACACCAAGGCAGAGATGAGTCTCAGTCGACCCAGACGAGGAGGACCAGGAGAGATGAGGGAAACACAGATATCAGGAGACACAAAGATGAGGAGCGTTGAGAAACTGGGTTGAGAGGAAGTTCGGAGAACTCAGAAGATATGAGGAGACATGGACACGAGGAGACCCAGATGAGATGAGGAAGCACAGTGGCCCAGAAGACTTATAGAGAAACCAAGTCAAGAAGGAGATCCAAAGATGAGGTGAAACAAGAGAGATGAGGAGAGATGGTTACCCAAGAGATAAGAAGATCCAGGAGAGACAGGGAGACCCAGAAGAGCTAAAGATACCCAGTAGAGATGAGAGATTAGGAGAGATAAACAAGCAAGGAGAGGAGGGATGGGACAGTAGAAGCAAGGAGATGAGGAGGCCCAAAGAGCTTGGGAAAGCTGCGAGAGCAAGAGAACAGGATTAGAACACATGGAGTTGAGAAGATCCTGGAGAGAAAATGAGACAAAGGGACGAGGAGAGATTTAAACATCTGGAAGAGGAGACCCAGGGGAGACGAGGAAACATTGAAAGGAGGAGTCACTGAGACGTTAAAACCCTAGAGACTCGGGAGATTCAGATTCTTTCTTTACGAAAATGAAAAACGTAACTTTATTTAAAATTTCCTGAAGAAGAACAATGCTGGTATTTATTTGGATTTATCAGAAACATAACGTAATCACTTCGAGCACGACTCGTGTCTGACACCCTTCACAGAGCAGATGGTAACCACGGTTTGTCGAATTAGTTTCAGGAAACCGATGTAATGGCATCAGTGTGTTTTACAAATGCTTGAACTCTCGATAATCGCAGACCCTCGTGCAGATGCTGTTTTTGTGTCGTTTATTCCTCCGCTCGCAGTTCTCTCCTCCGGGTTTATGTAACTAAGCACATTTGTAAGTGATGTTGGGATGTGTTTTTTATGGGCCGCTGATGCTCTTGATTTATTTTATGGCTGGTTTCATGATGGTTCTCGCTGCCGGGTGGTTTATCTTGAGGCTTCTTGCTCTCGGTGCACTATTGCTTACTTCACTCTTATGATGGAGACTGATGCTGATGGTAGATCTGTTTCAATCTGTTCTGTTTCAACTCTCCAGCTCCTGAGTTTTTAATAATAATAATATCTATATTATCAATTTAAAAAATGTGCTTGCTGTGCTATTTCCTGTTTAGTAGCAGGAGTCAGATGAGCCTCAAAGCCTGTCTCTGTGATGCAGAGATACGGGTCTATCTGTACGGTTGCTAGGGCGAACAGTTCTCATAATCTAAACTTACTCTTGTGCGGCTAAGATCTGGTATTATTGTTGCTAGGGTAACAGTGTGGTCTTCAATGTTGTATAAAGTTGTCACATAAGCCGAACTCCCTTTGTTTTCTAAGAGCTTGAGATAATCTTCTGTTGTTGTGGTAAATAGTAGTGGAGGGAATATTACGTTCCTCTTTACACTATGAGTGAAATAAATCCTTTTCTGAGCCTGAGATACAGATCTGCTGATGGGGTTGCTAGGGTAAACAGTTGGGTCGCTAAGGATCTCAAACTTTTTCTTCTCGTCACTATGAGTAAATCTCATGTCTCTACAAAACTTTAAAGCAGCAATTTAGATTTTAATAAATGGTTGTTAGGGTAAATATTTTGGTTGCTAGGGAGCGGTGTATTTATAACAAAGAAAGAAAAGTTAGAAGCAAGAGTTTTAGAACTATTTAACAGAAATGGGTCTTTATTTAACTTAAACATGTAGACACACATGTTAGAAGCACGCCGCACTGCATCAGGGGTCACTTCCTGTTTGTAATGTATTTCCTGTTCCATTATTCCACGGGATAATAACTGTTTCTATCCCAGTGGTGTTTTCTTATTCAAATCACCCCGTGACGAGGTTTAAAAAAAAGTCTAGTATTTAAATCGTATTCTCTGTTGCTATGAAGAATGGTATGGTTGCTATGGGCTTGTCTAGGACGTATTAAGCCTTTTTTTCTTCTAATGAGCCATGCTTTGTATCTATACGGCACAATCTTTATTTAAATTCTTTCATCTTAAGAGGACGCATGAAATAAGTATGTGGTTGTTGGGGCGTGGCTTCAATGTTCCCTGAAAATGCACACACACTGATTGGTTGGCAGTGCCAAGCAATTACATATAAGTCCTTTATATCGGAGCACTGTATAATGGGACGTCAGCGTTTGTGGTTGAACTGGAGCTGTTTTAGGGTTGGGTTCAGAAGAAAGACCATGGGAGAGGTCACTGGAGTCTTCAGTACGGGACGTTACGAAGGTGTGCACCGGAGTCTGTGGCATTAAGGATTCGAAAGATAAACAGGCACAACTACCGAATGAATCTCTGTGTGGTCAGTCGGCGCACTGCTAGCATTGGGGTCAAGGACCTCTTGAAGATCCTCGTGTTGCGTGTAATTTTTCCTGCCCAGGGGCTGCTTGTGCTCCTTGTGTCGAAGGGATTTCTGTTGCTTGATGTCTAACCAGCAGACACCCACTCAGGGCTTGCACAGAACCAATATATCAATCGAGACTCCGGCTCTAGATTCTGCCAGGATTATGGGCATCAGCTCTGCCAAATAAAAGCTCTGGCAGCCGTGCTTTTATATCGTGCCATGTTGCAAGGGAAGCTGGTTTGCATTTAAGGAACAGCCTGAAACCCTTCTCTTGTGCTCAGCAACACCAAGAGGACGATGCAGATGGTTTTGTTGCTTTTCACTTTTCTTGACGTTGTACCAACTTTGTATTGGTTTCATTTACCAAACAATGTAGGCACCAAGCTTGGAACCAGAGACCTATAGCCAAGTCCTTGTGATTCCTTGTCTCGTGTCCAGGAGAAATGAAATGGAGATCCAATCCCTTGTTGTTCGTCTGGTTTTCATAAAGCTCTGGAGAGTGTCTGTAATCTCACACAGAGTTTCTGTTTCCTTCTTTACGATGCATCACTGGCAAATACGAAATCTCTCCAATCTGTGGGTATCTCTCGATTTAGGTTTAATGTAACGGTCCTCACAGTAGTAGCCAGGGTAAACTGGAGAGGAGTCGGGACGGGCCTGTTCAGAACTGTTCGCCTTTTTCTAATCTCATCACGTGAACATGTTTTCGACGGGTGAAATGATGAGGTTCTGTGAAGGATGACGCTCCCTCCATGTTAAATTCATGTTTTCTGCTCCGAATCCATCTCAGATGTCTAAAGCCTCGCTCAAACACACATCTCGGCTGCGAGGCCTTGGCACATCATTCAGCAGAACTCAATACAGTCGTGCATTTTTAACGTGCTGTGCGTTTCTCCTCAGGCGGAGCGGCGGCGCGGCTGTGTCCGAGATGCATGCTTTGTATTCTTCACGCAGCCGGGATCCTGATGCATCGGTAAAGGTGCTTCTGAATCTAACCACGGATCTCTTAAATGATATCAAAGGCTGATTTGTTCTTACAGTGGAAGTGGAGGATGAAGGTCAAGCTCTTCCTGGAGATCTCATCAAGGCGTTCCATTCAGATTCTTCATGATTACGTCGCTGCAAATCACTGACTCTTTACGTTTCCTCTCTGCTGTGGAAATCAGCGGCCGCAGACGAAAAACAAACAAATGAAAAATACTTTTAAAATGTAATTTCCAAGATCTGTGAACCCGTGAGCTTTGTGTTTGTGAGAGATTCTCCTTGAAATGGACAGAAAAACTGGTGCTGCCTCCTCCTCGTTGTTTCCTCATGTCCACACGTACCAAAGTATCCAGTCAGGGGTTTCCCTGTCTCCTGACTCCTTGCAGGGCTTCCATCAGTGTCTCCCAGTTGCGTCTGCTTTTGTCCCTATTCATACTGGTTTTGATCCCTGTCTCACGGGATTGCATGTATATGTTTGCTGCCGTCAACGATATTTTGTGTTTTTAGTTCTCAGCAAGTCCTGATCGTTTTCAGGAGACATTTCTCCTTCTCCTGTGCTTGAGTTGAACCTGTTAACCCTTTAATTCCCAGCTCCTCTGTTCCGGGCTGTGACACCTCCTCTAAATCAAACTGGTCCTATTGGTTTGAGCGAGTAGAAATATTATACTTTTTCAGTATTTCAAAACGACTTTATATTGCCAAGATACAGAGTTTAATTTTTAAATATTTTTTCTGGTGTAAAAAACATGAAAAACGCTCATGTTGCACAAAAGTATTAATGCATTCATTCCGATGCAGGAGTGGTGCATCTCCGTCGGTTGTTATCCGCATTTTTAGACTAAATGCACATAAACTGAGAAAAGGAATTGTTGTGGGACCTCAAACGAGCCGTTATCAGAACTCTAGTCTTTTGAAATGTCAAGCGCGTGAGTTTGAGCAGCGTCAAAGTGAAAACTAGAAAATAAAACAATTGATCTTTTTCCTGATGAAAAGGGCAATTTCTAAACATTTAGCTACACAACACGTCTCAGAGAGCTGTTTAACTTCCTGAAATGAGTGTCATGTTATTTGAGGTTTTTTATTTCCCACAGAAACACTCTTTTAATGCTAAAGAAAACATTTTGAACCATGGGAAATAACGTTATTGCTAACGTTTGCACACAAACTCTGATGTCGACTTGTGAAAGCGGCGTTTCAAATTATTTCTAAAATGTGCCCCTTGTGACTGAGAAAGCTATAAACTTTATTAAACAACGATTTCACGCGGTTACCAGTTTAAAAAATGAAAGTGAGGCTCCGGTGGGAAGAAACCAGGAAGTAGAGCTAAAAAACCGTGGCGTTGATGATTACTGCCAAGATATTTAACCAATTTTGTTGAAAATTGGGCTGAAAAGAAATGTTAGTGTAACCAATAAATTGTGTTTTATTGACGGCTACATCACAAGAATTTAAAATAACGTTAAATATATTACATTATTGATCAGATAACGACTCCTTCAGCGTGTACGCAGGAGCTTACACAACACAGACACATTTTTCCTAGACTTTCCTCTGGATTTCTTCTCACTGGAGCCTCTCTTTCATCTTAAGAGGACGCATGAAATAAGCAAACAGGTTGCTAGGTTAAACAATCTGGTTGCTATGGAGTAACAAGTGATGTCATTAAAAAGATGTCATTGGTTGCTAGGGTGTAGCGTTTAGTTGCTATGGAGGAGTCATTGACATTATAATGTTCCCCGTGTCAATGTGAGGGAAATAAATATATTTAGTGGTGAACTTTAACCCTTTTAGAGCCTGGGGGCTTAGACCAGTCTGAGAAGATGGAATCACACCAGTTTGGAGGCTGTCGCTTGAACGTTCCAGGCTGGAGCATTCGCGTTTAGAAAAAGACGAATAACAAAGCGTTGGCTTCTGCTTTCGCTGCTGACGTAACGGCAGCATTTCACCTTCGGTTCTTTGTTTGAATCCCAGTGTTTCCAGCAGCCTGTGTTTCATGTGCAGCTCGACAAACAAACACGTAGACTCTGGGAAGTGGGATTACTCTCTCTCTCTCCGCATGTCTGTCTCTCCCTTGATTTCTCTGGCGTTCTCTGTCGACGTCTCGCTCTCTCTTTGTACTCGTGGAGAGCCGAAGATCAAAGTCGAGCGCAGAGAAGCTCCCAGGCCTAAATTAGATTCATGCTTCCTTGAAAGAACAGAGAAATTGCAAGGATGAAAACTGAAGGTCAGTGTCGACTCGCTCTCAACAAAATGCCGCCTCCACGCGAGTGGGATTAGGTCTGGACGCCAGGGCTCAGGAGAGCAGGGGAACAAGGGGTGAGCGGAGAACGGGTATCAAGTGGAGAGGTGCTTTTATCACCTGCAGACACATCTGAACCGGTTCCACCTCAGACGTGTGCTCAAAGAAACACCTCAGACTGCAAATAAGGGCTCTGGGCGCCGCTCTAGATTTACAAAATCGAAGCAGCGCATCAATAAAATATTTACAGAGGCTTGTTTGCTTGTTTTTCCCTCTCGCAAACATCCCCAGCTGTTCTACCCATCCAAACACATGGCGCTAACGTCTGAGCATTAGCATAGCAATGACCGTTTCCCCTGCAGACCCTTCAAAGGTTATCATTAATATTTCAACCCTTGACTTATTTATGCGTCATAAAGCTACTAAACACTGAGTTCTATTCATGCTAACCATGTATTAGCATAGCATCCTGGAGCTGATTGCCAGTGACATCAGCTACTGAAGAGTGTGCTTTTTTCTATGAATACAAAGTAATTAAAAAGAAAAAGTGGTGCCCAATAAGCAGAGAAGCATGTAATTACGAGGTGTCCGCCGCCAACTGGCCGTCACTAGCGTTAGCGCCTTAGCCTGTGACCTGCGATGGCTTATCAGTCGAATTAATTAACCAGTTTGGCCATTTGCATTTCATTACAGCAGCTTCTCGACCCATTGCTCTGCTTTCATTTCTGTGATCCATCTCAAATCAGCGACTGTGAAGAATCCGTTTCGCTAACGCTAATATAATAGCTCTTCTTTAGCTTCTCCCTGAACGGTTCATTTCAGTTACTGATGTGCAGCGCTAACTAGTAATTTCACGTGTATGTTTCAAACATATAGCTGTGCATGTCAAAGATGTAAGCGTGTGAGAGTAATACACAAATATATGCAGCATTTTCTGTGGATTTTCTGGATTTGTTGATATAAAGTAATACATTTGTACAAACACAAAAAAGAAATGATTAAAGTGTTTTTAGTTTTTAGATTCATGTTGGCATGTTTGTGAATCGTGAGGTTCTATGAAATAGAACTTATGCTAAGAACTATTTCATTTTTTCCTCTTGGCTCAGTCCAATTCAGTTATGTGACATTATTATTTAAATTAGACGCCATTTGAATGTAAGTTTGCTAACTCCTCTTAGACCATTTATCCAATTTTGATGCATTTTAATGAAGTACATCGTGTGATCATGGCGACTAATGACTATGGATTTCAAGCTGATTCGTTGAAGCCGTTTTGAATTGCACGGGAATAATTACGACGTAGTGCTCGCCAAAATGGTCGTAAGACTATATCTCTGTAAAGATTTATTGTATCGAGATCAAACTTGGTGGATGTTATAATAATCATGGCCTGATGTTGCTTGTAGAGTTTCAGCACAGTGCCCCCAAGGGGTCTGGAGATATAGGTAATTGGGATAAATTGGTGTCAATACGTTTGGAGGATCATACCGAGTTGAACCACGGCCATTTTTACTGCGTCAGCCATTTTGGAATAAGTTATTTTATACTAAAAAATGTTGGAGAATATTTGTCAGCTTGCGCTAAAGGGAATGTTTTGTGGTAGGGTTAACTAAACGATTATCAACATTTTTAATTGAGAGAAGTTCACCCAGACGACACTTGGACCATGCTCGGACTCAAACAAATCTTCTGGTGCAAATGTGAGGGAAAGAAGTGTTTGACCCCTGCTGAATTTGAATTTTTTTATGGTTGGATTCTTTCTTTGTTGGTAGGCAAACATTAAAATTCAGCAGGGGGTCAAATACTTTTTTCCTGCTCAACAACTTAGCGTAAACTTCACAACAAAGTTATTTTGCTCCATCAAACTGTTAAAATAATGTGTTTTGGGGGCATTTTAAGGCTTTAAAAGTAGACATTTGTCTAAAAATCTGAATTTTTGAGAGAGTTTTGTGTTACTCAGGTCCGTGCAGTTCCTCATGGAGGCTACTCTACTTTTGTAGCAAAACTAGCATTAGCCAAATAGCCAAAGTAGAAAAAAGTCCTTTAAATTTGGCTTGTATCTCATTTCCTGGTGTATGAAATATTCTGGAAGTGCTTTAAAATAAATAATTTCAATACAATATGTTCTGAGATGAATCTTGTATGTTTTACTGCGTAATGCACAGCTAGCCTGCTAAGCTAGATGCTAGCCTGAACATGATCACCTCGCTCTTCACATGGACCATGTTTACATTTTTGTTATGCTATTACACTTTCCTGGTTAGATGCTAATGCTATCCTCGACTCTGACTTAGCACTAGCCGAGGTGTGAGGAAGCTAGCTTTAGCACAACCCTGCTGTTCCCGTATGAACTGTGAGGCTTTGCTCGGAGTCAGAGTGACTGTCAGTGCTGGGAAAAACTGACCATCTGCAGCTTTTACATAAAGTTCTGCTCCGCGTTAATGAGACATGATGTCACTCGGTGAATAAATCCTGATCTGTCTCTTAATGTTAATCAGTGAAGGAGCGCGATGAGGTTACTTCCACCGAGGTTGCTATAATAACAGAACGTCCTGCTTTTTCCAATCCGTTACAGAAAGAAGCTCACGTTTATATCTTCAAATGATTAAATACACTTCAATATACAAAGAGTTTTTGATATTCAACCTTTTCTGTAACACCGGTGATGAGGAAGAACCTCATGGGGGTCATGAAAATAAAACTGATTGTACCTCACTGTACTCTTTTATTACATTTCCTTTTCCTCTCTCTCTTTGCCATCTTTAATTTTTATAAAAGAACAAAAAAACGGAATTTGCTCATTACGTGTTTTTCACAGTTATCAGTTTATTGTTGAAAACGTTGCTCAGTTTTGGATTAAATGAGGAATACTTTGCAGGAGTGTGAACCGTCTGCAGAAAACACAGTGGACCAACACCAGCAGATGACAAGCCTGTTGTTTAAGAGTGGCTTGACACATGGCCCGCAGCGGTCTGTGGTTCTTAAAGCACTGACTTCAGTCTTTGTGAATCTCTCCCACATTTTTGAATGGGTTTTGTTTCACAATCCTCTCCAGGGTGCAGTTATCCTTATTGCTTGCACACCTTTTTTTCTACCAAATCCTAATAGCCAAATAGCAAAAGTAGAAAAAAATCCTTTAAATTTGGCGTGTATCTCATTTCATGGTGTATAAAATATTCTGGTTTTGGTTTTTGTTTCACAATCCTTTCCAGAGTGCAGTTATACCACATTTTTTAATGTTTTTTTTCATAATCCTCTCCAGAGTCCAGTTATCTTTATTGCTTGCACACTTTTCCTACCACATCCTTTCCGCCCCTTCACTTCTCCATCAATGTGTATTTTGTAATAAGTAAAGCACTAAATGCGACACTCTGCATATGTTTATATGAACAAACGTGATCGTTATCGATACCCTCTATCTTCCAGCCGCTAGCACCACTGTGATCATCTGTGGGATATTTGGCATCAATGATCTTGGAATGAATAGTAAACGGTTGAGTACCGTCTGTATTTCCCAATCACTTCCTTTATCTTAAATATTAGTAAATACTGGGATATGAGCAGAATATGTTAAAGCTTGGTAAACGGTTGTACCTTCAGGAAACAGAAGCTAAATGCTTCCACTGCTTGTTTTAATCGAGAGAGTTGTAATGAAGTTTACAAATATTTGTTTTCACACGTCAGTGTTTCACAGCATCCAATATAATCAGAACTACATCCCGAAACCTGCAATTTAACACAATTTAACCCGAACTCATCACAAACACACAGAAAGCTCTTCAGCTTGATGCAGACTCCTCCGGAGCGTTTCACATGGACCAAGAAACTGGTGATTGTCAGAGCAATTACGCCGCCTGTGATTGGGATCGCGATCACACGCCTTCATTTTGTGCGATGATTCTTGTTACGGGATTCGCCGTGTAATTATGCGAATACACCGGGTTCAGAAGACGTTGTAATGTTTATTTAATCTATTTCCTCCATCCGTGTCTTTCCAGAGCGGTGTCTGAGATGGAGGAAGATAATGCAGGTGCTGAACCGACTCTGATTGCAACAATTATCTGTAATTACACGAAGCTCGCAGGCAGGAAACTTTCACAGATTCTTTGAGGAAAGTTTGGAGATGAGGCAACAATTGAAATAATTGTCATCTTAATATTCTACAGAAGCAAAGGTTAAAGGTGACACTTCTATAACAATCTGGCTTTTGAGCTATTTTTACCCCTTAACACGCGTATAGAGCTTTTAACAGCTTCAGAAGAAATGCCCATTTCGGAATCTATTCTGCTATTCTTTAGCATTAGCTTAGCATAGATCACTGAATCCAATCAGACCATTAGCGCAAAAACAGCGTTTCCAAATGATGATTTCTAGACCGACATTATTAGGAACTATATTTAATTCCAGGTTAATGGAACTCAAAAGCTCCTAATTATCACTGTCTGTAGATTAAAGAAGTTCAGGCCATCAGGTAAACTGGAAGAAGTTCTGGAAGAAGGAGATCAAGAACCTGATGAGCACTCTGTCAGAGCTCCAGTTTTCTGATTTGGAGAGAGACGACCCTTCCGAAAGGACAACCTTCTCTGCAGCACTCCAACAGCCGTATGGAGACAAGGAACTTGAGACTAGTGAGGATTGCAGCAATCTACAGAAACATCCTGGATGAAGACCTGCTCCAGAACCCCTCTAAACATCTCTGGAGAGGGCTGTGGCTGAGGGTTCTAACCGGTTTCAAACAAGAACCACTGCGTTTCAATTTGAACGTTCAACTAGTGCATGCAGAACACGGCGAGTCTCTTCTGGCTGCGTGATGCAAGCCGTGCATGAATTTACTGTCAGACCGAACCCTTACTGACCATTACCATCCATTACTCTGAGTCCTCACCCCAGAGCTCGAGCTTTCCCATCACATCCCATTAAGTGTATTTTCAGCCCAAACATATGAAGACCTCGCTGACAGCAGCAGTAGATGCGTCAAGTGGGTTTGTTAGAAGAAAAGAACCCCTGGCTTTCATTACTCAAAGGAGGATATTTTTACCCTGTGATGCAAAATTACCCTCTTTGTTCACGAGCGATTCAGCAAGAATTGATCCTTGAACTGCTCGTCTCATCCCTGCGTCGGCTTTTACGGTAGTCTTCAAAAGCCCTGAGAACTACAGTCGAACTGCTGTCGTCACTCTTCTATTGGGAGACACAGCTTCTCATTATTCTCCGAGTAAAACTTGTGTAGTTCAGAAGCTTCGTATTATTTACTCAATTTGTTTAACAAAGGTTGCAAGCATCGACGAAGCACATGAAAACTAAATGTTAAACTACAAATAACATCCTGGAATAATAACCTTGGTAACTAGGACAATCTGATTGGCCGCCTCAGGTATCACCCGAGATTTCATTCGAAATTCAGCGTTCATTATCTCTCGTACCATGATCAGGTGGCTAAGGTTGGTGGACTGAAAATGCAGCAGGTGCATGTTAACAGATTGACAGCGGGGACAGCCAATCGTGCGCTAGCAAGAACCAGCTGCAACCAACAGATGAACTTAGATCGACTAAGGGAAAGAAACTTGAACCTTATCAAGAGCTCTAGAGATACATAGTAAGAGTGACTTTCCCTTCCCTACCCTACCCTTCCCTACCCTACCCTACCTTTCCCTACCCCACCCCATCCTACCCTTCCCTTCCCTTCCCTACCCTACCCTTCCCTTCCCAACCCTACCCTTCCCTACCCTACCCTACCTTTCCCTACCCCACCCCATCCTACCCTTCCCTTCCCTTCCCAACCCTAGCCTTCCCTACCCTACCCTTCCTTTCTCACTGCAACTTTGCCATGGATAATTGGAGGGTCTTTTAATTTGTAATGGTACAATGCATTGTTCATCAGGTAATAAAGGTAATAGTCACCGTCATAAGAGTGTATACCACCTCAAAATGCTCTTGGCCACCCTGGGTGAACGTTTCTAGAACTGCCACAAACTGGTGATACCCGACAACAGCGTTGCAGCGAATATTTTAGGGACACAAAGGACGCACTGTTTAAGATTCGGCCTGGGACTATTCGGCATCTCTCTGAACATGATATTATCATTTATTAGCAGCAGTATAGATGACAAACCCTGCATCAGGCGAACGAACCCGACTCTCTCTGGGGCCGCGCCGGACTCGCATTAATCCACTGAAAGCCTTTTAGCTGGATTGCTTTCCAGCGGTGCGCCATTGCAAAGTCCACCGCCCCCATAATTCCCTTCCAGCAGTAATTTAATTTACTGCTAGAGCTTTTCATTTTGTGAATGAATCTAGCTTCTCTGCCGTCCTGCCTCTCATTAAGCAAACTCATTTGATGGTTTGGGCGAGTGTGACGGAGCACTAGCTCTCTTTGGAGAATTACGCTGACTCATTGAGCTATCGGCCTAATGCATCGGCATCTCCATCAGAGGGACAGCTTCTTCCTTCTTTGATTTACGCCTCTATAATTTAACCAGGCTTTCCACGTCTTTTATGCAGATTAAGAGATCTGGAACGTTTGGGGGAAGTGTCAGCTGTGTTTTCTGTAATTGAGAGCTGCTCATCTATGAAACGGAGCTTCTTGGGTGTTGTTATGAAAGATGGTGTCGGTAACAAACGAGTAGCATGGTAATCAGTGCAGAGGAGTAACTTTCTATAATTAGCAAAGCTGCTGCATTTTTCACAAATCACCCGCAGCTTACAGCAGAGCAAAGCAAGCTTCTCTCCACACCTTCACTTTCTCAAGAAGCGCAAAAACCGCCCCAAACACAACCCTGGGAGGAAAAACAACACAAACTTTTGTGCTCGTTGGATAAATTAGTTTAAAATAATCCAATGTGATTTATATAAAAATAGGAAGGGAATACTGAATGAGCAAACATGGGAATATTACACAATAACATGCGATAAAATAATCAGAATACATCAATAATGTGCTCTAAAAAGGTTTTCCTCAAGTGAAAAACAGCTCAGACATTCATTTCTTTCTGCCCTCATTATTGATCCTTATAAACAGCTTTTTGCTCCCACCGTTGTCCACAAGGGGGTCAACTCAGACGCATCCGTGCATGACAGCTAGCCGGTACGCTGTACCCGCCACACAGGCTCAACGAAGACTGGTCCAGATAACGAACTCCGGAACCATCATTGTACAAACACTCCGAGCGCTCCGGTAGTGACGTTTGGTCGTGTCAGCCAATAAGAAGTGGTCTTACGGGAAATGGAAAGTTTTACCCTTGCAAATGAACATGCAACAAACTTCGAGTCGCTAATTAGCTTCAGCTAATAAATATATTCAATAACCAATAACAATGTTTCATTAATTTCATAGTAGAATGAAGCTTTAGAAATAAGTTCTCTGTTCTTGAGCAAATTATTTACAATTCACTCAGGGTTTCTATAAAAGTCACCATTAATAATCAAATGTACATATAACATCAAAAACACACCGAAAAAATAAAAAAGAACTTTAAAGCAGTACTTTTCAAATGATCCCAGTGTAATCGCTTTCTCAATATCTAACGCTAACATTTCACAGATAGTAAACGACAAATCATTTTATACATTAATTTCTCTTTGAATTCAAAGAAATGTGACATTGTGCGTGTCCCTCTCAGTAAATAACCAGCCTTTTAATAAATGAAAATGTGTAAAGTTTTGGAAAAACATTTAACTTACATTTGCAATAAGAAGGAGATGAAACTGTTCCTGGAATTACGTGAAACACGCTGAGCATCACATCGAGCTCTAAAGCTCTTATCGCGGATCATTGGTTCATCGTTGTGTGATCTGGAATTTAAAAACATTTGAATCTGAGCGATTGTTGAAATGAATAAAACATCATATATTCTTGAGCTGGGTTCAAACCCTGCATGTCCCACTTCAAACGTGCCCAGAGCTGGAACTGTCCACAACATGGCAACCCTGGCGTCTCTGAGCACATCAAAGCTTGTGGATCTGTCGACCTGCAGGCTGCCCTGACCGCCTCGTTCCCGAGCTTTGATTTCGACTCATTCTGATGAAATAGCAGGAGCCATCCCTGCAGGCTACAGGGGCTATCGCTATTACCACAGATCGGCTCGAGGAGGAACAAATGAACCCGTTCACGCTTGACCTATACACCAGAAACAGGCCAGCGATGGCTGTAGGAGTGTGTGTGTAGGGTCTGGTGCGACGAGGCTTAAGATGTGTTCATTTAAAGAGATCGTAGCATGGGAAACCGCTGCATAGAGCCTCTAAAACACGTGATGCACATGCTTTAATCTGAGAGAGGCCGCAACCTACCCAAACACGTGCAGGGTAAAACAAAGAGAAATCACGAAAGCAATTCTATCATTTAAATGACACACTTTGGCTGTTCTTAGCACTCTGCAGAACACAATGAACGAGTGGAGGGGGAGTCGTGAGGGGAGAGCGAGTGATGATCAGGTGTTTCAGGGGCTGAGAATCCAGGGGCTGACTGCCGGAAACTCTGTGATGCTAAACTCCTTTCGATCCGCGCATCAGTTTCTATCTTTAATTTTCCCACTCCACCCGACACACTGTTTTCCCATCAGTGTCTTGTTCTCGTCTGCTCTTCCCCTTTATATTCCCTCACTTCTCACGATTCATGTCTTCTGACTCTCCATGATCGCTTCCTGCCTTCTTGGATCTCCTCGTTGTGCTACCTCTTGTTCTACGCACCTCCACTCCGGTCACCTCCTCTAAAGACTTTGTGGGTTCTTCGAAGAGTCTGCAGTTCACGCCAGAGTTCCGTTCGGTTTCAGAGATGTAATAATTCTGTAGCGCTGTGTTTGAGCGAGTAAATAAACCTGTGTGTAGTTCTGTGTCCCTTCACTCCTCTGCGATATTGAACGAACCCCTTTGAACACGAACCGCGGAGCAGAGCGTTCTCTATTGCTTCCTTCAGTGTTCAGCTGTGAACATAAATGAACATTAGTTTGTTCTGTGAATCTAAATAATTCCCTCTCCGTACACCCACCCTCTCTCCTCTGGTTGGTGTTACATAGTTTATTTGTTCTGGAAGAACACGCAGTGCTTTCCTTTTATTGCAAGTGTTGTGGTGATTGCAGCGCATGTGTTATTAAAATGACCAAAGTGTTTTCTTTATTTTTCCCTTTGCATGTGTTTTCTGGAGCTGCAGGATTTGATCTCTCTCTATTAAAAGGCGATGGACACATCTCTACTTGGACGGCTGCCGTTGCTACCCGTTGGTATCGGAGGATTGGTAGCTGCTACTATTTGAATTAATGTTGACTGCATGGTATTCATGACTAAATGCTTAAAACCTCGTCTATAGTCAACAAATATCAACAGCCTAGAAAAAACTATTCAACATTAAACCACAGCAAGGATCTGTATTTAGCTTGAGAGATGGTTCCTTTAAGGGTGTCTAACAACTCCAGATATTTGGCCATTTGCCCGGGACATCACCGGAGTGGTTTGTTTCTGAGAGACGGATGCTGCAGTGTCACCGAACGCTGAAGATAGCAGGTCAGTGACACGCAGGGTTGTTAGAGAGACATGGCCCAATATTATCTGACATGTGACCTCCGGAGGCTGAAGATAAACTAAACCTGGCTCGGTCATTAGAGTTTCACCGGGACGTTTGTGTCAAGCGCGGGAATCGCAATTATTTCCAGCGTTCTCTTGGGTCGGGGTGAAGGGACATTTACTTGGGGATGTTTTTGGACTGGAACATTTTTAGATTCTTGGGATGATTTCAAGGTTACTTTGGTTCGTCGCTGATTGAAAGATTTTTTTAATCTGGAAAGTAACATTTTTTAAGGACGAACATAAGATTTACACCCCAGCTATATGCCTGAAACACGGCAAAATGTCAGATACAAGTGCTGTTACTTTACGGTCGAAAATATAATCATTAGCCCCGTGTTCTTTCAAATATTTACCAAATCATGTTGTTTCCCAAGTGTTGTTTAATAAAGCAAGAGCTTGTTTTGACTTTATTTCCTAGCGTTTTTCTTTTGAGGAAAGTCTTTCTCTGGTTTTCCATTTTTTCATCTACTTGTACTGTTGTTTCTGAGAACCGTTGCACGGATTTGGCGCTTTACATGTAAAACTTGCTTCAAGATCCGAACGCTGCCCTGGAACGGATTAATTTCGTATCTCGGGGTACCACTGCAGCTACAGCAAACACCTCAAGGCTGTTTTCAAGCAAAATGGATTCAGTATTGATTAATAAAACCAGAGGATAATCATTTTTACCACTAGACAATTACTTTTGAAATTATACATGTTTTTGTATGGAAAATGTAAAATGTGTATTAAAAAAGATTCTCTGTTGAACCACTCTCGGCAAATATATTGAAAAGTAATTGTCGTCATCCGTATAGAATGTCAGCGTGTTCCTTTCCTTTATCGTGGTCATTGAGAGAAGCAAAGGCGTATTTTCATTCATGATCTCTGAGGATTCTAGAATACAACGAGAGAAAGAGAGAGGGAGCCTTGAATGTTCTGCCATTATCAGACAAACACGTGACTGTTGGTTATTGCTCCACGTGTATTAACTTCATTTACACCCTCTCCGTCGGAGATGAAGCACGGTGACATTCTTCCGATCTTTCGTGGTGTTTATTCGGTATTTTGAGCGAGCGGTGCTGATGTAGGTCGCGTCCCGCTTTCAGCTCGACCATTAACAATCACGTCTTTCTTTCCCGCGGTGTTCAGAGCTGCCTGTGAGCAAAGCGCAGCATTAAAGCTTTTTATATTTCATACACACGGCTGCCGGAGGGTAATGGAGGCTGTTTGACATGCCCGAGCACAGACAGAAGCGGGTGAATGCCTGTCCTTTATCTACCTCAGCGGAGGAGCGCGCGCTCGGGCGGCAGGCGCTTCTCGCTTTACCTCAGCGCTGCTGACGTCACCAAAATATTATTAAAGGTTATTAATAGTGGAGCAGTTCTCAACCAAGATAGCACTGATGATATTCTATTGACATTCTGTGGAACCAAACTCTTTAAAATAGCGCGAAGTTTGAAAGGGCAATGACGTAATCCTCCTAGCAGTTAGCATGTCGAATACACTGTTAGCACAAAATATATAAATACTTCTTTAAAGTGGTTTATTAATCAAGGATTTAATGCCCCATTTCTTACATCTTGCCATTAAAATAAAGATGATGTTTGAGCCTTGTCTCGAGAGCAGTCCGCCATTAGCCTCGCTTTAAGATTATGTTAGTCCTAGAATCAGTGATGGTTTAACTGGGCAGAGCCAACATAGCCATAGCATCATTAACAGTTAGCATTCTTCGTGTAAATGGTTATGTAGTGCCTTAAACTCAGGTAAAAGTTCCTGTTGAAAATTTGCTAACCAGCACCCAGTAAACAACTAGCTTTCTAAGGAGTAAAATTAGTTTTTAAAATGAAAGCATATTATCCAATTATACAATATAGTAAACCAAACCATAAATCTACATTTGTTGATTTGTGTGCTGGACTATATACAGAATCATGTTTTATGGTTATATCCCAATCCACCAAAGCTGTCATTTCGTTTTAAACATGAAAAGCAAAGTGAAAGTGACATTTGGACCACGTATGGAGTGACCCATATGCTCAGCAGTGGAGCTGTGGGGAAACTGGTGCCTTGCTCAAGGCCACCACAGTTGTGGTTGTCACATGTGGGAGAGAGTGATCTTTCCACACTCACCCCACCTTCTACCAGTGGATCTGTGGATCGGACCACCGACCATCAATCGCCTTATACTTCTCTGGGGCAGTTGTGGCCTAGGGGATATCTTTCCATTCAAAATTAAAAAGTCAGCACCTATTGAAATCTTGTTGCTCTGCTTTTGGAAATCTACCCCTACGGTGTTCAATGGAGCGCTAGTAGAACTCTTTGTTCTCATATTTGCACGTTTTGACTGATAAGTACCATTTGAAGTTCTCTATGACTTTTTGAGCCTTTGACTTTTCCAGGGCCCCACATGAAGGTCACGCAGAGCTTCCTGTGTTTCCAAACCCTGTCGGAGGTGTGAAAGCCACAAGCCTCCAGCGCCTTCATCCTGGCCAGCGTGTCAGAGTGAGTTTCTCCACCGCGAGCGAAGACTCGAATCAGCAGCCTGAAGGCTCATCGAGTTGACGTCTGGCTCGAAAAGCAGCGTAATGAAGTCAGGCCTGTGACAGCAGCAACGAGCCTGGAAATATTCACCCTGCCACTGATGTCCAAGAGAGTTGGAGATGAAGGGGATTAGTTTGAGCTTTTCGGTGCAGGCTTGCATATTTTCAATAAAAGCTTTTTGAAATAGATTTACACTTATGCATTTATCCGATGTCTTTTAACAAGTGTTTCATGAACTTTGAAGCTACAGCGGTAACACTTTGATTAATGCATTAATAAATGAGGATTCATGCCTCATTAGTGTAAAGTGTTAGCAGTACATGATTCATCCTTACATCATTTCATTTCTTTATTTAATTACTCTACTGTGTTTTTTTTATTTAAAGAGGAACAAATATTGTGCACAAATATGGGGTGGAGTGTGGAGTTTTTCTCACAAATTAGTTCTGTATCTCTACTTTTACTGCACTACTTTTCTTAAATAGGGATTGAAATTTCTACCGTCCAATCAAACTGTGCATAAAGAAACGATCCCCCAGAAACGAGATCTAGCGAACGGATCCAATCCAACTCGTTTATTTTCTTTTATCGCTTCAATCGCCAGGAAAATTGTTGAAATGTTTAATGATGAAGCAGTTATTCTCTCTCTCATTCTTTCTTTTTTCTGTCTTTCTACTGTTTTCTTCACTATATCACTTGTTCTCTCTTTTTCCCTCTCTCTCTCTCCCTTTTATTTCCTTTCTATTTTTCTCTTTTTCTTTCACTCTGTTTCATTCTCCTGTAATATTATCTTTTGTGCTCGCATTCTTTATGTCTCTCTCACTTTCTCTCTTTTCAATCTATCCGTCTTCTATTTCCCTCTCTCCTTTTTTTCTCTCCTCTCCTTTACCTCCAGCTTGCTCTCATTCTCTTAATGCTATCTATCTGTCTCTTTTCTTTCATGCCCTCCCTTTTCCCATTCTTTTTTCTTACTATCTCTTTTCCTTCTCTCTCCCCCTTGCTCTCTCTGTTTCTTTCCCTCCCTCTCTCTCTCTCTCTCTCTCGCTTTTTACCTCTGCTCTATTTCTATCTCTAGAAATACCCTTAAGAAAATGGCTCTGATCTGATTCTCAAGACTCTTGAGTTCTTTCAGAAGAGCTACTTTTCACTCGTACTTTGAGTCGTATGTAGAACAGATACTTTTTCTCTACTTTCTTTACTTTTTTGTCAGGTAATCATACTTTTACTAGAGTATGAGATTTCAGTACTCTTTACACTACTGAGTGTGTGCAAGTACAGATGAAGACCTTCTCAAAATGGCCGCCAAGTGACTCCAGAAACAAATCAGTGCTAATTGCCTGACAGCCCTGAACAAAATTTCAACTGGATATGAGCTCAGCTTTGTTCAGTTTATTGGACATTGATTTTAGCCAGACCCTTTTGGATTTGTAAGCGAGTATATTTTTATTGTATTACTGTTTGTTTGTTTCATAAATGTACTGTATATATATATATGATGTTTTTTCCTCCCTTTGCCATTTACTTTTTCCCTATTTTCCTTTAACCTGATAAGTATAAGGCATTTGGTTTATATATTGACCTTAAAGGGGACTCCACATTTATAACAATGTATGTTATTCCTGCAACCCCTTGGTGGGTCTAACATACAACACAGTTTAAAAATGGCACAGAAATACAGAAAAACAACCAACACAACATTGACAAAATTTACATACAAAAAAGTTTTGTTTTCTCAGACTCCTAGCACCATATAAGTGAAATATTAATTTCCACTACTGATCCAGGGCTGTCAGGAGACGTTTGAGGGAGCTGTGGAGACTCGAGCCATACGCAGGAGTGAGTCGTCCGGTGGAACTGAACAGTAGATCAGATGATGAGCTGGAATCAGAGGTGAGGTGATGATTATTACCTAGTGATTGGCTGTGTGGATGGATTGAGGTAGAGCCTGATTCAGGTGTGTCAGGGACTAAGTGAATTTAATATTTAATTGCAGGAATAATAGTTATCATGATTGCGAGTAATTTTGGAGGACTGTACAATTACGTTTTCTTTTTAAATCAATCATTATTATATAATTTAATTAATGAAAACAAATATGTTTACTATCCCCCTCATTCACTGTCTTCACAAACCTGCTAAAATAAAATCATAATTGTGTTGTTTTTTTTGTAACACTTGCGGCAGTTTGTTGATTTAGACGTTAGTGGATTAGTTTCCCGTCTCCTCCCTCTGTCCCCAGTATGTGTTTTATTACTGGATAAATGTGCAGCAATGTTTAAAGTGAACCAAAGCGATTCATTTTAATCAAAAATAGATTTCCATTTTAACACGCTGGAATATTGATGCTTTTGCAGCGCAGCAAATAAAGCAGGTGCTGATACTCCATCAAATTTCTCTTTCGGATACTTCCACCAAAGCAATTGTGTGAAAGATCAACGAGGAGAATAAAGGATTGTGGGATGCATCCTTCACCTGTGTTACGCTGCTTCCCTTTGGAGCTCGACAGCTCTTGTTGTTCTTCAAAACTCCTTGAAAACAATCTTCAAATGCACATCATGCTAACTTGACTCATGGATCCGTCACGATTGTTTTCCCTTTGTTCGAGGGCCTGCTTTTCTTCATTCAGCCGGTGCTACACAGGGAGATTTTCAGTGTAAATGCTCATCACTTTCTCTTTACTCACTCTCTTGCACTGATGGAAAGCCTGAAGTGCCTTTGTAGGCGTTGTTGACGTATGCCGGGCGTAATGGATTATTGAAACGCTGCCAGAGGGTGCTTCTACGAGGGTTTTGATGTGATCGGTCCAACTTTTTTTCCTCATAGTTTCAACTGTGCTCAAATCTTCGACTGCAAAAAGAATTCTTTGTACTCGGCACCATATAAAACAACATTTAAAATTGAATGGCCATTGGTGCCTTCTGTTGTAATGTATTAAGACCTTAAAAACATACCCATTATAAGCTGGTATCAAATTAAATATGCAAAACATGCCTGTAGCAAATTTTGTTAGAATGTTTTATTCTGTTCTGGAACAACTCTAGGGTCCACCTCATGTTCAACAGTTAAAATGACCAAATACCATTTAATGTGGAAATTAACGAACATTACTTTCATGAATTAGCACATCTCTGAGCATGTTGTAAAGCAGTAAAATATAACTCAAACCACTTCCTTTTTGACAGTGCGAAATTGTTAGCATCCCCACAAAACATGCTTTAAATCAATTCTGTGAAATCAAGCTAAAGGTGATTTGTAGCATTTTTGCTAGCATACTAAGGTTTAGATTTCAATAACATACATTTGCTTCATTGCAGTCTGATAAAATGACCAAAGACTGGACATTTGTGCAAGAAAAGGACAGATAATTTTGTAAACTAGCACTATTGGCATTTATTTCTTGAGTTGGCATGTTGTGTGGTATTAAAAGAAAACTGTTACCATCATTCCCTCTAACTATAAAACACGATCTACATTTCCAGACATCAATTTAGCGAAATCAAGCTATATGTGTTTTTTGGTAGCATTTTTAGCATTGCTGTCTGGGCTTAGCATTGTTGCTAGCATGTTGTTTTTGTTCAAAACACAGTAACATATAGGACATTTGCTTCAAAAATGACCAAATACTAAACATTAATGCAATAAAATGACATTATTGTGTAAAATTGCATTGTTGGCATTATTTTCACAGGTTAAGACACACCATCACTTCCTCTTTGTCAGTATAAACATTGCCAGTATACTAGCAAAATGCGCTAACATTTTTAGCATTGCTGTCATGACTAGCATAGCTGCTACTATGTTGTATTAGTTCAAAACACAATTACATGACACTCACTCAAAACGTCCAAATTAAAGATAATAATGCAGCAAAATGATAAAGAATGTGATAAACTAGCATCGTTTGCATTATTTCCATGCTAAAAGCATTTTCATGTTTGTCAAGCAATAAAACATAAAATATCACTTATTATTATATTTGTGCGTGTTTTTTTCAACTGTCAGCATGTTAGCTTTATTTAGTACAGAGCTAGTATTTATGCCAACCATTGAGAGCATGATTTATCACATGCTTAGCATGTTTTATCACATCATTAGCAAGTTTAGAACACACAGCGGATGGACAAAGAAACTGGAAAACCCAGCACAGAGCTTAGCTGCTTGGATTTCTTCTGCAGGATTTCAATTATTAGCATAATTATCTTTGATTTTTCAGATGCTGTGTTATTGTCAACCCTCGTCAATGCATTTATTTGTTCAGATATATTTATTTTTATTCATGATTGTGTTGGAACCCCATACTTTCATCAGATTTCTCAGTACACTGTGCCTTTTTAACACCCATAGACAGCATTTAATTAGCATCACAATTGAAGATTTAATGCTGAAATGATTCCTGATGGTTTGAGAATTGAAGGTGATGTGACTGAAGGAGTGGTTGCCGTGGAAACAGTGCTGTATGTTTATTTATGAAGCTCTGTTCTGCTGTGAACCGCTCATAACATCACTATAACACAGTTTGATCATTATCATTCCGTTTGTTTGGCTGACTCTTCACAAACTACACAGTTGCACCAGTAAATTCAGCTCAATCTGCTCACGGCCCATCCAGCATCTGTGATCACAAGCATTAATTCTTCTTCTAATGCAGAAACGTGACGCTCAAAATGATCTCGAGTTAGCTGCAACCAGTCACTAAGAAAACTATTGGTAGCACACTACATTGTAAAGAACCGAAATCCTGCTCAAGAAAACACGTGTTCAGAAGAACCAAACTTAAGATGATTGAGCATCTGAACGATTCAGAAGAGCGCTGATCGAAGTGTCTCTTGCTTGATCGCATTCTTTATCAAGCACAGACTCATTTGCATGAATCTCATTTGCATATCAATGCTAGTAAAATTATTTTATTTTTGGGCAAAAGTTCAAAATCACCAAGACGCTTCTAAAACCTCACTAGAAGTGGTTTTATGAAAGTGTGAGTCTCTTTAAATGCTGCCTACATTTATCTCCCAGCTCTGTTTTATTGACTTTGTTTGAGCGGACGGTGAAGGAAAAGCACCCATCGGTGACCAGCAGGTGTGTGATTACCCACAATGCACTTCTCTGTTGTCCCGTGTGATTTCAGCCCACTATCATTCACAGCTTAAACTGCATAAAGCTGTGCCACACGCCAGCTGTTCTCAACATCTTCATACACGCGTCTGGAAACACCCCAGATGGCCGAGCGAGAAATATGACTCATGTTTGATCGGCTCCGTCCATTAATAAAGATTTAATGATTTAATCCTGGAGAATGTGCTGGAGTTTCCACTGGCTTCACTGGGAGGCTCCGGCTGTCCCTCTGTCCGATGGGCGAGCCGCCAGATCGTTTCCACCACTAACTCTAAAGGTACAAGGGTCTGTGATGTTAGCCCTAGAGTGCATTTGAAGCTAAGGTGGTCGTCACCATACTGGCATATCAAACAACCAACAGATGGAGCATGGGCAGAGATGTTGCGTAAGGTTGGTCGTTTTAATGTTGGGAGTCTATGTGATTGACTCCCTTTAATAGCAGCCTCTAGTGGCCAGTTGGTTAATTGCAGAGTTTGCCGATTTTGTAGATGCATCACAAGGGAGAGCAGGAGGTTGTTTGTTTTTCAATAATGTTTAATAATAAAGTTATTTCCCCTCTCTAGACGCTTTTACAAATGTCTGTCTCATATTGTACACGAATGATCCTCTCAACCCAAAATGACACACATCATCCCCTCCGCTGTTTTGTAATTAAAGTCCTCTGCATAACACTCAAGGTCTTCTCTTCCAGCCGGTGGAGATGATGAAAACCCTCAAATCAAGCAGGTGCCTCCCCAAAGCACTCCTTCTTCTGAATTTGGCACTTAAGTGGCTTTGACAGGCATGGCAGTCGTCGTTTCCCGTCCTCTAAGGCTTAATGGATAATTCTGAAGCTGGCGGTTTTTAATATTGCATTTCCAATATTAAACACTTCGTCAGCCCACTGCCTGGAGCAGGGATGGTACTATGACAGATGATAACATTTCCTGCTGGTTAAAAATGCAAGAGCGTGCGTCTGGAAGCGAAGGCTGAAGCAGGGCGCTTTAGTTCAGGCTTGTTCAAGCTTGCAGAGTTCATTTTAACGCAGCAACAGAACCGTACGGGTGCTCCTCGGAGCATCTTCATGCTTCGCTTGTGTGCTCGTGATTTTACTTTTCTCTACAATAACATATCATTTAGTCGTGAGAAAAATGCAAAAAGCTTTTCCACTTGTCATCAGCACTGCATCTCATTTCTTCCGCATGGCTGCAGCATCACATGTGAACAGAGTTAGGGTCTGAATCCAGCCCTTGGCATTAAGCGTGTGAGCTTGGAGATGGGGCTTCTCTGGATGGTGCTGAGGTCAGCATTACAGCGATGGAGATATTGTCGGAGTGCTTGGGCTGTTTAAAGAATGCACTGGACTGAAAGGAACTGCTAATCAGGTGTGAACACATCCTGCTTTCTCTTTCAGGCTTCCTAGATATTCAAAGATAAAAGGCTTGAAATGACAAAATATTCACAAAGAGAAAGAAAAATTACAACCAAAACCATCCCAACCTACTGATGATAAACAGCATGCCTTAAATGTACTTGCATGCAGGAAAGGGTGGTAGGATAGAAACTTGTAAGCAGACAGGTTTGGGGTTGGGTACGCCGACAAGGATGTAGATCAAGTTAGGGAACAGGTTGGTGGAGTTGATTAGTAAGGGGAGAGGTAACTTTCAGCACTTGGTAACTGACGTGCACAGTAGGCAGACGGGTATGTTGATGCTAGGTGGACTCATAACGGCATAAGAGAACTCATTCGTAAGAAGCATATCAAGGTTCTGACATGACCTAGCCCGTCTCCAGACCTAAATCCAATTGAAAATCTTTGGAGGGAGTCTCAGCGACGGCCCAGAAACCTCAATGAGTGAGCCAAAGGAGTGGGCCAAAATCCCTCCTGCAGTGTGAAAAACTACAGGAAGCGTTTGACCTCTGATTGAACATTGATTTTCTCAGGTGTTCAAATACTTATTTCCAGCTGTATCATACAAATAAATAGTTATTAAAACAATCATACGTGGTGATTTCTGGATTCTTTTTCTTTTTACATCATGTCTCTCACAGTGGACGTGCACCTACGCTGAAAACTCCTCCATGATTTCTAAGTGGGAGAGCTTGCAAAATAGCAGGGTGTTCAAATACTTATTTCCCTCACTGTATGTAGTATGGGTGGTCAAGTGTTAGGGCAGACTGATGGAACCTGCAAGTGGTCTGATGGGTAAACCTGTTTGTAGGCCGGAAGGAACCTGACCGTTAATACGGGTGACCTATGATTTCATTGTCTGGAAACACTTTTAACACTTCTATACGGTAAGTAGGTAAACTGCAAGAAATGTGTTGGTAAAGGTGTTTATGTTGGTAGTTAGAAAGAGAGATGAGTACATAGAAAGCTTGGAAGGTACGCAGACTGGTTTGATGTCAGACTGGACGTAGGCAGAATATTAGGTTTGTGAGGTGAATGGATAAATCAAGATCTGGTTCTGATTGGAAGATTAAAATGTGAATGGATGGACGGACAGGCAGATGGACTCTTTGATTGGCAGCTATCTCTTATCCCTCTCTATGGCTATTTTCTCAACTCCCTTGTTGCTTAAAATCTCCACCTCCCACCTCTCCTCCTCCAGGGAGTCATCATGGCGAGAGAACGAATGTGCACCAGCTCTCTAAGTGCTAATTGGTGCGACCGCGCGTCATAAATTAAAGAGCAGGGTGAGGTGCGAAGGACAGAATCAACAGCTCTGGCCTTTCACTGAGAACTTCACACCTTGGACCACAGCCAATCACAGGCCAGCGTTGGATAAATGAGTGTTCACAAACACCCAGAGCACCCCCCCTCAGTCGCTTTGATTCTTCTCGGGACACTTCATGCTGAATTAAACCTTAGTTACCTTCTGAATAAAATATGAGTTTGTGTTCTGCTTTTATTCAAGCTTCGGTTGTAGAAGTTTGAAAACAAAGGATGATATTGGAAGAAAACCTTCCCTTTAGCAGGAAGCCACTTCGTTCAGGGAGGATTCAAGAGAGGAAAGAGTCTGAAATGCTTTCTCTTCTCTCGTTTTGAAGAGTGATTTTATAGATGAGTTACGAGAGTAAAACCCAAGGGTCATTGTAGAGCTTCCATCAAACGCATGACCCAGTGGTGCAGCGCAGAACAAACTAATGATGCTCGCACCGAGCTCTCCATGTACTGCAGCACTCAGGAAATGTCATGCTAATAATATTCCACCTGATGTAATCATTTGCCGTGCCTCTCAGAGACTCGTGTCAAGGGTGTTGACGAGAGCCAGGGCTGAATTTACCTCCCCGTGATCAACATTAATATGATAAACGCTTTCTGATTGGCCCTTCCCGTATAATCACAGTTTTGGAGGGAATCTTCTCACCTGTAAAGCATTCAGATTCTAAAGACAGGAAATGATGACCAATTACAATCCATTAGCTGAGACAATGCACGCTGTCGAGCGCTTGGTAATTAGAAGCGCGGCGTAATTAACTCGAGCTATTCTGGACGGATGCCTGATGCTGAATCATGTTAATGTTTTTCTTCATTAATAAGGGAAATGGTCCCGGAGGTGAGTGTCTCGGTGACGTGTGAGTGCACCTTCACACTAGACTGAATTCACTCCGTTGGCTTTGATAGATGTGTTTAATCGCCCTAAATGATTGGGTAATTTACGGTGAGATGGAAATACAGCTTCATTTGGTTTGATGTGCTGTAAAGCTTGCTTTTTGGCGTTTCAAGAAGTTACAGATTGGAGGTCATCCAAAGCGTCTGTTTTGCCAAAGCTTCACTAGACTTTCAACAAAAATTCCTTTGTTTTCATCGTAACGTTTTGGAGGAGGTTTTGAGTGTAGACTGGAGAACTATCGCTGAAGAACCTCCGCTGCAACTGAAGCATCAGTATCGACGCGGGGTTTTTTCCGCCATGCAGTCCATGTAATTGTGTGGGACCCCACTGACATGTGAGGAAGATTTTGGACCATTTTTAAATGAAATCTGCGCCTCAGCAGAAGGAAATCAAATCCATCTAATCGTAAGCCCACCGCCGGCTGTGTATTCGTCTCTCTTATCACCTCGAGTCATTACAGGATCAAACGGGTCAGTCCCGTACCGCTTTCCGATCTGAGATTTCATCAGTTATTCAGCAGGTCAAACAGGAGGCTGAGCATCTTTTGTCAGCCCCCTCTGAAGCTTTCCTGATTACTCCTGCATCCTGAGACGCAGATCTGATGAGAGCTTGCTGCACAAAGCTTTAATGACTCAGGGACCGAAGGTTTTGGATAGTAGTGACCTCAAGGATTGCTTTCAAATCCACAAAACGCATGTTTGGTGTAGTCCACATATTTAGTGCATCTCCGAGAGGATCTGGGTCGGGCAAAAGGAGATCTATACATGATGAGCTTGATCTCAAAGAACGGATTTCTTAAGTAAAGATGAGGACATTTACATTGGGGCAAAAACGTTGGTAGTCGGCCACGTATTGAGCAAGTTCTTCCACTTATGAAGACGAGAGAGAAAAAAAGACCAGAGAGGCGCGTCATTTCATTATAGATATGAATCAACCAAGAGAAAAAAACTCAAAAACATTCTGTTAGGGCTGGGGACTCTGTGGGGTACATCGATGTGCTTGAATGAAAATCGATTTTTATATTTAACGTAATATGTAAACGCTGTCCCGTTTCCGTACAATGAGCGCGGCTCACCTTCCGCCATTCGTTTACGGAGATACACAGCGAGCAGTTTTAACAGAACGACTCGACATCTTGCTCTCCGCAGAGCTTACAGATCGATGTCGGTCTGCGGAGACCCTGCGTTATATTTACCTCCCTTCACGAACATTCTCTATATTTTTGCCACAAAATCACAAATAAATATTGTAATAGACCTCCAAATAAAACATTTGCGTAAGTTTAAATGTTAATACAGCTCTACAATCTAGGATTTTTTATATTTCTGTAATATTTCACAAACTTCTTATTTAAGAGTCTTCTCGGTCCTTCGCCGTTACCTGTAATATTGGGATCTGTTTGAACTCGTCATCAGTGGAAAAGATCCCTGACCTGCTCCAAACTCCTCTACAGCAATCAATGGACACCAGAGACAAAACTGTAGACTTGGAGCAGACTGGGAAGGCTAAAGTCAACTATGGGAGCAGCTATTAGAAACTGAAATTTTGTATTTTTTTTGTAAATGCAGTGTGTGTGTTTGATCAAGATAAATCTATTTATTCCATTCATGTAAATAATGTAAAATATTCATTTAATTGATCATCATATCGTTTTGTTACGTGTAATGACAAATTTAATGAACACAGTTTTATCTTTGAAAATTCTATTTAATGCTATCGACCACCATCATTCGTTTGAAGGGTAAATGTTTTCTGGTATTTATTTTCTTGCTGGGAGCATTTGGGGAACTGAACTCAAACATATGGAAAACAGCAAGATTAGCAAAAGTGAAGCTGAAAATTCGTAATGATCACTCACCGCAGTTTTAAAGGCAGTCTGCCACCTTAGCAACCAGATCTCACCTAGCAACCGCCTCAGCCTCGAGATTTACAAGCGCCAGTCTTCAGGAGATGTCAGAATCCAGTTCAGTCAGTGCTGTTTAATTTAGCAGGGACATGTTTGTTCCAGGAAAGCCTGTTGAAAGGTTTAGGAAAGGGATTTTTAAACTAATCTGATCCTCCAGCTCGGCACACGCCGAACACAGCACTCTTTCTCCATCTCGGATGCTGCTGGAGCTCTTCATTCTCAGGTTTCTTTGTAAATGTAAAATCGAGAAGTGCTCGGCATGGCTTTCAGATCTTAAAACTGAAGGTTTTAAACTTAAAAGGTTGGTCTGAATCTTAACGTGGATTTCTCTTGGAGTGGCACTTTTCATAACAAATAATGAGCATGTCGAGAAAGGCATTGCAAATGCATCTGTAAGTGACAAACCATATCCCGCTCGATTTCGCCGCTCAAGCCTCTGCTAAGCGACTAAACAAACTGTGTGTAAACTTGAAATCATGTCCAAGATGAAGCTCCAAACAACGTAAAATAAATTCCATGTTGTGCATTAACTATTGAAGGCTCTGCGATTCGGAGAAGGGGCATCACATGAATGTTTCAGCCTCTCCGCGGTGTTAGCAAGCTAACTAGCTAGCGTTCTGAGAGAAATCACTGATCGGACAGCTAAAGCTAAAAATAGCCAGAGCCGGTTTCTCTCTCGACATCAACACCATCTCCTAGGAGGACATGACGAGAGCGGCCTGAGCTTGTCATCTCAGAACCTCCTGCTGGAAATGTGTCTGCAGCATTCCACACAAAATACAAACATCTCTCCACTTTTCTTTAAACTCCATTATTCTTAAACCGTCTTTAATATTATTTATCATGACTATACTTAGTATCATCCTATTGTATTTACAATAATATCATTTTATTTCTTATATACATGTTACAAATATGTTTAGATTATTGTAATAGCATTGATTTAATATTGTTTTAATAGTGTATTGCTTTCTTTCAGTTATTTATGTTTGAGTGGTTTTATACGGTTTTGTGTCGTATTTTAATGAAATAGTATTTTTATTTGAATTATTTAATGTGCTTTAAAAAAATAAGTTGAGGCTAAAGGAATAAATCTCAGCAAACACTCATCGGTACATCATTTATATTAAGATTATAGACTTAAATATTTGTTTATTGTCGTTTTCTCTGATTAATCCTTGGTACTGTACCAATTCCCTTGGTTTTTTCTGCCGTTTTAACAGCTTTGTATGCACACCACTAATCAAATCTATAATAGTAATAATAATCACAGCAGCCGGCCGTGGCTTAAACTGACTGTAAAAGCCTCAGAATCCTCACAAAGAGCTAAATAATCATCTGTGCTTTTCACTGTCGCTCTTTATTAACGCTTCCCTCAGCCGAAACGCCAGTAATGAACACCAATTAACGTTTGATGCGAGCTCTTTAGCTTCAGACTCCAGACGCCGGTGTGAAGGAGAGCTGGACGTCTGAGTTTAACGATGCATTCCAGGTTTGTCTCCTCAACACTAAAAGTGAAATGTTGGTCTTTCGTGAAGCAATGGGAGCCATCAGAGAGAGCTGAGGGAGGTTCAGCCCATTTGAAATGTACATACAGATATTGGACAAAGAAACTGAAACACTTTACAAAGTCCCGGTGGTGTCTTCATTTAAAGAACGTTTGGGGAAAGAAAGTGCAAAATGACAGAAGAATTTGGATGGAGGAAAGGTTGGGAACAGTTTGGAAGAGTTTGGCAGGAAGGAAACACAGGCAGCGTGGAAGGAAACTGGAAAGAAGGATGTTTAAAAGCAAGAGCAAGAAGTGTTCAGAAGAGAGCTGGAAAGAAAGCTCAGAAGGTTCTGAATTCCAGAAGGAACAACGGAAGTTTAAAAGGAGGAATGAAGTATAATTTCTGGAATGTAAAACACAAATCAAGTTAAATAAGAAAGGTACATTTATTTACAAACATAAATGCATCATTTTTCTAAATCACGTCAGAGTAAATGAAATAAACCAGATCAGAGTAACGTTGTGTTTTTCTGTCAGAGTTTACTAAACACACTCTAAATGCATCGTGGTGTTTATAAAGCTTTATTTGTTTTCTTTTTACTCCCGAATGAGTTCTGATCGCTCTTTGTTGTGGTAACCCGGGGTTTTCTGGACCGTCGTTTTGTTTCTCGTCTCGTGGATCTGGATCTTGATCTGAAGTGATTGTGTCTCTTCCCCTCGTAGCTTTTAAAGTGCATTAGTGTGTCTCACCCACTTTTATTTCTTTATTTATTTGATTTCCCGTCAGAGAAGGTGAGTTCAGCTCAGGTTAAAAGCCTTGTATCTCCAGCACTCTGTTCAGTCAGAGATGCCAGGGGCTTTCAATGAAATGAGGCAGGAAACCTGGCGTGAGGTTGTATCAGCAGGTGATTAGCGGTGCTGCTTTCTATTTATTGGTTAATCCAGATTCGTTTGTAAGATGCTATGGTTTGCAAACTTCGGGTATTTATTGTTAGGTATTGTTACATAGTGTCACATTAACTTAAAACGTAAGCCTCAAGAATAATGGCATCTAGCTTCCTGGCGGCGGTTTACATGGAGCGACATGAACTCACTCGAGTCCTGATGACAATCTGACCTATTGAGCCCTGATCGACCAATCAGGGTGCAGCATCGCTCTGCACCTGACACCAGCTGACCCCCCCCCCCCCCTGTCTCCTGAGGCATCCATGCTTTCCTTCCTGATGATAAATAAAAGGAAACACTGCTGCTATCGTGGGGCTCTCATCTGCTTCAAGAAAGCGCTTGATTCGGCAACTCAGCTGATGAACAGAGATAAGGAGCTCTGAGGCCAAGGGGGAGGGGCTTTTCTGTGACTGACCAATCACAAGACACGATGATAACTGTATCACAGACGGAAGTGTTTCTGTCGTTATGTGGTAGAAGGGAGGGATTGTGATGGAGTGCAGTTTCTCTGCGGAGTGAAGTGAGACCAGCGGGGTGCGGGTTTTTAATAAAGCTCAGCTGAGTGTTTGTGTGTTCCCCGCTTTGACGCGGCCTCAGTTCCGCTGTCCATCTCTTTGTCATCCGAGTTTATTTCCTTCAGGTATTTCTTTTGAAGTGCTGAAAATTCAATTACACCGCGATCCTTTGATTTGAGTAACATCTGGGGCAGGTCTCTGCGGAAAGAGCCGGAAAATGAGGAAAACCTGCAGAAACTCGAGCCAAGAACTGGTTATTAGCAAGTTTCAAACGGTGGCATCTCAAGCGTCAGTGTGGAATGAATTCTTGGAAATTCATTGAATTAACTAGCTTCTTAACTAGCATAACACCGTAATGCTAATACATGTCGAGGTTAAACTAGTGGATCGACAGTTTTGAGCAGCTATTATGCTACTGTGTGTTCCAGAAATATTAGCATGATTTCACAACTCTGCCGTTCATTTTGCTGCTAAATTGAAAGAATGCTAACATGCTAATGGTTAGCTTCTTGAACTTGGCAGCAATATCTTGGATGTAGGATTTGCAGTTTGCTTGTTAACATTAAAGCTTCCTTTTTAGCACTGCAGACATGTTAAATATAGCATTTTGTATGTTTAAATGTTTTATGTTTGCAAAAACTGTTAGCATTAGCAAGTTAGCTATTTACAGAACATTTATAAAGGATGTTTAATGTTGAATCAGAGTTTTTGTTATATTTGTTTAGTGAGGCCGTAACAAACACACGCATCTTGACATATCCACTCGCTTTTCAAAATAAAAGACCTTTCAAACTCAGAACAATCAGGATAATGGAATTCGTATAAATGATTGACATGTTATAAGCATGTTACTAAGAAATGAAGCTAGGTCACTAGCATTACCATTGACAGTGCTGCGATTACTACAAGTGTTAAATTTTATGTGACACTTTGAAAACCTAATTTTGCAGGGAAGCTAGTTTTGCGCCACTATTGAGGTCACCAGACACAAGCGGCTAGCGTTAGCTAGCTGTTTTAAAGGTTGTTCGGCAGGGCCATGGAGCAGAGCTGGTGAATGATGGGGTACTTGAGCCACATGGAGTGATTCAGCCTGTGTTTTGATGGATACGGAAAGCATGCTAGTCCCTCAGCAATTAGCTTGCTCTCCGCTAGCGCTGAACTGTCAGACTGATGGTGTCTCCGTGGGCTCGGCTGTCAAGACGTCCAAACAAACGCTCCCTCCCTGTGTTTGCTTTGAGTTTGACCTGCTCTCCGGCTCCTCGTAGCTCAGTTGTAGCGAGAATCAAAGGTTCTAAGCCTAGAGGCTGCTAACATCAGACGCAGCACATTTAGCCGCTGCGCGGTGTGCAGCACAGTTATATTTGGGATCTCTCATGTTTTATGTTTATGTTCTACTTGCTTGAGAAAGAATCTCTGCTGTGTTGTTACATGCGTTATCAATTATATCTAACTCTTCTTCTTGTGCACGTTTCTCTTTCACAAAATGTCTTCAGTCTTGGGATGTTTTAATATTTTTAAAGTTTAGTTGATAGATTTGTGGATTGGTTTCGTTGTTTTCTGGATTGAATCCAAGGGAAATTTGCAATATTCAGTGTTTTGGATGATTTTTGTGGATTCATCGGGTGAGTGATTGTTTTGGTTGGTAGAATGTTTTTGCAGACTCACATGGTTTTGGTTGGTTGAGGAACGGTACTGTGGCCTTTCAATGAGAAGGTCGCTGGTTCGAGGCCAGCCCTTGTCCTTCCTGGGTGGAGTTTGCATGTTCTTGTTGTGCTTTCTTGGCTTTCCTTCAGGTAATTTGCATCTGGTTAATTCTCTAAATTCTCCTGTGATGGATTGACAACCCGTCTAGACTCCACAGTGTGGCCCGCTTTTCACCCCAAAGTGTCCAGTAGAACCCCGAAAAGAAAAACAATGACTAAATGAATAAATGATTGATTTGATTTGAAGGTTTTGGTTCTTGATTATGTTTATCGTTTAGTTGGTTACTGATTGGCTCAGTGGTGGAATGTTTTAATTGGATGATTATTTGATTGATTACTTGGTTTTTTTGTTAATTGCTTGATGGCGATTTTTGATAATTTATTGGTTGATTGAATGCTTTATTTGTTGGTTTGTTTGGTTTATTTATTTCTGGAGTTCAATGATCTGGACCCGCCCACAGTTCGTGAGCATGTGCAGCGGGTACGAGCGCACAGGATTGCCGAAAACTTTAAGTAAACGATCTTTAGCCTTAAGACTGACTGAGCTGGTTTATTGATTAATTAAAAGCCTGTTTGATTGTTTTGTTCATTAGTTGTTTGGCTGTTTCTTTGGATATTTTATCGGTTGATCGATTGCTTTTACGATCCAATGGTTGCTTCGCTGACTGAAAGTTTCTGTAGATGGTTGTAGATCGGGAGATCGATGACTGGTTTATCGTTTCATTAGTTGATTGTTTGCACGTGATTGGTATTAAATTATGCAAACTCGGTAACAGACTGGTGAGTTTGTTTAGTTGGACTGCTGTATTGTTTAATTAGCAGCTTGTTTTGATTGGTTGATCATCGCTGTGGTTCACTTGTTGATTCGATGTTTGGCTAATTGCTGGTTTGACATTAAACCAGTTTGTGCGTTCCTTTTGATTGAACTATTGCAAGTGAATTGTATTTAAGACGTTACACATTGTGTTTTTGGTGAATTTTATTATATTGAAGTGATAAAATCTACGTACGATGAGATTGATTGTCGTGAAAATATCGACAGCGTTGATGATTTTTCTTTAATTACTGTGTTCTCTTGCCCCCTCCTTACACTCCTCTTCACTGCGTCCTGGATTTGTACGGAGCTGGAGTGGACATCGATTTATGGATGAGTTTAGACGGAGCTCTTCCAGTATCGACCGCTCTGTTTCTGAGACCACTCCTCTCTTATCAGAGTCGTGTTTGATCAGCAAATATCTGATGAGTATCGTCCATCACCATAATAACGTCCTCTTCACTGCTCGAAATCAATGTGCTGGTTTCGCTGGTTTCATTGTGGCTGTTTAGAAACATCTTCAGCTAATTTTTACTTTAAGTTTTATTTGTGCCACGCTGCAAACATTGCTGTCGTCCGGGGAGGCAGTTCCATAAGCACTCCACAGCTTTTCATGATTTCATCTTTATTTTACAAAGATTAGCTTCGAAGTCAAAGAAATCTTCATCTTGAACACGTTCTTTGGTTCTGACTGAATGAAGTGAACTTTTCATGAAACAAACATTCGGAAGAACATTAATGAGCCGAGGAAACATGCTCTCTGCAGGATTCACTCTTCCGTGTGGATTGTTTTATTAAGAATTGTATGAATGTGATTACTTCTCTGATTTTAATCTGAATGATAAAGGGTGAAATGTTACATTTAATTTTTCCACAATAGTTCACTCCCATATTTAGAAAAATCAAACTTGGTTAAATCTGTGAGTGTTGTGCCAAATATTCATTAGTTTAGTCAGGCATTCCTCAACATCGCAGTTTGTTCTCTTCGCTTTGAAGTTCACCTATTAAATATTTGGCTCAAGCGTCTCTGCGTGTCCCCCCGCTCTCATTATCAGTCGTGCCAAACTACCTTTGAAGTTGTTTTTTACTTTTCTAAATTTACTCCACCGCCATGCATTTTTAACAGCTCATTAGGGCGAATCTACATCCGAAAGTGCGGCCTCTCGACTAAACAAAACTTCATTAGAGGCGATAAAGCTGCGAGTGCCATTAAAGTTCCTCAAAAGGTCCGGTTTAATTACATTTAAATTGTTTTATATGTAATTAATTGTAAAGGGGCTGTTGATTCTCAAGCATTTCGTAGAGATTTGGTGTGATTTTAACTCTATAATTACTGCCGGTAGTGAGCACGCAGCATCTCAACTGGAAACCCATGGGAACTAGGGATGGCCCCAATAAAACCTGTCACAGTAATATCTGATAATCGGTGCGCTAATGTGATTAATTAATCAGAAGATGTTGATTATATCTGTCAACCAGGTTAACCAATAGGATAGGTTAACCAATCTGTAGATTATATAAAAGTCATGTTTGTTGCACTTTTACAAAATGCTAATATTTGTAGCATACGTCTGGAAGTCATTAGCATCTCGGCTAAATCTCAAAAACGTTTTGTCTACCAAATATTACCGAAAAACCTGATTCTCATGGCATCGAAAAACCATCGGCTCACGTTCCTTCAGTCCGGCACTGTGGAAGAGCCTGCTGCAGGATGTACAAACACACTTAACTCAATATTTTAAAGGTGCTTTAGGATCTAAGTTGGACTTCTGTAAATAAATGATTGTGAAGAGCATAAATGAATAAAATGATCCAAATTTACTCTGAAAATGATGATTTTCTGACTGTATTCCGCGTGATTTCAAACATGCGTTCGTCTTTTGTTTAATTAGTAAGAAATGTGCATTTACTGTTTTGATTTTCGAGGTTCAGTTTAATTACATTTAATTGAAATCTGCTGCTGCAGAAGCCAAGAGTGTGTTCGACGCGGCTCTTAAAAACACTGAGCTGACTCCCGGCGTCAGCCAATTATACACCAAACCTGCCCTAATCTGATTACTCCCTAATAGACAAATTGCAGTAGCTGCAAGAGCCGTGTGCACGCTTCCCGGGCGCGGGAAAATGAACCGAATGTGATTTATTTTGGTGTATTAGCGTTATTGTGTAGCACGCCGCGTCTCCTCCATTAACAGCTGTTGAGAGGTCCTGAAGCGTGAGATAATGTCAGCCGTACTTTTATTCCAGAGCTCATCATCAACACAAGCTGAAGCACCAGAAGCAGAAACGGCTTCCGGATCACCGCGGCGGGGCTTTCTTGTTTTCTTCTCACCTTTAATGGGATTTTGTGGGTGTCTGCATTGAAGTGAAACGCTCCCGAACAACAACCCGGCACAGAGCTCAGAGAAGATTGATGTGCTCACGGTTTGCCATTTCATCGGTTTTGGCGAATTAATTAGAAATTGGAATCAAGCATCCTCACTTAAAGCATCGGCCACCACACGATTGGCCCCAATGTGGCCTAGATCATTCTAGCCAGAACTAAACCTAAACTCATCCGGGTCGAGCCAACTGGTTTTTTAATCTTAATCCACAGCTCAGTCCAATTCTCCAGCATTATATTACCGGTACATAAAAGTACTACCTTATCATTCTTTTGCAAACCCCTCCCTTCTTCCAATTTATATTGTGCAATATTTGGTGCAGAGCATCATCTGAACATGGCGACCAAAGTTTATGGAATTGAAGTCGATTCGTTGAGGAATTTCCAAATGGTGTGGAAACAAGCATGACGTAACACTCCGCTAAAGGCGTTATCTCCACAACGCTTTAGTGTAGCGAAGACAAACTTGGTGGATGTTATTGTAAACATGATCTGAGGTTGCCTGCAGAGTTTCATCACAGTGCCATCTAGTGGTCAGGAGGTATGTGTCATACATCCATAGCAGTTTCAGGGTCATCAGAGCCTCACGCTGACAGAAAAACAATTTGCATATCCTGTTTGTTTTCCTGTCGACTGTCACAGATGGGTAAGTAGAGAGCTTGTTTAACACAGGAAAGAAACAGAATGGTTACGTAAGACCCTCATCGATGGGGTTCTTACAAACAGGTGGAGAACAAAACCAAAAAGCTTTTTGGTCTGCTGTGGATGAAAGCTCCCAAGAACCTTAAATCCTTCTAAAAACTCTAAACAGAGCTGCAGCTAGCCACCTTTTAGCTATTCCTGTCAGCAGGGAGGTGATTCTAATGGGCGGGCGAGCAAGAATTTAATTAAAACTTTTATTCTCTCGCTTTCCCCCTCCCATAGCGAAATGAGAAATAATTAACATTGCAATGGGAGCCGTTCCAGCTCTCACAGACTTTTATTGACACACAGCGCCATCGAGCAGATGTGCTACGACACGGCTATGCTAACGCTATAGCAAGCTGAATTATATTTGCAGTGTAATTTTATTGTTATCTATTTCAATTACACATCTCTCCCGTGGAACATCAGTGAGGTTTGTGTTCTATCGAGAGCTGGGGGGATCTGGAGTGGGGCGATGCTTTGTTTGGCCAAAGCGACAAAAAAAATGCAATTATGAGCAATTCAGTGGCACAAAACGTGAAAAAATACAATAAAGCACCAACAAAGAGAGCAATTTGTTCTCCACAGCTCATCTGTTTTTCATTCTGGGGGGGGGGGGGGTTAAAAGAAGCCTGGTTTTAAAGGAGAAGCGAAAAACTGCATTATGCTGCACTCAAGGTTAAGCTAAGACTGAATTGTGCGAGTAACATAAAACCCTGTAATCCCCAAATATCAAATGTGTTTGACAAAGAAACTGGAATAGGATCAATCCTAAAACTTTGCTCAAGTAAATCTCCTCGTTTGTATTCGCAGGCTGCAGAGTCACATCACAAACCGATGTGTGGGAAATATTCTGAATTATAAATGTGTTTAAAAACATTTTTGTGTGTTTTAAAAATCAATTATTAATGGGAAATGTGCACTCGCTAGCAGAGGAATTTTTTGCTTGTGATGTTTATGGCAGCAGTTATTAATTATTTGTCTGTGAAGCTACGGTTACTCTGAAACCCTTTGATTCACCGTCGCGAGCTGCTTTCTTTCTCCTGCGATTGATTTGCTCTTCTCTGAAACGTCTCAATGAAAGCTCAGGAACACTGTCCTTGAGTTAAAGCTCACAATTAGCCGCGTTTCACCCGGATCTAAATGATTAGTGCTAGCAGCTCTCCAGCTGCTCCTTTGGGGTTTGCCGGATGTTAGGGATGTTGTTCCTCGCCCCGTGGCCTAAACAAGCTCAGGGACTCCAGAGACAGAGACCTGAACTCCAGCTGAACCTCTGCTGTAATTGAGCCTCTGCATTTCACAATACGAGGGGAAAAACAAGCGGATCAAGCTTTGATTGAGATGCTAACGGCGTTTACACTCTCCTGCAAATACAGCACAGTTTAATGCATGTAGCAACCCTGCATTGTTGCATAAAACTACAAACCGTGTTCCTGCGGCAATGAGCTGAAATCACTTAATCTTCTGAAGAGACACATTTGTAATAAAATCAGCCAAAGCTTAGTGACGACAAATCCATCCACACCTTACTTTTCCATTCACTCCAAACATGTCACCAAACGTTCAAAAACAACATTTAAATCCATTTACAGATACAACCATGAAACAATGGGTTAAAATCCTTTTGCTGAAATCATTTCTGCTGAAATGACTTTCCCCAGAGCTCGAACACGAGAACGCAGCATCATAACTGTTTTTATTTTGCTCAGGCTGAGATTATTTATTTCAGTCTCTTCCCAATCGTTATCATTGTTATGGTAATTCTTTTTTTCCTGGTTCCCTTGTGCTCCTTTGAACTGGGGTTCTTGCCCTCTTTACCTGGGAAACATAGCACCTGGCTCGGCTCGTTACCACCTCCTCAATAATTCACACTTCTCTTCCTCATGGATTATTCATAGCCTAAAGAAATCGTGGTTTAATTTAGCAGCACGTCTCTCTCGGATCCCAAACTCTGCAGCGTTTCACTTGCATCACTCTCACACTCTGGGGGCAGCGCTATGGGTTTGATTCACAAACCAGTGACTCAGCGAGTTGATCGTTCTGTTTGATTCAGTTAATGACTCGTGGTGACTATTGTTTATTCACTTTATTTTGCTGATTATCACTGATGGAGCAATCTCCAAAGCTCACACGGGCTGTTCACTGTATTTGATCCAATAAACCATAATGACTCACAATTCGGGTCACATGACCGCTTAGGTCCATAAGATTCCTCCTCCTCCTCCTCCTCCTCCTCCTACAGCATGTTGAGTTGTTTCCAGAGATCTGGATTAGCTCTTCTGAGTTAAGTTTGACTACTTTGTAAAAATGCCCAGCGTGAAGAAAGCAATGTTTTCACGTGATCACTGAGCTCCTCCCATTTCTCTCATTTTTTCCTTAATTTTTAACCATCTGAGGCATCTTCTAGAAGAAACTGCTGACTACACGATGCCCTTATATTATCAGTGTAGGCACAGCAAACCATGAATATGAATTCCTGAGGAACATTGATTGACAAGAGCCTTGCTTGTGCTGTAAGCCTTGCATCCACATGTGAGCTCCTGCATCCATCTTTAGTCATGAGCAGGAACAAGATCTAAGATGCTAGCAGCCCTCATTCAGAGATAGGGTAGGGAGCTCTCCGGGATTCGAATACCTTGTGGACATCTTTCTTCTGGAGCTGTTTCTCCTCTCTGATGAGAGGAGACTCTTGGGGAGACACTGGGGGCCACACATTTCCCCAGTAGAGCTGGATAATGAGGGGAAGTCTAGGGTCCAGTCGAGGCTGCTACCTCTGCAACGGAATTAACTGACCTTGAATCAGTCGTATTGAGCTCCGTGACGATCTCTGCAGTAAATATTTTAATTATTGGAAAACAATGAATTAATTTGATTCTCCCTGAAGGTGAAGGCTCTTTCCATCCGTGTTCAATCTCAGTTTCTCACTGTGTCTCGTGTCGCCGCTCTGTTCATGTTTGTTTATTTTGTAAGTGACATAAAGCATAGATGGCACGAAACCTGCCGACCGCCGCAGCTCATTAAAGAGGCCACGCGTGGACCAGGAGGCATCAATAAGAGCTCAGGGACATAATCACGCAGCATCATCCAAGCATGGAAATGCTAATGTGTGTTAATCAGCATCTGTCTGATCTCCAGCGCTCGCTAACACACGTCTGTTTCCATGACATGCTCCACACATCACCTCCAGATGTCGAGGAGCGACGGCGGGATGAATCCGGAACACACTTTTACCACGTGTTGAAGCTCCAATCCAGAGGTGGCGCTAAACGTTCTAATAACAGATAGAACCGTAAACATTCAGGCGTTATCCACCATTATCCCCTTCCAACCGGAAACATAAAGAAATATGTAAATGATATTCTTTTATTAAAGTTCTCTGTTTCTCTCCATGTTTTGAGTTTTCAGTCCAAACAAAACGAATCAAAACCAAAGAGAGAGACGGTCAAGAGTTCTGACATCATCAGACAAATGCTGGTTTGGAGTCACAAAGAACAGGAGGTTGATAACATCCTTCAACGGCAAGTTCTGCAACCGCTGGTCAGGTGGCTTTTTCAGAAGAATCTTCTGCTGCATTACCCGACAGTCACCACAAATATTGCAGCGCTTACTTCCATCTCCACATTGAAGTTCCCCAAGGAGAAGAAGGATTGGCAGTTTCCAGACATGAACATCACTGAGTACATCTGGGGGACGGTGAAAGAAGAAACCAAAGAATATCGATGAACTCTGGGGGCACGCAAGACTGCTTTCTTTGCTCTTCCTGATGAATTCTTCAATAGATTGCATGAATCCTTGCCAAGCCGCATGGATGCAGTCCTGTAAGCTCACGGAGGATCTCAGAGGGGACACAGTTTTTTTCCTGCAGTAATTTGACCTTCCTCTCTTGATCAAATAATGACTCTTTTTATTTTCAGTGAAACAACTTTCGACATCATTCGGCAGGGTTTTAGCTTTAGTAACATCAATCGATGAAAGGGTTTTTAGCAGGTGTTTGTAGAAAATAGAAAGCGCAGGGACTGTATTTCGTTATTTGCCCTCCGTATGATTCAGAACGCTGCTCTTGATCATTATATTGGTGTTGTTTGTTTATTATTCCAACCCTGTGGCTATTTTTTAACTAGATTTGACCGTTACGGGTTTGACCATTGTGTGACCTTTTACCATCAAACCAGCAGCCCCCCCGACGACGACAACACTTCACCAGTTTGGAACATGCTTCGGCCGTATTCGACACAGAAGCCGTACGGCGGTTTGCAGGCGGGAAACGCTGGGCAGATGTTGATCCGCCGCTCGCTTGATTCCGTGTGCCACCATCGCTTTGCTCTCGGAGTGTTTTGTCTCGGAGCGCTGGCAGTATAATTTCATCTAATTAAAGATAAGCTGCTGTTGAGCTATTTCTCCTCGCTGCAGTCGATAAGCTGGAGCCGCAGATAACCTGAGGAAGTACTGATCGTAGCTTTGTGCTTCAGAAAGAAATGAAAGAGGCCTGGAGGAAGAGCGCGCCGGAACGAATCCTTTAATAATCACAGCACACTTCCGGAGCAGAAGATAATAACAATTACATTAGGAATATAAAGCCAGAGTCTGTGTGTCTTTGATTCTAGTGTCGTCTAGAGCCGCTCCCGGGTCCTGATCTTGCTAGCCGCGCCGTCGTTTACTCTCTCTCCTACAAATGTGTCAGAAACTGATTTCAGGAGGCTAGCGAAGCGTTGCTATTCCATCTCTCTGTGATCCTTTGAGGATCAAACCCCTTCAGTCCGGCTTCTAGGGGCCTTCATGCCCTGGATCCAGCGTAGCCCCGCCCCTCAACGGCAGCTTGTATTTTTCATACTCTCTAGTTTCTGATTGGTTGTTTTAGAATGCCGTGCAGAGCACCGCTGAAGAGGTTTAAGCATCTTTTGCTGTTTTGTTGAGTTGGGCGGCATTGCCAGTGTGGCACAATGCTCCCGACACAGAAGAACAGTTACTCTGTAACTCTGAAGAGTTTCTTTTTATTTTCCTGTGCAGATTTGAATAACTCTTTCTTCAGAGTCGGTTTAACTCTATATAGAGTAGAGTTAATTTAACTCTTTTACTGTGTAGGAGCTGGAGCACCGGCAGGACCCTGTGACCCTAGCCTAGACTAGGTGTCTGTAGTGAAGATAGACGGATTGTTCAAACACTTTGTGACTGGAAATCATCTCCAGCTCGGCTGCGATTGTGAGAAAAATCATTTAATAGTTTTTAAAAGTAATTTCCTTGAAGATTAACAGCGTGCTGTAATTTCATGCTTGGATCACTAACACCATCCACCGGTGCCAATCCAGCCGAAATGTATTCAGATTATTCAAAAAACACGCGAAAGGAAATAAACAGCGCGTTTGTGATGCATGGAATTGCTCTTTGAGGAACGAATCCCATTTTATTATTCCGAGTGTTTCAAATGTCATCCCGGATCTGCTGCAAATGTTTGTGAAGAGGCGCGGCCCTGACTGGACACCCGGTGAAATTTAACAAACGCTCTCTTTACTCTGGGATAACAACAGAGATAATGAGAACAGAGGTCAGCGGAATAAACCCGTCCCCGTCCTCCGGCGAGCTCATTACTAATGAAAATATTTACACGGGCGGTCGGGGGGGGGGGTCTCTTTCCTGCATCACTTTTCCTGTATGCTAATCAGGCAGCGGGCACCACCTGAGCTCCATTTTTCAGCTGTGTCTGGAGGGTAGACAACAGACGCGTGCGCGCTTATCTTACAGCCTTGATACATAGAGGAACATGCTCCGCCCCCTTGCTTTCTGACAAACACACAAGGCTAATGCAAGGCAAGCTGCTCTGATGATGGCGGGCACTGGCTCCTAAATGTGGCAAGTGTAAACGGACGAGGCTTGTTAAAAGATCTTTACTCTCTAGAATCTCCAGGGTTCCTTCACACCTCGGTTTTGAAAAACCCAGGAAAAATGGGCGTGTGCTTCATCACTCAGGTGCTTCTTGACTTAATTATGGGCACTGGTGATCATTGTTAACAGTGGGAGCACAATCAAACAGCTGCAGATATTGTGGTACAGAAATAAGGTGTTTGCAGAGAGACCACGCTCCCTCCAAGTTTGTAGAGTGATACTGCCCCAAGTGGAGGATCTTGATGGAGGCGTAGGGTGAGGAGCTCTGATGATCCGAGATATCTTTATCTTTCTTTAGGAAGGCTAACCATCTCTGCTTTGACTGCATCCCCCCCCACCCCCCACCCAAAGACACACAATGCTGTAAATGTTGCAGGATCACCATGTCTGTGAATAACTGGATTCTCTTCAAAAGCCTGAAGTAAAGGCCTTCGTTACGAGAAGAAAGATCTTGTGAGATTTGATTTCATCCTGAACTAATCCGCACTTGTTTGATTGCGTCTCGTTGAGATTTGGATGATTCGTGATTGTTCAAATGCTGCTTCAAAGCCAAGTGTTTATCATTGTCATCGTTAGCATTAGCATCTTGAGTCCAAGCCTAATGATACACAGAATTTCAGGATAATGATCTGTTTTGATTGAAGTGGCTCAAGCTTCAGACAGTAGTACACTCGTGATGCCAAAAGCGCTGCGTCCGTGTGTATCTTTCACACGACTGAGTTTCTCTGTGAAGAAGCAACAAGTTTCACGACAAACGAAATCACGACAATGACGGAAACCTTCCCTGCGTTCACTGACTCTAACCTTTTAGCAGCAGTTTTAAAAACGCTCTCCATCAAGACAATTATCACCTCGTCTTCAGTCTCCCTGCTGCTGTCTCCTGAAAGGAGCCGGTGTTTTTAGCACATCTTCTGCTAATAGTGACAACGGAACGTCTGCTCCCAATGTGAGCTTTGGGAGTCTCTGAGGATTGTCCTTAAATCTGTCGATTGGAAGTGGTGCAAATGAGATTTGTTCCTTTAACCCCCCTCTACCCCTGAGTGACCCTGGGTCATGCCAAACCAGTGACGGGAACCGGGAAATAATGAGCTCATGCCGGATCCAGGAATACATCAACAGCCCTCTTCGTCTTTTCATTTGTGTGCTTTAATTTCAGATATTTTCAGAAGAAATGTACTGGAAAGAAACCACAAACCAGTGACAATAATTGAAGCACCAGCGGATGAAAGTTGTGCAGGTCCTCTGTGTGATGAATTCCCAGTGTCCCGCAGATTTCCGCTTCGAGTTAACACAAGTCTAGTACACGGAGTAGAAGAGATCCATTCCATGAACTGATTGATTGGTTTGTAAACCTGAGGTAAGAACTAGGCTCAGCACAGGAATGCTAACTCATTGAAAATAATGGTGAACAAAACTTTGTGAACAACCTAAAGCCAACTAGAACCTCCCTAAAACACCTTAAACCAGTCAGAACTTCACAGTAGCTCAATAAATGAAAAAGAACCCTACGGAGACAGCTCCTTAAACACACTAAAATCCTCGGAGCATTACATCACCGATACAACTCCCGAGAAACACGTCAAAATATTAAGTACACCCTGCTTTCAACACATTAACACATTTCAGAACACCCTAGCAACTTCTTAGCAACACGTAAACATAATCAGACACCCTAGAAACTCCTTAGCAGCACAACACATTTCAGAACACCCTAGCAACTCCTTAGCAACACGTTAACATAATCAGAACACCCTAGCAACTCCCAACAGCTGCGTTAACATAATCAGAACACCCTAGCAACTCCTTAGCAACGTTAACATAATCAGAACACCCTAGCAACTCCTTAGCAACCGTTAACATAATCAGAACACCCTAGCAACTCCTTAGCAACACGTTAACATAATCAGAACACCCTAGCAACTCCTTAGCAACACGTTAACATAATCAGACACCCTAGAAACTCCTTAGCAGCACAACACATTTCAGAACACCCTAGCAACTCCTTAGCAACACGTTAACATAATCAGAACACCCTAGCAACTCCTTAGCAACACGTTAACATAATCAGAACACCCTAGCAACTCCTTAGCAACACGCTAACATAATCAGAACACCCTAGCAACTCCTTAGCAACACGTTAACATAATCAGAACACCCTAGCAACTCCTTAGCAGCACAACACATTTCAGAACAGCCAGGTGGCTTGTAATCAATACAATCAAAAGCTAAAGAACTCCCTAGCAACTCCATAACAACTGACAAACAGTGAAAATGTTGAGAATTCTTCTGAAACCTGCGGACAAACTCAGGACGCCCTGAAAACTTCTGAACATTTCCCAGCAATCAATTCCAAAGAGAAGCAGAGAGGCTTTCTGAAGCACAAGTTTCTTCTTTCTGAACTGAAGACGGTGTTTTCCGCGCTGTAGTGTTCGATGCCGAGCGAGTATTCCGTGTTGGAGTATTCTGAGGTTGTTTTTCCTCCTCAATCAGATACTCATTGATCAGCGGTGCATGCTGGGAAAGATCTTTAATGTCAGAGCTTCAGTCTTCCAGTTCAGCTGCTTACAGCTAAATCTGCAGTCCTGACATCGGTGCTGGAACCAACTTTACATCTCTCTCTCTCTCTCTCTCTCTCTCTCCTGTGTTCTTCTCTTGCTTGTCGGCTCAGTCTGATCTCGAAAGTAAACACTATCAAGGGCGAAATGAAAGGCTTGTCACTGCAGAGCGTTCGAGACATCTGGGCTTTGTTTCGCTCGAGTAAACCATTGTTTGTTTCCCAAATCTTGACAGGCTTGAGTGAGAGAAGCTAATGCTAATGATGGGTTTAGCTCGTCAGAAATGTGATGTAACTAACAGCAGAACGGCGGTGGTATGATTTTAAGAAAAACTATGACTTTCTGTATTTTTGTTTTGGGGTCAGATGTCCTCTGAGACAGGTTTTAACTGAGATTATGTCTCTGTACGTGGTTAAGAAACAAGGCAGAAATTATTGAGTACTCTTCACCTGATTGGTTTGATGGAAGGAGGAGGAGCTCTTCACCTGATTGGTTTGATGGAAGGGGGAGGAGCTCTTCACCTGATTGGTTTGATGGAAGGGGGAGGAGCTCTTCACCTGATTGGTTTGATGGAAGGGGGAGGAGCTCTTCACCTGATTGGTTTGATGGAAGGGGGAGGAGCTCTTCACCTGATTGGTTTGATGGAAGGGGGAGGAACTCTTCACTTGATTGGTTTGATGGAAGGGGGAGGAGCACTTCACCTGATTGGTTTGATGGAAGGGGGAGGAGCTCTTCACCTGATTGGTTTGATGGAAGGGGGAGGAGCTCTTCACCCTATTGGTTTGATGAAAGGGGGAGGAGCTATTTGCCCGATTGGTACATTGGACGGGCTTGTAACCTGATTGGTTTGTGTGGGAGCTAATGGTTTTGCAGAGATTGGAGCAATGTGAAATTGAACCTTACATTTGTATTTGAGGAGCTAAGACTAAAACTTGTTGATTTTGCATAATAATAATAATAATAGAAATAATAATAATGATAATAATAATACAAACATTTGTTGATGTTTATTAGTTTTAAACTAGTGAAATACTCTTTGATCTTTAATCTGTGATTGTGTCATTATTGTTGAGATCTCCTGTTCCTCAGACATTGTTATCTAAACTCTGCTTGAGCTCATTTACACTTTTCAATTTTTCCAAATTCTCTTCTCGTCACCTTAAATAAAACCCAGTATATTTTATTTTTTTTTGTTTTTTTATTTTAGTCAGTGTTACAGTGGGGACGGACGCTCTTGCATCACCCGTGACTATAAACACTTGGCACGCTAAAAAACACACAACTGATTTATGTTCTGAAAGGAGCCTGCGATCAGAGCATTAGGAAAGCATTGTTTCAGAACGTATATGTCACATTTACTCAGCTCAAGAGGCACTTACAGCGTGATCACAAGTGCATTCTGGGACACCTGAGCAGCCCAGAGTTTCCCCTGCTCAGCTTCATGAAATATTGAGTTAAACACGTGTGTTTTAATAACTGTAGTAACTATAACACGGAAATGGAAGTGCTAGTTGTGGAAGCCCTTGTGTAATAGTTCAGCTACTGGGCTGGAAATAACAGGGAGAGGAATCGAGAGATGCTCGGATACTTTTGCAGCATTTTGGCACCATTCTGTAGCAACAAATCAACCCAAAGTCATACTCTTCTGCACACGCTTCAGCAGAACCCATCAGCAGAACCCATCAGCAGAACCAAGCGTGCATCTCCCTAGAAGATGTCTTTGTGACGTGGAGATGCAGTCGATTGTTCTGTTCTGGTAGTAAAGCATCCTTGGTGCAGCTCCACCATGAACACCAGCAGGAACCACATCACAGAGCGACTAACTGAACACGACAGGACCATCTGTACGACTGTTCTTCAGCTGAAGATTGATAGATAATTTATCAGATCCAATGATCAGAATCAATCACAGATGCACAAAGCAGAACACTGCGTATGGAAACTATGGCATCTGCTTCACCACGACCTCCACACGGAACAACAACCACAGATGTTGCAGAACCAAGCTGACCATCTTCAAACACAGAAAAACCAAACTCAACCATAGAGCAACATGGGAACCAATCAAAGAGGAACCAAACCATCCATAGAGATGGTTTGGTTCCTCACCACTCACCAATGAATTGTCTTTAATAAACAAGCGAACCCTTCACAGATCTCCATGGAAAAAAGATGACCCATCACAGATCTCGAGGAACCAAACAGACCCAAACCCAAGCTCACAAAGATTTAATGTCTCCCGTGTGACCATTAATCACATTCTCCTTGTTCTGTGATGCTGCTCACCAAATAAACGAAAGGCTTTTGTGGAAGTCCACGTCTCTGCAACAAGATGCCGCTGGGTGTTCCAAGTAAATAACATTTTAATAATTTTTTTAATCTATTTTTGTACATTTTCTATTAACATGTTATATTTTTATTTTTTTTTAAAGGTTCAGCACCATGGACAGCACCAATGCTCTCTCTCTCTCTCTCTCTCTCTCTCTCTTTCTCTCTCTCTCTCTCTCTCTCTCTCTCTCTCTCTCTCTCTCTCTGTGCTCTAGGAAGCTGGCCAATCACAAATTCAGAATTAGACGTGAAGTTATTTTTGTTTTTCCTACAACTTCGTTAGGTGACAAGTCTTCTTCAGAGGGTGTATACGATCAAAACCATCCAGAGATCTGGAGGAACCAGATCGATCTCTCACAGACCTTCAGTAAACAAACTCTTGATAAACTTTACAAACGAACGATTCACAGATCTTTAACCAATGACCTCGATCCCCTTGATGTGCAAATGATCAAACCTCGCAGAAAACCCCACGGCGTTTGATTACAGATATTTTTGGAACATTAAAAGCTAATCCTTGATCTATAACCACTGCACTCTTAGATCTTGATAAATCGAGCTGACCAATCCTAGATCCCTGGGATCCAAACGAAGAGGGGAAACCTCAGTGTTTCTCTGAGGATTAAAGCAGAAGGAGTAAAAACGAGGTAAAGGTGTGTCAGACATCACAAACCGTGCCTGAGCGAGCCCTGGATGAGAAATCGATGGTTTGTTGTGTGTTAATTAGCGTCCGGCGGCTCAGAGCTACAAATCCAAACTCATTACACGCAGAGGGCTCTGATCGATGAACAGATCAACGGCTCAAACTACGGCAGCCGCTCAGACTCTGTTTACATCTCATTATTCGTCCTCACCTACCTGCTTACTTCTTTTTCAATATGTAATGCATGTAGTGGTGGGAAAGAGCATCCGTCCTGCGAAGAGCAGAACACAGAACGAACGGGAGAAGCCATCGATGATTGACACGTCTGACCTGAAAGAACCTCCAGCAGAACTCCAGCGTTGCACGTTCTCATCTAAAATGCAACCATTAAAAGACACGAGTCCAGGATTTCATCAAACACTTTGATTAAATGATGAAATTTTGTGCAGGAAACCAGAACACGAGCCATGAGAGAATGCTAATGCTCCTGCAGGGATCTGGGAAAGTGACTAATAATTCATTAAATCCCTGCAATGTTTCAGTGTGTCGAGCTGTTAGCGATTCGCTAGCGCTATCCGTGAGGCTCGTGACTCTCTCTGTTTCACATCTAATCCACAGTTTGATTAAAAACATGGGAATGCTGAAGACTGAAATCGCTTGTGGAACTTCAGAGTTCAGTTTTAATTCCTTGAACCCGGCGGGAGTGTATGATCGTTATCGATCCAAGTGATCGTTTGGGCTGGACCCGTATAGCGCCATCTGTCTGAGATGACCGGGATATGATCCGATGGGCCGGTGAGGTGCATTAAGTCTCTTGTGTTGTCCCATTAAACCGTGTCTGAACTGTCCTTGACTAGAGCACACCAAGTCCTCTTACACCCTTCAGAGAAGCAGAGGACACTGGGAAGGCAGTCAATCACTGACCCCGTTCCCTCTCGCCGAGTTAGAAGAAATGACCCCTCGGCCTCCGGTCCAGGAGCCGGTGAGCTTTGCATTGATGCCATATTGCTTCCCACAAACGATTCATCTTTCCTTTGTCCGATTGGTCCTTGGCAGCCATCTTGGATGACAGGATGACAAGTTGCTGATTATTGTTATTTCCTTGGAAATAATTTATATTAGCAACGAGCTAATTATTCCAATCTAGCCACGACAGGAATTTTGATGAGCATCACGTCAAGCCATCAACATGTAAGTGAGAAATTAAATTACGTTATGCTAGATTTTTGTGTGATGCTAATACCTATCAACATGCTAATTAGGTGAGTCATGGTATAACTTGTTATTTTGATGAGGTCCCTTTGAAACATTCTAGAGTAGCTAATTGACTACCGTCATGCTAATATCTTAAATCATGTTCATAGTGAGATGCTAATCTCTACTGCTGTGCTGATGAGCTAATAGTGGAATATTGCTAATTCACAATGCGATGCTAATCTTATCAATATTAGCTACATGCTAATTCATGCTATGTAAATGATGATAAGCAAAGTCAAGCTAAACAGATAATAATTAAATGGAACCTTTATGCTAGTGGCTGGCTTATTTTTGCTATCATGGCTAATTCTATTCAGATTCATGGTAGCACTGTTCTAGTGTGACGCTAATTCCTGTTACCAATGTGCTAATCAAATGCTACGTGCAATATAACAGCGAGCTACTGATCAATGCTACTATTTTATGAAGTCAAGATGAGGCAAAATGAGGATAACACGGTCATTCCTTATCACAACATGATGATATTCCAACTAATGTTAGCACCATGCTAATTCATGCTAGGTGGATGACAAAAAGCCAAGATGCCAATGAAATATAAAAAAATCACCTCATGCAGGTGACTTGCTAATTAAATACAAATTCAAAGTAGCTGCTTGCTAGTGTGTAGCTATTTCATGCTAGATGGTAGTTGAGATATGTAATAATGCTATAGTTGCTAATTGCATACACATTCACAATAGCAACATGCTAGATCAGTGCTAAACCATGTTTACACCATGCAAACATCCATCCATCTTCTATCGGGGCACCCTGAAACCCAGGAATGCACCTGGAAAACATGCTAACTCCTTTCAGGAAGCGTTAGTAGCATGCTAACTAGATATCGAGTGATGATGCAACATTAATTTCTTGAATGCATGTTATTGGTTGATGATTGAGACGCTGCATCGTGTTGTTAGCATGGTGAGAGGATTGTTTTGGTCTGGTGCTAAATCCAGTTTCACCATTATGCTAATTCTCAAGCCTCCTCTACATATTGATGGCTAGCTCCAGCTAATTGTATGCCATAGATTTTTGTACAACCTTTGCTTTGGAATCAGATTCTAATGGTGCTCAATGATGGCGGTAGAGATCTATTGAGTTTCACGGGACTCAATGGAGACCAAGAATGAAGAGAACAACGTCAATAGCTCGATATGGGCCAGATTTAGGAAATCTCATTAGCGGTGGTACATTTCCAGCTTTGGTTGAAGAATCTTTGAGATATAACAAGCATTCATGGAAACCATCTTTGTTTTCGCTGCTGTAAGACACAGAAATGATCAGCATGCATGCAGCGAGGCTCTTCGTGACGGTGCATTAATGAGCGAAGCGCTACCTGAACGAAACCTGCTGGGAAGTTAACGTTTTATCCTCCCTCCCACTGAAGTGACGGCCCAGCCGAGCCCTACCCAGAAAAGAGCGAGCCGTCTTCTCCTCGCCTTTCATTCCTCTTCAGGCTTTGTGAAGTCTCTGAAGCTGCAGGCCTCAGAGAAGAGTTAGATTTGAGGGTCTGCAGAGGTATAATCAGGCCGAGGTTAGCACTAGCGCTAGCAACAGGCTTCACGTTTTAAGTCCAGTTGTTTGTCTTTTATAGCGAATCCAACGATCAAAAGCACTTCATCAAATGTCATTAGCAGCTATTTAAACGAAATACAATCCATCAAGCCGGAGCTCAAACATCGACAACAAAAGCGGCGCGTGTGTGGAAGCGCTGATAGAATGGGGTCAGGGGAGGCTCCTCGCCTAAAGTCGACAGAGGAGTACGTTAAACGCGCGGCGGCGGAGCTGGGAATCAATCAAACGGAGAGATGAAGTGTGTTTACTGTGGTTCTAGCTTTCCCCGGGGAATCAGAGCAGCGTCTGGCAGATGTGTTAATATCAGCAACATCTGGCTCTTGTCAGCAGATTTGGGCCTGCAGGAGGTCGAGGAAACAGAGTTTGGCAGGAGGGCGCTCATTTTAAAATGTTCTGCTTGACAAGTGTTGCTAATGATTTGCTATCATGAAGATAAGTGTGGAGAATGGGCTCCACTCCATCTGTGCTTTGGGCAAATTCATGTCATTGGCTCTCGATAATTAAAGCCCCGTGAACACAGCCACGGTGTGTATTTTACTACTGGTCAAACCCGACAAAAAAAACCCAGCTCTAAACTGAAAAGTGTTTCAGTTTCACCGTCCAAATACAGCATTGAACCTCCAGCTCTACACTGAACAGTGTATCAGTTTCACCGTCCAAACCTTCGGCTCTACACTAAACAGTGTTTCAGTTTCACCGTCCAAACCTTCGGCTCTACACTAAACAGTGTTTCAGTTTCACCGTCCAAACCTCCCGCTCTACACTAAACAGTGTTTCAGTTTCACCGTCCAAACCTCCGGCTCTACACCGAACAGTGTTTCAGTTTCACCGTCCAAACCTCCGGCTCTACACCAAACAGTGTTTCAGTTTCTCTGTCCAAACCTCCAGCTCTACACCGAACAGTGTTTCAGTTTCTCCGTCCAAACCTCCAGCTCTACACCGAACAGTGTTTCAGTTTCTCCGTCCAAACCTCCAGCTCTACACTGAACAGTGTTTCAGTTTCTCCGTCCAAACCTCCGGCTCTACACTGAACAGTGTTTCAGTTTCACCGTCCAAACCTCTGGCCCTACACCGAACAGTGTTTCAGTTTCACCGTCCAAACCTCCAGCTCTACACCGAACAGTGTCTCAGTTTCACCGTCCAAACCTCCCGCTCTACACCGAACAGTGTTTTAGTTTCACCGTCCAAACCTCCAGCTCCACACCGAACAGTGTTTCAGTTTCACCGTCCAAACCTCCAGCTCTACACTGAACAGTGTTTCAGTTTCACCGTCCAAACCTCCAGCTCTACACTAAACAGTGTTTCAGTTTCAGTGTCCAAACCTTCCGCTCTACACTGAACAGTGTTTCAGTTTCACCGTCCAAACCTCCAGCTCTACACTGAACAGTGTTTCAGTTTCACCGTCCAAACCTCCAGCTCTACACTAAACAGTGTTTCAGTTTCACTGTCCAAACCTTCGGCTCTACACTGAACAGTGTTTCAGTTTCTCCGTCCAAACCTCCAGCTCTGCACTGAACAGTGTTTCAGTTTCACTGTCCAAACCTCCAGCTCTACACTGAACAGTGTTTCAGTTTCACCGTCCAAACCTTCTGCTCTACACTAAACAGTGTTTCAGTTTCACTGTCCAAACCTCCAGCTCTACACTAAACAGTGTTTCAGTTTCACTGTCCAAACCTTCCAAAATTCACACTTACAACCAGCTGAATTTCCTTTTCGCCTCAAAAATTTTGCTACCGCTCACATTTGAGATTAGCAAGAGCATGTACACTACTACACAGACGACACATGAACATCACGAGGCCCTCTCCTAGCGTTTCCATGTTAGCAACACGCTCGGCTAGTGCAGAAGCAGAGAGATTGATGGATGTGCTCTGAGCAAAACAAAGAAGTGTGAGTTTTCTGCGACACGTTCACGCGTTCACACCTAGCGGAGTACTGTTGTTGTTGTTAGCAGGGACGGATGTGTGTGTGTGTTTGTGCCTGACTAGGCTCATTAACGAAGGCGACACGTACACGGCCAGCAGTGCTAGCTGGAGAAACAGATGCGGCCCCTTACTGAGAGAGAGTTCACATCTGTCAGCCTACCGCAGCTGCTAGCATGCTAAGAAGGAGCACCCCCCCCCCCACACACACACACACACACACACACACTTATATTTCTGTTCATATTTCATACATGCACACAGAGTTGTAACCAAGGGTGGGTTGGTTAAACTGCAACACCTCTGGAGTACGACATTTAGATGCTGTTTCAGTTTATTTGTCACACACACACACACACGCACACGCACACACACACACACACACACACGCACACACACACACGTGTGGTTATACTGTAGTTCTGTGGATTTGATCTGCTGTGATTCACGTGGACTCTTCCTCCGTGTTGTATTTATGGAGCAGAAGTGGGCGAGCAATTAAGACTCACTGGACCAATAAAATAAAACGCTTTCTGTCTCAACTAGTGTGAGAATTTCTTCAGAAGTGCTTTAAACTAGCCGTCCGTGTGCGTGTGTGTGTGTTAGCATCAGGTATAATATTAATACAATGTTTCACTGAACATTATTAACCAAACTATGATGTGAACAGCTTTTTCCATAAGAAATGAAGACTAGCCGGGTATATCGATTAACTCCACACCTCCACTCCTGATGGCTTCTCAGCAGGGGGCTCTTCATCCCCTTAGGTGTGAATCTGTTGGTGAACATTGCCCTGCGATGGACTTGAGACTGATCCAGGGTGTACCCCCGCCTCTCGCCCAATGTCCATCACATTAGCATTATGGCTGTCCTCAAAGGGCCAGATGTAACTTATAAATGTAAACAATGTAATCGAATGTAATGTAAAATAAATGTAACTACTCCTTAATGTTAAATAACTCATTATTTATAACTTATTCAAGTGACTATTCAGTTACATAGAAACAATTGTATGCTTGCTGTTCTAATATAAATCCTTTTGATTTTTGTCAGCTTCTGAAAACCCACATAACTCTATTAATGAAGGATCAAACTGTCCAAGTGAATGTTTAGCGGAAAAAAAACCCTCACAGACTGAAGTGGATGCGTATCGATCATCATCTTTTATCATCAGGCTCCAGAAAAAGATCACAGATAAACTATTAGCTCGGGCCTTGAGTTTCACACATGTGCTTTAAATAAACAAAAAGAACACAGCAAGTTCTCTCTCTCTCTCTCTCTCTCACACTCTCTCACTCTCTCTCCCTCACCCTCTCCCTCTCCCTCTCTCTCTCTCTCTCTCACTCTCTCTCCCTCACCCTCTCCCTCTCTCTCTCTCTCTCTCTCTCTCTTTCTCTCACTCTCTCTCCCTCACCCTCTCCCTCTCTCTCGAATCTGCTGCATGATGAAAACAGTGCTGGCACACAGTGACGTTGTATTCGACAACAAAAGGTCCCAAAAAAACAAGTTTAAAGGCTGATGGTGCTCCTCACAGACTGCTCCGTCCGCTCACCTCCAGCGTTACAGTTTTTCTCGATTGCTTAAACACATTTGCCCACTCTGACATCACATTTTCAAAACAGTTAACACACAGGATAAAACTAAAGCTCAATGGCCAAAATAACTCATTTTGTTAGCAAAATGCTCTAACACTCACAAAACATTAAAAGCATGCAACATAAGCAAATATTTCCATCAAACACCACAACTTGTGGTCAAATTAATTTATTATTTCAGTCAATCATTACACGATGGAAAGCAAAATACAGCAACCAATATGCAATATAATGCTGTACAACTCAAATGGATACTGAAAAAAAAACACAAACAAAGGTAACTTATGGGTGGAAATGCCTTATAAAAAAAGAAAAAAATATTTTATCCTTCACATTAGTTCTTGCCGATTATGCCACAGGTTCTCATCAACATCGCATTGAATGTTTTCCCTTTGCAATGCACCGAGGGAAATACCTCCTTGCATGGCGTATCCATCCCTGGCAGTCCTCTGCACCTATTGCCAAGCAACCAGCATTCATTGCCTCCAGGAGGGGCATCTGCTCATATGGCTGGTGATCATACACCTTCCACCTCCAAGCAGAGAAGAACTCCTCGATTGGGTTCAGAAAAGGAGAGTATGCAGGGAGGAATTGCATCATAATACGAGGCTGTGCTGCAAACCATTCATTCACAAGGCGAGAGTGGTGGAAAGCCACATTGTCCCAAATTATGACATACAGAGTCATGCCTGGCCTCAACAGACCTCTCTCTTCGGGTGGAATCAGTATTTTCTTCAATGCATCCAGAAATGTGATGAGGCGTTCTGTATTGTATGGGCCAATAGTTGGTATGTGGCAAAGGACCCCATCATTGGAGATGGCAGCACACATGGTGATATTGGCACCCCTCTGACCTGGCACTGTGACCGTGGCCCTCTGCTCAATGATGTTCCTCCCGCGTCTCCTGACTTTACAGAGGTTGAAGCCAGCATCATCCACAAAAATGAATTTGTGATGTGCCCCTTCAGCTTCAAACCCCATTATTCTCTAAGAAAAAGAACAAATTAATAAAACAAATTATTCAAGTCGCATGTAACTAGGTATTACAATAAAAAATATCTGTACCTGCACATACTGGAATCGTGCCTCCTTTACAATGTCAGAGTTTCTTTGAAATGGAACTCTGTACAGCTGCTTCATTCTGACATGGTTTCGTTTAAGGACTCGATCTATAGTTGCCAAACTCACACTGTTTATATTTCTAAATAATCCCTGATCTCCAATTACTGCTGCCTGGATTTCACGCAGTCTGATTGCATTGTTTGCCACTACCATATCTACAATGGCAGACTCCTGTTCAATACCAAATATCTTTCCTCTGCCACCACTGTGTGGTAATGTGTGGATTCTATAAAGTAAAAGCAAAAAGGCATGTCAAAATTAACATTACTGTATGACAGTCACATAAATAGGATTGATAAAACATCTGCATTACTGTAGACACAGTTTGTTCTGCTAACAGGGCAAGGCAGTAAAGCTAAAACACACAGTGGTATACATTACAGTAACACTGTGAATTACCTGTTCTCATTCCCAAAAAGCCGGACGATAGATGCCACAGTGCTCCGACTCAGAATGGGCTGGACCCTCTGTCCAGCCTCTCTAAAGGACAAGCCATGATTGATGACATGGTCAATAATTGTTGCCCGAATTTCATTTGGAACTTGAGCTCGATTTTGCCCTCTTGCTGCTGCAGCACCTCCACCACGCATACGAACTCCTCTTCCTCTGGCCCCTCTGCCATGGCCTCTTTCTCTCCTTCCATGCCTATTGCCTCTTTGATCCATGCTTGCAAATAGCAATACAGAGGTGGCATCTTTTGTAGAGGGATGGAAATTGATTGCTGATTGAATAGTTGTGCAAACAAGTTTCACACAGGTGCATTGAATATTCATAATTATGCAAGTACTTTCTATCAGCTGTTAATAGATGTTTTCCTTTTGTTCAACTCAGTGAACCCAATGGAGTTTGGGATCTTTCAATGAGATCTGTGGAGACTGTAATGACAAAGGGTGTGAAAAATGTGTTAAACAAATGAAAAAGTGTTAAGGCGTTTGAAAGAGAAGACTTCTCCTGTGCTAAGAATGTGATAATGAAGATCAAGTGAATCCTAGTTTTACTGAGCGTGTCTTAGCAAATGAGAAAAACTGTAAAATCACAAGAAGTCCCGCCCCCCTCTGTAACTTTGTCTGATTGGTTGTTCACACAAGGAGCAGTTCATTGATTGGACAGAAATGCGCTCCCCCTCCCCAGAGTTTCACTGAAAGCTACCCCAGACTGACACAAAGCTGTTTCATATCATCGAATTTTACATTTGCGCTTTCTATCCTCATCTCTGAAATGCATTGTTACTGTAAATATAATATTATACCATTATAATATTTTATTTACAATATAATAATAGATACTATTTTGAAAATTATAAAACGTTTAATTACTATAACGTTTAATAACGTTTAATTTGTGAAGTTGTTTTCTTTATTTCATTTTCCAGCATTGTTCAGTAATTTTAACAATTTTCGCTTGAAAACATCCTCTAAACAAGGATTCTTCCTGGTGTGCAGTGCATCAAACATTGATCACTGCTCGCAGCTTTAGTTATGGAATTTGTTTTGTGACAAACAAATAGAATGAAAGTGAAAATGAATAGCAAATGAAACTTTTCTGAAAAAATAAACGTATTTCTCTCACACACTCAACATTTGCGCATCTTAGTTTTGCTGAGCTCTGCCTTTGTTTTTGTTTGCTCTTTTGAAGTTTTTGAACTTTAGCATTTACTTTAAAAACAAATGTATTTGTTCATTAGGTGCGTTCGACTTCATGCGGCGCTGCGCAGACCGATCGGCGGCTGACTTGAAGTAGTGCATGCCGGTTAGAAATTCTGTCCGACTTGAACCGGCGCTGACGCCACGTGACGTTCACGTGGGGCATCAAAGTAACGTGAGAGCGTTTCGATAACAGCCGGCTTGCTCAGCCAGAGCAGCATTTTAGGAGCGACTGCGCCAGGATATGATGACGTCACAGCTTCTCATGATTGGCCACATTCACCACATGACGATGATCACGTGTGTTTCGTGCTTCAATCCATACAATTGCATAACAAATCAATTTGCATGCCATTTTGTAAATAGTTTACGATCTTTTGACTGCAGTACATTTTTTCCCTTAAATTATTTTTATTGGATTTGTGCATAAGTTTATTATTGTCCTTTTTTCATACAGACCACCTATAGTATTCAGCTGCATATTTGAGTAATATTTTTTTTATGGAATAACTAAAATGTCAGTAATTTAATGTAATGTGGTCAACATTGATGCTGAAATCTGTAGTAGCTGCTTCACCTGCATGTGCTGCATTGTGCTAATGTGCATTGTCAATTGAAAAATACAACATTCAGATCATTTTTATACACTGGTATAAATTATAATAAAGACATATACATTGTGCTTGTGCATCTATGATTTTTTTGGTGGTTTTTCTAACCTGCCCTTAGCTAACTGAAGGTAAGAGTTCAATGTAAAAAAAATACATACCACAGAACACAACATAACTACAAAATTATACTACATAACTACAATCTGAATCAAACTACAAAAAAACCACAGCCTAATTCCTTATAATGTGCAGGTCATTCATGTTCAATGTTTATAGTTTATTAAAACTTGTTTAGGCCATAGATATCATTCTAGACCACAAAAATTACAAACAGACAACCACTTAAATCAGACAAATTGAAATCTGTTAATCTGTTAAGTGCACATATATGTTCATTCTGCTGCATTTCTTCCATCAGAAAAGGTATTTCTATAACTTCCAGTTCATCTGCGACAAAGTAGGCAAACGTCATGTTTCAGGAAGCAACGAGATTCCCAACGTGTCCGACTTGACGGCTCTGTTTTCAGCTCCTCCCCGGCTACTTTCGGCTAATCTCGACGATCGGTCTGCGCAGCGCAGCATGGGCTCGAACGCACCTATGAGGATGCAGATGAACTGGAAGTTATAGAAATACCTTTTCTGATGGAAGAAATGCAGCAGAATGAACATATATGTGCGCTTAACAGATTAACTCGTAACAGATTTCAATTTGTCTGATTTAAGTGGTTGTCTGTTTGTAATTTTTGTGGTCTAGAATGTATGTGATATTTATGGCATAAACAAGTTTTAATAAACTATAAACATTGAACATGAATGACCTGCACATTATAAGGAATTAGGCTGTGTTTTTTTGTAGTTTGATTCAGATTGTAGTTATGTAGTATAATTTTGTAGTTATGTTGTGTTCTGTGGTATGTATTTTTTTAACATTTAACTCTTACCTTCAGTTAGCTAAATGCAGGTTAGAAAAACCACCCAAAAAATCATAGATGCACAAGCACAATGTATATGTCTTTATTATAATTTATACCAGTGTATAAAAATGATCTGAATGTTGTATTTTTCAATTGAGAATGCACACTAGCACAACGCAGCACATGCAAGTGAAGCAGCTACTACAGATTTCAGCATCAATGTTGACCACATTACATTAAATTACTGACATTTTAGTTATTCCATAAAAAAATATTACTCAAATATGCAGCTGAATACTATAGGTGGTCTGTATGAAAAAAGGACAATAATAAACTTATGCACAAATCCAATAAAAATAATTTAAGGGACAAAATGTAATGCAGTCAAAAGATCGTAAACTATTTACAAAATGGCATGTAAATTGATTTGTTATGCAATTGTATGGATTGAAGCACGAAACACACGTGATCATTGTCATGTGGTGAATGTGGCCAATCATGAGAAGCTGTGACGTCATCATATCCTGGCGCAGTCGCTCCTAAAATGCTGCTCTGGCTGAGCAAGCCGGCTGTTATCGAAACGCTCTCGCGTTACTTTGATGCCACACGTGAACGTCACGTGACGTCAGCGCCGGTTCAAGTCGGACAGAATTTCTAACCGGCATGCACTACTTCAAGTCAGCCGCCGATCGGTCTGTGCAGCGCCGCATGAAGTCGAACGCACCTCATGTCTTGAGATCCTCTTGGGATCATGTGATTTATTGTCATGTGATCATTGGGGGTCGCCTGGGGTCATTTGAGGATTGTTTGGAGGTCACCTGGAGGTCAGTAGCTTCTCGCTGTTCGCAGTAACCACAGACAGGAAGGAGCCTTGGTTGGTTGCGAGGAGGACTGGAGGCAGGTGGGTTCTCAGGTGTTTCAGTGTTTAACTCCATCTAGAGTAAAAATAACTCTACATTTTTCAAATCTGACCAACACCAGGATTTAATCTCTTTCCAATTGGAAATGTTTATTTGTTCAGAAAAGAACGACTTGAGTTTGATGTTAATACGACACACGAACAAAGCCTCAAGTAATTTTGATTAAATGTAATAAAAACAGAAATGTCTTTGTGATGCTAATGATTAAACTTTATTGATAAAAGCAAAAGATTACAAGATAGAACTATTTATTAGCAATAAAGCAACAAAGCGAATCACATGAAGCTTCAGTAGAGGATCTTACAGTTCAGATTGTGAAATGTTTAAAAATGCTGTGAGAAAAATATAAGTGTATATCTTCACATGACTATTTTCAAACAAAACATTTGTTCCAAACCTCTGAATAATTTCTAAACAGACGAACAATTATTGTATTAATCAAAATTACGATAAAACCAGCTTCCAAATATTATCCTCCCACCTCCAGCCCTGAGTCTGAATAGCTGAATATAAAACAATATGCAAATGAGCTGCAACAGCAGATGAATAAAAGCAGGAGAAATGAAAGAGAATTTCTCTTAAGTTTGAGAATCCCGAACACGAGTTCGACCTCGTTCCACTCGTCCGGATCTGACCTCGTACATCACCACGAGAACCAAAGCCACGCCCACCAGAGCAGAGAGGACCAATCGGATCACGAGTTCAGTGGGACCGCAGCAGTGCCCCGGGTCTGAGGAACAAACAGGAAGTGAGACGAGCACTATTATTAGTGAAAGAAGCGTTCACGAGAGCGCGGCACCTGCACACGGCTCACAGAGCTGAGAGACGTTCAGATGCTGAGTCTGGACCATGCTGTGGAGCTCGCAGCTGTAGGAGATGTTCTCCTGATCCTCCAGAGGCAGAGAGAGAGCGATGCTGAGCTCCGACTCGTTGATGCTGGAGATTAAAGTGTTTCCTCTGAACCAGGAGAGAGTCGCAGCGCTCGCATTCACTGAACACAGCAGAGAACAGATCTGCTCCGAGGAAGAGGAACAGTCTCTGGTGACCACAGGAACCGGAGCTGAGAACCAGAGAGAAACCATTCGTCTGATTTCATCCAGAGCTTCAACATCTACAGAACCATGAGCATCTCTCACCATAGACTGACACACGAAACACAGTCAGTAATCTGGAGATCTGGTAACATCTATAATCTCCAGTGTGTTCAGCTCTGATGTTACTGATGGTCAGTGTTCCAGTTTTACTGTCCAGTTTCAGTCGATCTGTGAATCTGCCGTCGAGAACATCCTCAAAAATATCTGCAGAGCTTCCATAGTCTTCGATTTCAGCGATTAACGTTTCTTCATCTCCAAACCTCCATTGAATCCATTCTCCATCTCTTCTACAGCTCAGAGAGACGGTCTCTCCCTCCATCACTGATCTTTCCTCTGCATCAGAAGAACAAACAGAAGAAACTGAAGCAGTTGTGTCTCAGAAAAAGCTTCTGAAAGTAGATTTTAAGTAAAGATCAGGTTTCTGAATTATTTCATGTTCTTTTAATAATAAAACAAAGAGGAACTCACTCACCGGAAACTAAGAGATCGAAATGAACAATGAAATATTCGCTCGATACAGAAAACCATCCTCTGTGTTCAGATCTGATGTCTGTGATGGTCAGTGTTCCAGTTTTATCGTCCAGTTTCATTCGGTTTCTGAATCTCCCGTCAAGAACATCCTCATGAACAGTGAAGAGGTTTCTCTTTTTATCGAATTCAGCAATGGTTTCTCCTTTATACCTCCACAGAATCTTCTCATCCTTCATTATTTCAGTTCGTCCGGAGCTCAGAGCGACTGAATCTCCTCTCTTCACCTCCACTATCCTCCACCTCCTCCATCCTGAATCACAAACAGAGAGAGAAACAGATTCTGATTCACAGATTCATTCAGAGAAAAAAAATAATCTTTGAGATTAAAACGAATCAAAGTAATATTTAACTCACCATCGACTCTCAGAGGAACAGTGTGGTTTCTATCTCTGGTCTGAAGAAGATAACGTCCTCCATGATTGATCGTGATGTTTCTGATGGTCAGAGATCCGGTCTGATCCAGTTTCAGCTGGTCTCTGAATCTTCCATCAAGAACATCCTCAAACACAGAGAATCTGTTTGTTTTCACGTCGATTTCAGCGATTACCGTTTCTTCATCTCCAAACCTCCATCGAATCAGATCTTCATCCTTCAGTTCAGTAAGATCTGAGCTCAGAGAGACGGACTCTCCCTCCATCACTGATCTTTCCTCTGCATCAGAAGAACAAACAGAAGAAACTGAAGCAGTTGTGTCTCAGAAAAAGCTTTTCCTGAATATAGATTTTGAACAGGTTTGAGAATTATTTTGTGTGCTTTTAATAACAAAACAAACAAGCAACTGACTCACTCACTTAGAACAGAGAGGCGGAAATCAACATTAAAATATTTGCTTGATATAAAAAACCATCCGCTGTGTTCAGATCTGATGTCTGTGATGGTCAGTGTTCCAGTTTTATCGTCCAGTTTCAGTCGGTTTCTGAATCTCCCGTCGAGAACATCCTCATGAACAGTGAAGAGGTTTCTCTCTTTATCGATTTCAGCAATGGTTTCTCCTTCATACCTCCATCGAATCTTCTCATCCTTCATTATTTCAGTTCGTCCGGAGCTCAGAGCGACTGAATCTCCTCTCTTCACCTCCACGCTCCTCCACCTCCTCTTCCACCTTACTGAATCACAAACAGAGAGAGAAACAGATTCTGATTCACAGATTCATTCAGAGAAAGAAAATAATCTCTGAGATTAAAACGAATCAAAGTAATATTTAACTCACCATCGACTCTCAGAGGAACAGTTCTGTTTCTATCTCTGGTCTGAAGGAGATAAAGTCCTCCATGATTGATCGTGGTGTTTCTGATGGTCAGAGATCCGGTCTGATCCAGTTGCAGCTGGTCTCTGAATCTTCCATCAAGAACATCCTCAAACACAGAGCATCTGTTTGTTTTCACGTCGATTTCAGCGATTACCGTTTCTTCATCTCCAAACCTCCATCGAATCAGATCTTCATCCTTCAGTTCAGTGAAACCAGATTCCAGAGTCACTGAACCTCCTTCAACAACAAACTCCTGCTGAGATCCACCTGAAGAACAGATTAAACCTGATTTAACTCCTTCAGCATGCCTCCCAACTCCCAGATCATTTCTCTCAAACTGAATTTATTTTCTTGGTATAAAGCTCTGAAAGTTGAGTCTGAAAAACATCGATTGAAGAGGAACCAGAAAATATAAAGCATTTAAATAATTTCATTCACATTTATTTACATAAAGATTATAACCCACTTCACAAAGATACGTCCACACGCCGTCTATTGAGCGTCATTTTTGATCACAGCCACGCCCCAAGCTTCAAAACACGAAAACCAAAGTGCTGCCAGACGTCAGATCTCGAGCGTCCTCTATTTCGATGTCAGTTCAAGTTAAACGCATATTGTTAACATTTCCGCCTGAAACACATTAAAAACTGGAACATCTCCAGCTGGGGGGGCTGGGGGGATGTCAGGGACCCTTCCCTGTCTCCTTCTGGTCTCCTGGTCGCCCTGTCCTTCATGGCAGGTCCGCAGTGGCACCCGGAGTTCAGCAGAGCAAACAACACGATCATTAAATCCTTCTTCAGTGTTTCCCGCTCCTCTATTGTTTTTCTAGTTTCTTGCAGGAAACTGTCGGCTGCTGACTTTCCTTGACTCCACCCCCTCCTGCAATGTTTTCTCTGTATTATGTCTATATCAGCTTGGTGCAATGGCTTTTTTATCCTGCTCCACACTGCCCTCTGAAGGAACGTGTGGAAAAGGCACTTTACCTACTGTACGTCCATTTCTCTGTTTCTGTCTCAAATACTACCTCTCAACACTGGCCTGTCCCCATCCGGTCTATGTCTGTGGTCAGAGGGATCCTATTTCACTGCATGTAACAGAGTATGTGACAGATAAAGGTGTGATTGATTGATTGATGATAAAGTTCTATTTTTGATCTTTAGAGCAAAGCGTATCAACAGCTGGAAGCTTGGCTTTGAGTTTGTAAATATCTGAAGATATTGAATAATTGTACGCTCGTCAATCTTCTGTTAATGATCGATAAAAACAGAGAAGCTGAACTCACCGATGAAAGAACACAGACACAAACAGATCCAGAATCTCTGGAACATCTTCAAGGGTTTGGGTCAGTGATGCTGAGAGAGGAACTCGTCGAGAAGAAGTGAGAGATGAACGGATGAAACGCTTTTTAAAAAGATGAATCAAGCTCATGACCATCTAAGGTGTTTCTCTGAGCATCTCTGAACACGACTTCTGCTACTTCCTGTTTTAATCAGAAAGGAAATGAGCTTTTTAAAGACACGAGCTCCGAATATCTCTGTGTTCTCTGAGCTGCTCTCGCTGTGAAGCTTTCAGATCAAACACAAACATCTTCATCTCGTTTCAGAGCTTCCTTAATTTCAAACCAAGAGAAATCTGCAGCTTCACAATCATAACCTTCCTCTCGAATCTGACCATTTCTCAGCTGAAAACCCTCTGAAATATTGTGTTTTACGTCTGATTTCCTCCAGAACATCAGATAAACTCCACCCGATGTTCCTGAACATTTAAAAGTGGTGATCACCACATAAACATCACCCAACTCTCTCACTTCAGATGGAACACGATCTCTAGCGAGGGCCCTTCTCCATCCTGGACCCATCCTCCACCTGAACCACTTCCTGATGAAGCGATGCGTCATCTTCAGCCAGACCCCAGCTACACTCACCGGCCACTTTATTAGGTACTTGTTAGCGCAGGGTTAATCACCCTTTTCCCTTTAGAACTTTCTCAGAGAGTTTGCTCCATGTTGCTGGGAGAGCATCACGGAGCTGCTGCAGATTTTTCGGCCCTGCATCCATGACGGAGGAGCTTTGATTACAGTGAACTCATCGTCATGTTCAAGAAACCAGTCTGAGAATATTCGAGCTTTATGACATGGATCCTGCTGGAAGTGGCATCAGAAGACGGGGAGTACCAGGTACCCCTAACCCTGATTATGTAAACAGACATGTATCCAATCGATGGCGATTATTAGCGACGCGTGAGGGCTCAGACTGAAACAACACGCCACAAGTTTTGTTTGCTAACAATTATGAGGAACAACCGGCTAAAAATGGCAGACAGGAAAGCAAAGAGAAAATGGCCAGCGGAAAACTCTGGGAAACTTGGGATCGCTGGAGAGAATGAAGGGGTCGAGGGCAGCTAGCATCGGACGCTTCTGTTTCTTCTGGACGGGTGAGCCATGTTTATTTGCTTTGCTTCACAAAGACCATATATTATACGTCCCTTTCATGAATATAATCTGACTCCTCCAGATTCCTCCATAGAGATGCGTGTGGGGGGCGGGGCTATCAAAATACTGAGGAGACGCCAGGGGGCGTGTTTGTTTTCCTGATTTCAAACATCGAACATCGCACCTTTTTAATAAACTCGTATTCACAGCTCCGACGCCCCAACGCTGTCAATCACAGTCTCACTAGCCAATCAAAGAGAGCCGCGGTCAAGCTCCTCCCTCAAGAGAGATTTGTGCCAGAAAGATGAACCCAGTTCACACATTTACGTAAACAAAATGTAACTTTATAGTTTTAAGATGTTTTTTAACACATTTTTTGTTATTTGCACAAACCTAATTCCATAGTTAAGATCCCGTCAGAAGCGGATAGGAAGCGGGTGAAACAAATGTAGATCTGAAGGAGCTCTGCTTTCCCTCGTTCAGAGGAAACACATCGAGCAGTTTGTCAGATTAAGACGTGCACATCGAAGAGGCTCCTACGGAATAAATCCAGTGCTTTCAATGTCATTTTTAAATGTTTTAAGCTAGAACTGTGTGAGTGTTTCATGAACTCTTTGTTTCCTGCCTCCGAACCCAAGTCCTCCAGCATTTCCCTGCCGTGGTGCTTTTTCATTTAAATCCATCAATACCTTTTTTTGTTCTATTTTTGTAAATACTGAGAATATTGTGACTGAGAATGCTTTAAATATCTTTATTTTTGTGTTTTCATTGCTTATAGTTTGAGGTTCTGTCAGGTTGCTGCCACTTCCTCCATCTGCTGTTCTGAGACCAGTTCCTTTTAGTATTTTGTTTCTTCTTGGGGCCGATGTGAGGTTGCCTTGCGCTGAACGTTCTTATCATGTTTGTGATCTGATCTGAGACAGAGATCTGACTCCAGATCAGCTCTCGGGAAGTTTCATTTCTTCTTTTACTCTTCACCAGACACACGCCGTCTCTGCTCTGTGATTGGCTGGGTGGGGTTGCATTAGTTTGTCGCTGTGCTGTGGGTCGATCCCTTTTCTTCAAGCTCTGGTGAAGGACATGCTTTTATTTTGTAGTTTAGAAAAAGAAATGCAGACCATGTATGACTTTTATATTTGGGAGAGTCTTCTTTTAGTTTCTTAAATAAAACATAAATAAATACATATATTTAATTATTTATTATTTTCGTGTGTGTGTGTGTATATGTTTTTAAATAAACAAATGAAAACTGCTGAGGTCAATTCATCTAGCGACATTAAGAAATCCTTATTTTGCTCATTTTCTTGTTTATTGTTCCTAATTTTCCCCAGTTAACCCAGTTAAAAATAATAACTAAGCTGACAAACAGTTAGTAAAATAACGAGCATGCCGTGGGGCAAAGATAAAAGAGATTAGTTTAAACTTGTGAAAAAGAAAAGCTAAAACAGCTTCAAGGATGCAGTGAGGAGCTTTGTGAAGAACACAAGACGAGCAGACACAGGAAGAGAAAGATTTTAAAAACTTTGTGAAGAAAACTAGATTGGTTTCCCAAGAACATTTAAGCATCCCTGAAATTCACGTCTCAATGAAGACCTGCACTCCCGTGAGGTTCTTCCCAAGAAAGACTTCCGAAGAGACACCTCCATGAGTGAAGTTTGCTAAAGAAACCAGGGATCAGTGATGCAGATTGGAACAAAACTAGAGCTTGTTTGGAGAAAGAAGGGAAACGCACTCAACCCCACGAACAACGTTCCCACGGTAAAGCATGGTGAGTGAGTTTGGCTTCCAGCAGGAGAATGGCCCAAAGCAAGCCTCGTTACTTGTGAAGACATACCTCCACGTGAGCAAAGCGAGTGAACTTGACTGACCTCCATAAAGTCCAGACAAGACCAACAAATCTGGAGGAGCTTGAGGGATCCGCTCAGGAAGAATGGGCTTTTGTTCATCATGCAGGAGGGGGGAGTGCAAGCTCCACTCAGATCTGAGAGGTCCATAAAGTCAATTTCATGGAAGTATTTTTGTGCAAGCAGCATTTAAAGGGGTCAAATCTTCCTTTGTTCTTTTTTTTACCATTTTGTTGATTATAAATAAAGTTTTTTGTGTACAGTACCATCCAAGCATCACTGCTAGTTTCTCGTACTCTCTCTCTCTTCGGTGTGAGACAGGCCGCCGTCCCGGAGTCTAAGCGCAGTAGTTATTTTAAGAGTCACCCGGGGAGGAGCGTAAATACAAATGAAAGCGTCAGCCGGAGCGCAGAGGATGCACATTTGTCAATGCCGAGGCTTTCCTCCCGGGAGCCGATCAGAGTCAAACGGCTGTTTTTGGCTGAATGTGGAGCCATTGCTGGGATAAAGATTCCAGAGGGATCCAAGGGTGCAGATGGAGGCCCGGGTGAACTCCTCTCAATGTCAGACAGACTGTTTTAACACTAGAACAAGACACGAGGGCAGACTGACTCAGAGAGAAGAGGAAGGAACCCAAGAGGAAGAGTTGTGCTGGTGAAAGGGTCTCTCTAGCTGGAACGGGTTTCCAGTCATTCACTGGAACAGAATCCATTTCCTCCTCGATTCACTTAAAGCATGCTTTAGGACTGAGAGATGAAACCAGATGCATTTTTTTTTTACTCTTTAATTAGGTTTACTTTTACTCGCTTTAATTTTACTTTCATTTACCAGTTCTTATATTTAAAAATGTATATTTTAAACGTTTCATTTTTAATGTGTGATAATGATCTTAATCATATATTTAGTGATTGAGTTGTAAATGTTTTATTTAAATGTCATATTTAACTTTATAGACAAACTTATTAATACATGCATTTTTATTAAATCGTTTTTTGTAAATTCTTTATTTTATGTACTGAAAACATTACCGTATGTACTTTATATATATATATGTATATATGTATAGTAATGTAAATAATATCATAAAATGTATTTAAAAAAATTTCTGTGATTTTATATTTTGTATCTTTATTCAATTATTTTACGCTATTGCTAATAGTATTGTTTTATTTATAAATTAATTACATCATTTTATATTTATCAACAAAAAATGTGTTTTCTTCCCCAAAAATCTTCAGCGCGTGAAACTGTAATAGATATATGAACTGTTTATTGAACCACAGCTTTATTAATTTCTGAGTTCTCTATCATTCTGGAAATTTATTTTCCACCTCAGTTAGAAAAAAATGGAACACCACGTTTTGTCAAAAATACAACAAAAGAACTTTTATTTGAGGCCGCAAAATAAAGTTATTTTGGCTGTGACTCGCTTTAAAAATATTGTCAAAGCTTCATTTATACTGTACTCCATGAAACACAAAGCTAAAGGCTATTGTTTATGCTAACAGCAGTTAGCTACAGTTGTTGGCGTCTTGGCTAGCAATCATGCTAGACTGCGTTTGCTCCGGTGTTAGTTGAACAAAGATTGAAACTCTTTTAAAGATGTCTGAACTGAACCGCTTGAGCCAGTTGAACCTGACAAACATGCTAATCGCTAGAGCACATGTCAACATTAAAGAATCGTTGGATAAAAGCCTCCTGGAGTGAAGCAGCGCAGCTTTGTGTCGAGCACTGATCAGACAGGTGAAGCTCAAGCGTTCCCTTTCATCTGCCTCTTAGCGATCGCCGCCCTCTCCACTTTTCCTAATCCTCATCCATTGTGTTCCTCCTCTTTAGGTTTGACTAGCGCTTTATTTACTGCTCTATGCACTAAATCATGCTCGCACATGCCTGAATGCTCAGATAATTGCTGCCACTGTCGTCTAAAAGCAGCCGTATCTAAATTGTCTGAGAGAACCGTAATTGTTTCGGAAATTATTTATTCATTTGATTGTGGGGCATTAGCGTAATAGCTATGCTAACAGGATGAGAGATCCTCTTCTCCTAGGCTGTGTTTCACCTTGCAAAACATTGAATGGGAATTAAGGATCATTAAAATGCAAAAAGTCGCAGCTGAAAGGACAATTTGAATAAAGTATAAACTGCTTTAAATTAAATGTCAGATAAACTTTGACTATTTCCGGTTGTGACACAAACAAACGTGACGCTCAACTGTGTTTCCTGTTATCGTTTACCTGAATTAATTCAACTGAATTAAAAAATCAATTCCACAACATTTTTTTGAAATCGCATTGTTCAAGAAAAACAAGCCAATCAGATTATCAAGAGGATCTCACCCTTTATTTTTCTGTGCATGAAATCCTGCGCACCATACTCTATTTCTTGGTGATAATAAAGTTTTATAAATTTTAGAACATGATGCTGTGAGATCAGGCATGTACTTAGTGAGTGAAGCAGAAGTGACTCTGGTTTGAGCTGAATCTCCTCTAGTTTGGTTGGACATAGGTGACCCTGAAACCACCCCAGTTTGGTTGGAGTGACACTGGTTTGGGGTGAAGTGACTGCTTTGAGCTGATGCCACTCTGGTTTGAGCTGAAGTGACTTGTTTGGGCAGAAGTGCTGAAAGAGGTCTCTGGTTGACATTCCGAGCACAGACTGTGATTGAGAGGCCCAGTAATTGCATCTGAAAGCAGCCGAATGTTTTCATTGAGGGCTGAGGTTGCTACTTACTGGAGCATGTTAAGATCCCAACCACCCCAGAAGCTGCTGCATTAACTTAATAATCACTTTCCTCTTTCACTGGGCTCTTCCAGGCTTTATTTAGAGAATGATGAGCCATACGGGACAGAGAAACAAATAACACACTGTCAAGCGATCGCAGGAACGACGCCTTCATGCTCCACTGGACTCCATTATGATTTTCTTCACTACATTAAAATGACAGTGATTCAGAAAGAGATTTGAGAGGCCCCGGGGCATTCATATCGACTCTCAAGAGCGGTTTATCACATGAACGTGGAATTACACTTAGGTAAGGAGCGCATCGGATGTAATTGCAAACAAAACGCAAGAGATTGACTTTCGGCTTATGAAAAAAGACTCGAGCTGAACGCCTGGATCCTTAAATTCACATGTAATGCACGGATGCACAAGTGCTTTAGGAACCTGTTTCACACTACCATTTAACACCAGAAGTGTACTCAGCAAAATGTTTCATTTTTAACCAAAGGTAGAGACTTATGCTCCTGATGAAACCCTAGAGTTAACTCAACTCAAACCGGAGTCACTTCAGCTCAAACTGAAGTCACTTCCGCTCAAACCGGAGTCACTTCCGCTCAAAACGGAGTCACTTCCGCTCAAACAAGAGTCACTTCCGCTCAAACCAGAGTCACTTCCGCTCAAACAGGAGTCACTTCAGCTCAAACCAGAGTCACTTCCGCTTAAACCGGAGTCACTTTCCCTCAAACCGGAGTCGCTTCCGCTCAAACCGGAGTCGCTTTCCCTCAAACCGGAGTCGCTTCCGCTCAAACCGGAGTCGCTTCCGCTCAAACCGGAGTCGCTTCCGCTCAAACCGGAGTCGCTTCCGCTCAAACCGGAGTCGCTTCCGCTCAAACCGGAGTCACTTCCACTCAAATCGGAGTCACTTCAGCTCAAACCGGAGTCACTTCCGCTCAAACTGGAGTCACTGAAGCATAAATTCCCAATCCAGAGTCACTTCAACTCTGTTTTTCTTTGCACACAATAAAGTGTTAATTATTTTACATTAAAAATCTTGTTAAACTATTCAAAACGGGTTTAACAATCTACAAAGATTTATTGAATCCTGAAACTAATGAGAAATCAAAGGAGGAGCTTAATACTGCAAATCTTCCCTCTGAGGATTCTGATAATCACCTTTTATCGAATATAACGAGGCACTAAGGACAATCAAAAGCCAAACAATGTTTTTTTCAAAGACCTCTTCTTGTTAACAACCCAAAATCCCTGGAAGGAGCTGTTTTCCACCAGTCAGGCTCGGCGTAATTTTTTCTGAAAATCTGTACAGGACAAAGAGCTTTATTTAGTTTCAGCAGTGTTCTGTTGTGCGGTGACAGACCTGAGTGATTGTGTTGAGGGAGCAGATCTGGATCGGCTTGCAGATACTCAGAGAGAGAGAGAATGATAGAATGAAAGAAAGACAGATGGAGTGAGTGGGACGAGCTGCAGAAAAGCTGTTTCCATACTCAAGACAGGAACCAGATGACTCACACGGCTCAACAGACTTGTCTTTTTACCGTTTTTTATTTATTTTCCTGGAGCGCAGTCACTTCCAGCTCAGGGAAGTGAAAAGCAAATTCTCTTCATCAACATCTTTCAGCAGCAGAGCTCTTTGCGTAAGGAGCACCACAAATCTTTTGATTGTATGTTTTCAGATGAACTTTGAAGTTCAATCCTGTTTCCAGAAACAAATGCTAATTGTATTTTCAGGGGATGTGTAATAACGTGTTTCAGGAGGAGCAATCAGGGCTGGCCATCAGGGTTCCTAATTGAACCATTAAGCTTTCATCACTATTCACACCAGTCTTACCTTTTCCTCATCGACAGTGGTATGCAAACATTTTGAGAAGAAGCACAGAAAGCCCGAAGCAGCAGAATATCTCAGATAGAGGCGCAGGATGTTGGAGAACAGTCACGGACAACCCACAGATCAGCTCCAAGCATCTACAGCATCATCTTGCTGCAGATGGCGCCACTGTGCATCGTTAAACTATTCGGAGCACTTTACACGATGAGATGCTGCATGGATGAGTGATGCAGAACATCCTTTTCTCTGCTCACGACACAAACGCTGTCGCTTGAGGTCTGCTAAAGCACAGGCGATGAACACCAGAGCGTTCCAAGAAAAGCTCTTGCTCCCTGCAGTAAAATCTGGTGGTGGTTCCACGATGCTGTGGGGCTGTGGCCAGTGAAGGGACTGGGAATGTTGTTAAAGCTGAGGATTCAGATATCAGTGCTCGATATCAGCAGATTCTGGAAAACAATCTCCAGGAATCAGTGACAAAGTTGAAGTTGTGCCAGGGCTGAAACTTTTAGCAGGACCATGACCCTAAACACAGCTCTAAATGTTCTCAGGCGTTCTTATCCAGGAAACCAATGACGTATAAAGGAAAATCTTTTTTTTTCATACCACTGTATCTGCCTAAGGAGGTAATCATATGGAAACTTTTTTTAGCCATGCTAGTGGTATGCTAGTGGTCTCATTGGATACAATGATCTATGCTAAGCTAATGCTAACAGTCCTATCTTAGTTATCTTCTGGAAGAGTCCACGTGTAATTATTTGAGTTTCTGACGTGGTTTTTCACAGCGAGGGAATGGATTTTAGCCGGATCCACTGATGTGAATAAAACAAAGAAAACACTCGGCGGAGACAGACAGCAGTGCGCGCACATGAAAGGACGGAACCTTTGCTCTCTCTTTCTTCAGACGTCTCTTCAAACGCCGTCAGTCTGAAAACAGAGACGTGTGACACCAGTCATGTCGAGGTTCACTCCAGGTTCACCTGTTATTATGTCAAAGTGATGAACAACCTGCCATTTATTCTCTGCCTTTGTGCTGCGCACGCTGAGAAATATATAAACAACTCTTAAAGGACAAACTGTGAATGTTTAATATGCAAATAAGAACTCAGAGATGGTTCCCATTGACTGAAAGCAAGGGCTTGGAGGTGTTTCTGCGAGGAGTTAGCATGAGATCCCCGTGCTGACGTTTGCTGTTCCGTTCCTGCTTTCATCCCACTCTCTAAAACCAGGGAAACGGGGTTCTGCATTTGGTCACAACACAGTTTAATTCTGTCCCTGGCAATGATTTGGTTTCCTCAGAAAATCACATTCAAGCCCTGGATTAGAATTCAGATATAGACGTTTCATAGATCATTCATTAACAACGAAAACTTGAGAGGCCGAGCGCTCAACAGAGGTTCCAAAAGCTTCTAGAAGTGGGCGGAGTTAACCTTATTTGCAGTGTGATTGCTGAAAATGGTTCTGATCTGAAATATAGGAACAGACTGCCGCTCAAGGGAGAAAAGTGTGATATAAAACAGGAAGATAGTTCTTTACCGTGAGGAGACTGCATCAGAAGCTCAAGCTTCTGTGTGTGCTGCTTGGTTCCAGGGCAGAAGTTACACGGCGGTCGGACGACTGGAGCGGCTCCTTCATCAGGTCCTGGGGATGAAGAACAAGTCATTGCTAAAAAGCTGAAAGGCTGAAGACATACCAGCAGTCATCAGAAGAGCGTCTGTGTGGAGAGCACGCAGTCACTTTTGTAATGGCTGCAAAGGGACTGAGAAAAGTTTCCACAGAAAAGTCTCCGTTAGCTTCTCGTCGCTGAATGCTAATCAGGTGGAGGTGCAGCTACAGTAATGTTCTCACTAAAGTTCCTCTGCCATTGCTCAGCCAGCGCTGACAGGTCTCCACTCACTCCTTCATAACTCAAATCTGTGTGACGTTGAAAACAACAAAGCTCCGCGAGCAGCAATGTTTTAATAACAGCTAATGCGCATTCCTTCATCCGTCACGTCACAGGAACCCAGATGACCAACGGCTAGAGCCCAATGCTAATGAAAGACACGATTCCTCTGAAAGCCACCTGGGTTTGGCCGAACCCCTTAAACTAGAGGAAGTTCTGACGGGTTTCTTCCATTAATTCAGGGCTACACATCATTCAAGATTCCTGCTGCGAATGGTCTCTCCTTTTAACCCAGATCCAGAGGAAAGCACACAGAGATTCAACCCGCTACAATGAAGATAAAAGACACAGAGACCAGCACTCTCAGGTTTTCAGGATCGCAACGCTTTATCTCAGCGTAGGAAAAGAGAAAACGGATATTCAGGAAAGGGGATGTGATGCGTTCATCAGTTACGTCTTTGTCTTGTCTTTCTACTAGAGATGATAGGCTCCAGGAGACCCTGATTATCAATAACCAATGTTTTAATATAAAAGTGCATGCTGGGCATTCAGCTGGCAGCAGTACAGAACCGGACTGTAAAGCTAACCTCGAAACATTGGAGACACGAGCGTGTGCTAGACCTTGTTCTCTTGGTTTATTTTAGGTGCGTTTGTGTTTCTGTGTATCGTAAGGTGCCCTTGAGTCACATTATTATTATTATTATTATTATTATTATTATTATTATTATTATTATTATTATTATTATTATTAGTATTATTATGAAGAAGAAGAGCGAGTAGAAGAGGAAGGAAAGTGTTTGTGGATGTTAAAGCACGCATGGACTAGTTTGATTCTGAGATCCTCGAATGTTAAACCACTGCTTGACATAGAATCATCTCTGATGTTGAACGGTTGCTCTCTAAACCCCTGAAGAACAGATTAGACCTGCTCTGATTTCCCCTGAATTCTGCTTTTGTCACTGAAACCCTTCTGGATTGGAAACACAACAAGTATTTTCATGAAGAAACCTCCACGGTCGAGACTCCTGTTGCAGTCGTAATTAAACATTGCGTCGCTGTATAGAGCGGCAGACGAGCTCTTATTCAAAGTCGCCCGGGCATGAAGGGCAGATGGAGCTTTTTCTAGAAACATCTTCTCAGCATGGTGCTCAAAAAAAGATTGATTTTTTCTTTGCCAAGGCCTTAATGTTGTTTGTTTAGGACGTGTTCTAGCATGCAGCGCGCTGACAGTCCTCGGAGGAAAGCCATCAGTGCTGGAGAAATGCTTCTCTCCTTGCTTTCGCTGTCATTGCTGCAGAACTCTGTGAGCCATTAGCTCAGAAATCACAGAAGGAAACTATTTTTGGTGCACCTCCCGATCCAAAACTAGCAGCAGTGATCCATGTTACCAAGTCAGCAGTTGCTAAGGCGTTTAGAGTAGTTGCTATGGATTTCAGGTGGTTTGAGGTTGCTAAGGGGGTTTTGGTGGTTAATGTGTTGTATAGATGTTGCAAAAGTGTGTTAGATATTTTCAAATAATTGTTTCCACGGGGCTGCTGTAGGTTCTGCTGGAGTGGGGTGTCTAAGAGCTCCATGTGATAAAAAAAACCATTTCATCATCTCTGCTCAGATCTTTGGTGTTCTTTACATGAAGCTAAATCTTTAGGAAAGTGTTGGAGGAGGTTTGTTGCTATGAAGTTGCTATAGTTATGATGTGATAGCTAAGTTCTTACAGTTGGTTTTACCCCATTGCTACGAGGTAACTATGGTTCTACAGTTTGTTTACCTCATTGCTATGTGATAGCTGAGTTTCTAATGTTGGTTTACCCTACTGCTATGAGGTAGCTAAGGTTCTACAGTTGGTTTTCCTTGTTGTTTTGAGGTAGTTCATGTTCTACAGTTTGTTTACCTCATTGCTATGTGATAGCTGAGGTTCTAATGAGGTTCTACCCCCGTCACTATGAGGTAGCTTAGGTTCTACGGTTGGTTCACCCTGTTGCTATGAATAATTTGTATTTGACTAATAATCCAATCCAAACATTTGACTGAAGCTTTTTAACTAAATGGTTTCACAAAGTAAAATGCTGTCTTTTTGGTTTATTTGACTAAAGATTGAGGCTCATCCTCGTCTGTGTCGATTGCATGTAGATGGATCACAAAAGGCTTTGCTGAGCAGTACCCATCTAATGGACTATATGAAAAGGTTTCTTTTATTCTATAAGAAAGAATCAGTCTGTGTTGGTTTACCATACAAGGGGGACAAAATAAGAGCATTGCAGCCCCCTTGACTGTGAGCCAGAGAGAAGAAAAGAGCTCATGAATTTATATAAGATTGTGTTGAGTCTGAAGGGAGTGGACAGTGCAGGAGACGCAAAGAGCGCTTATGAATTCATCCAGAGCTAGTGAGCTATAAAATAGACTTTTTGATTCCCCAAATACCATATACATCCAGCTCTGCCGACATAATTACTGACTGGAAACCAGCAGAGTCCTTAAAATGTGCTTAATGTCGTCAGTGTTGAGTGAGAGATAGATGTTTCATATATAAAGATAATCAGCCATGAAATCAGTTTAATACTTGATTCTAAATGGTTTCAAATGAGTTCAAAGAGCGTACGGAAGCTACTTTAGTTGTAATTCACCGACTGTCCACTAGAGGTTGGGTACATACAGAAAGAATCTTTCATTTGAGGGACAGAAAGGCGCATTGTTTGTTGTTATCCCTTTGTAGTTCCATTGCATCTTTCCAGGGAATCAATGCGACCGAGAACGAATAACGTTTATATAGAGAAAAGATCAGAAACTGAGCGAGTAACCCTGGAATCCACCGATTGAAAGCATCACTTACTGTAGCCTTTTTCCCGTTTGATCCGTAGATTGAGTTTCGTTCTTGTACAAGTGCTGTGATCTATATCTGGGCCTGTACCATTCACTCACTGCAGGATCAATGACAGCTTACAGCATCTGTCAGCTCACAGCACCAGCGATAAGACATTTACCCGAGCCCAGCACTTAAAATGGCTTTATCCTACCCCTGACAACCCCAAACATGCAAGAACATCCCCAGGTTTGTAAACATGTTTGACAGGCTGCTTTAAGGTTAGGTTTAACCCATTTTAATGTTGATTTAAATGATATTTGTAAAGATGTTATACTGATTTTAGTGTTGGCTCATTTAAGAACATTTTTTGTTGCTAAGACATTTTAAATCACATCTTCGTGTTCTTGTGGGTGTTTTGCAAGGTTTTTACCAATTTCTTGAGGTTGATAATTCTTCATGTTTGCACTGTGGTATAAGTGTAATATCTTCATTGTTAATAGGATTTTGGTCCTTCGAGCCGGATGTCAACATCTTGACTCGTAACAGGTACAGGATGAGATCTCAAAGCCACCCATTGTAAACAGGACCTGCCAGACAGCAGATAGTGAAAGACCCATGAACTAAAGAATCAGGTGGACGCAGTTGAAATTATTCATAACTGAGGCTCAATATTAAAATTAAAAGACCTACCTTAAAGAAACACATGTGATAATTCAATAACATTAAGATGTATATGAATCGGGACTGAGGTTGAGGATTCTAAAACCTGAACTCTCCAGCGCCACCATTAGTCCAACCTTTCACTTTGTTTACACTAATAACAATAACCTTCCTTCACTGTCAAATATCTACTTAAAAATCTACTTAAAATTTCTTCTGGATCCATTTCGATGGCGGCTTGGCTCTGCATCACTGCTTGCAGTTTTATTTTGCATTGGTTTTGTTTCTATATGGATTGCTCTTGGTCCAAAGGTTTGATGACGTGTTTTTACACATGATGAGAGCTCTGGGGACGTTCCACGCACTTATCGTTGCAGGACTTATGTTTTAAAAAGTCAAAGGGTGCCATTATGGACCATCGAGTCATCAAACTCTGAGCTGATTTCCATAAGGAATCAGAAAATGTCTCTTGTTGAGGTATTTGTGAGCCACTGGTGTGTACGGAGACGCACGCGACCCTTTCTACCTGATCCTGAGTGATGCTGCTAATTCCTGTGACCTATTCCACTCATGGAAATGGAGGAGATCCGTCCTCGTCGCTCATTGATTTCCTGTTCCGAGCAAATGAAGTGTTAGTGTTGCTCTGATGAGTGTGTTCTTAGTAAAACCCTTCGGCCGGACGCTTGAATCTTCATTATGTGGAAGCCATGTAAAGCCAGGCTTTTCTTGTGCTCCGCTTTGTCTGCCTTTTATATCTTCGTCTGGATCTCAGCGTTTATGGGTATAAATAGGTTTTATGGGCCTTGGGAGGATTTGCAATGGGTTTTACTAAATATAAACAGGACAAACACACAGGGTTTGTTTGGAGTGTGTGCTGCTTGTGGCAGGAAGTGAAGCGTTTCTGTTTAAACTATGCATTGTTTAAAATAAAAATAAAAAAAATCACCCTTTTACCTAAAGGTGTGGGAAAATGCTGTACGTTCAGAAAGTGAACAGCAGATTTGCTAAATGCAAATTGAGGGAACAAACGAAAAAAAAAAAACGACTGATGCTAGTTTCTCTTGGAAACAGAGACATATCTTTAACCCATCCTCACTAAGAACATTATATACAGCTGCAGATGATAGCTGTGCAATCGTAAATCTTTTACAAGAGGGGTTTGGAAGCCATGTGTTCGATAACCTCTCCAGACCGGCGATCTAGCAACAGTTGTAGAAAAAAAATGCACTTTTATTCCATAAAATGTGCAGAAACAGAATGAAATAATAATGCATTTTTTAAAATATCTGATTGATTGTTGTTTTTTGTCGATTTCCCCACCACCCAACAAAAAAAAACTGGCCACAAACCAGTGAAAATGTTGCTTAACTTTTGTATTTTAGGAGCGAAGTCCTGCCATTAATGTCACTTGATTCAAGTTCACAGCTACCGGAGATAACGGAACTCCTTTAGACGGCTTTTATTCCTTCATGTTCCCTTTCGGGGTCACGGGGGTCTGCTGGTGCTCACAACAGGCCAGAGGCAGGGGGTCGCCAGTCACCAGTCCCATCGCTAACAATCACTAGACACACTTCTGACCAGTAGATGGTGATAAGCACATAAGAGTTTTAATGCATCAAACAAAGAAGAAGAATCAGAATAATTTTTAAGAGTTTTTGGAAGAATTCACAAATGTTGCTGTCGGGATTATAATATTTTGTTTATGTTTTATAGACTTTAGACATAAATTTCAACTTTTGCAGCTTTCCGAGACGTCAGGTTATATCCGGTTACTCCTCCGGTTGTACATGCACAAAGAACTATTAATCGATCAGATGTGATTTCTATTTTATAGTTATTAAGCAAACACACGAATCCCCGTCGAAATAAATGATATTTTACTAATATTTTAAGCTGCATACATATACCTTATATAAACCTTTTTTTTATCCAGAGCGGTGGAGTAATCTGCTCCATCATTAGGATTCAGCTCGCACCTGCTCTGCCAATTCCAATTGGTGCAAACATGGCGGCGCTGCAGTAAATCAGCCGCCGGTTCAGGACTAGCCCTCACCTGTTCGTGTGCGAGCAGCACGTCCGGAAGCCTGGCGCTCCTGCTCCTCCATCATGTGATTAATTTAACTCCTCTAATTGATGCGGAAATTGGCCTGAGGGGTAAGAAGGGGCACGAGGAGATGCTAGCGTTAGCAAACACTACAGGGATGTGTTCACTTATTACCTCGGGGCCGACAGGTAGATTATTTTTGTACGAATTTGTCTCTGCTTTCCATATTTTCACTTTTAAATTGATCAGCTCCCAGTTAAACTCAATGGAAACTGGAGAAAACAGGTTTATTTTCACATGATTCATGAAAACGATTGATTAAAACTCACAATGTTTGTCCAGAAATGTGCCCTAAAAACATCACCGGTGATCAGCTAGTAACAGAAAACTTTAACTAATGTAAAATCATTGTGTGGAGCTCTGAACTCTTCAGTAAAGGCACACTTTAGCAACATTTAAATCCACACTAAACGTTAAAAGTGGAATCTGGTTCCATCTGCGGGCAGCATAGTAACTGAAAGAGGATAGAAACAGACTCTCACCACTTTAGAATTCTCTGATTGAATAAAAGCAAACTGAATCCGTCTGCAGGTGCCAACTAAAGCTCTGCCGGGAAAAAAGGAAGCCAAAATTCCTTTAAGATTTGAAGCAGAGCTGATCTGAGATCAGAGACACAAACACACAAGAAGTGCTGCAGTGAACTACTGAACTCTACCAAATCCACAGCGAAATATGAAAATACTGTTTGATGGTGAACAAATGCAAATTGTGAATTTATGTTTCAGTATCCGGTTCTACGAGGAAAAGTACTCTCCACTGCTGGAAACTCTGAAACTACAAGAACAGAAAAATGGCTCAGGATTGGCCCACGTAGCAGCCGTGATGGTGACCACAGGAAACATTATGTCAGACACGCGCCGGTTTAAAAATGATGCCATCGGCCCACACACCGAGTCAGAACCAAATCACTGCCAGATGAATGTCACATGTGCCATATCCCCACGTCTAGCTCGAAATTTGCTCAAGCGAAACCACCGTCAGCCCACAGCACCGGCGACTGTTTCATCCCTGTGCCAGACGGAGATTAACAATCAACCAACTGTTGTTTCATAGCAACCGGCGCTCGATAAAATGTACACCACTGCCTCTATATAGAGCACGGGACCCTCAGCCCGCCGTTCATCTCTGAGGAGGAGATCTGGAGAGAAAGAACACGAGAGACATCCTACAACAAGATCTTACCATCTTCTGTGTTCAGACGACATGATCTACCCTGAACAGTGTTTCAGTTTCACCGTCCAAATACAGCATCGACCCTCCGGCTCTACACTGAACAGTGTTTCAGTTTCTCTGTCCAAACCTCCGGCTCTACACTGAACAGTGTTTCAGTTTCTCCGTCCAAACCTCCAGCTCTACACTGAACAGTGTTTCATTTTCACCGTCCAAACCTCCAGCTCTACACTGAACAGTGTTTCAGTTTCAACGTCCAAACCTCCAGCTCTACACTGAACAGTGTTTCAGTTTCACCGTCCAAACCTCCAGCTCTACACTGAACAGTGTTTCAGTTTCACCGTCCAAACCTCAGCTCTACACCGAACAGTGTTTCAGTTTCACCGTCCAAACCTCCAGCTCTACACTGAACAGTGTTTCAGTTTCAACGTCCAAACCTCCAGCTCTACACTGAACAGTGTTTCATTTTCACCGTCCAAACCTCCAGCTCTACACTGAACAGTGTTTCAGTTTCACCGTCCAAACCTCCAGCTCTACACTGAACAGTGTTTCAGTTTCACCGTCCAAACCTCCAGCTCTACACTGAACAGTGTTTCAGTTTCACCGTCCAAACCTCCAGTTATTTCGGTTTTTCAGCATCTTTCGGTCTTGCTTCAGTCGTAGTATCTTCTGGGAGAGTTGAGGTGTTCGTGCTGAAGGAAGCTCTTCCTCTCAGAGATGGAAATGAATCTGTGTTGTGTAACTCTTGGCTTCAGGATTTTTAATCTATTAATTTTTTAATTTGTGTTGAGTATTTTTGTGATGTTTCTTTTTGCCAATGTGTTCTGGAGCTCAGTCTGCTGCTGGTGCCAGCCCACTCGCATGGCAGAGGTGCCTCTCTAACCGAAGAGGATCCGAGCATGGCTTCACGAGGAGGAGGTGAGCGTTCACCAGCTGCAGCACCTGAGAGAAAGGGTTCGTTCACCCAGAAACGATCGATCTGGGAGGATCCTCAATGTGCCTTAACTTCTACCAAAACTGCTTCAAACAACACGTTCCTCCTCTAAAGCTGAGGTCTCCACTGTTTAATTTAATGCAGTATTTATAAGAATAGTACAAGCTCCTCATAAATGAAACATTGCTCAGCACAAATGAGCACTTCCCCTTTAGAATGGATGAATTTTATTGGTTCAAACAAAAAGGAATTCACCTCCAAACAAAAACTCCTTCTATAAAGACTTCTATACTTTAAGGTCATGGTCTCCTCCCTGTCTAAGACCCTCCTGATTGCTCAAGCGTGAGGACGGCTAACTCTTGGAAGAGTCCTGGTGGTGCTCGACATCTTCTATGAATGGATAAACATCTGTGAGCCTCTCCAACTGTCAGATTGACTCAGATAACTCCTTATCAACCGAGATAACTTCATAAATTCCTGCAGCTTCAACCACGAAACCCACCGTGTTTGCAGAAATAACCCAGCATTGGTTTTAACACGTCACAGAGGTTGGAAAACACCATTCTTAAGATTTTAAAAAGAAACTAAAAAAGGATGGAGTGTTTATTTAAAGTTTATGCAAATTATATGCAAAGTGGTGAAGCAGTGTAGGAAGAGGCGTGGCTTAGATTAGCATTTATGGAAGGAGCTGTGACCAAAGTGGAATCTTTTTAAGAGACAGGGAGGTTCGGGAGGGGGAGGGGGGGTTTAGTCATTTTATTTGCAAAATCTTGGCTTTAAAAAATCTGAAAGAGAGAGAGAGAGAGAGAGAGAGGGTGAGCGAGCAAGCAAGCAAGGGTGGGCGTGTCCATGACGTCAGCCCAGCTCTCCTCCGCGCGCGTGCACAGCTGCGCTTTCTCCGGAGCGGTGCTTGAACTCAGACGCGCCGAGCGAGACGCATCGCGACCCGGAGGGATTTTACAGCGCTGCCCGCGCCCGGAGCTCTCTCGTCCCGCCCGGACCGGCTCGGATCCGCGCTCCGCTTGGATTATACCCGCGGTTTGTTCCTCCCCGAGGATGTGAGGAGCCCAAACCCGGACCGCGCGCTGGAAATCAAGGTAAGAGTTCCGTCGCGGCGCTTCGGGCTTTCAAGAGGCGCTTGGTACCCAATGCGCATCACCTGAAAACTCAGTTTGGCGCTGTTTGCGGAGTTTTTCCACATCACCAGTGTCTGTGTGAAAGAATAACTGATGCTGTCCTCCTGGAGACAAGCTCACAGATCTGATTTCAGCTGATTCTGAGGGTCCTGCAGCGCGGCTATATGAGCTATGAGCATGATCTGGACAGAGAGAGAGAGAGAGAGATGATGCCCACCTGCTGGAAACTCTAGTTAAACACTCTTCATTACAGCTCCACGCAGAAATCACCATAATCACAGCTCAGTCCAGATCCAGAGCTCCAAACCTGTAATTTCCTGCAGATTTATGAGCTCTGAGATCACAACTGTGGGTTTGCTTCGGAAGCTCCTTCGATTCTCTGAAAAATGTAACATTTGGCTGCAGTTGAAGGGGAAAGATGAGTTTAATGGTGAAGTGTGGAGACTTTTTGGTGTTTTGTGATGTGTTCAGACAGCTGGGGAAGCCACACCCCTCTTGATTGATTGATTGATTGATTGATTGATTGATTTGCATCTTCTCAAATGCAGTTTTCCGCCAGCGGAAAGCAGAAGAAAACCTAACTCTGATGGATTCTCTGCTGTACGTTTCATCGTTTCCCCGTTGATACGGATATTTAATATATCAGTCCATCACGTCTCAGCTCAGGCTCTCCTCTAAGTGTCTCTGGGTCCACAGTCTGACACCTAGAGGCTCTGGTAGATTGGCTGGACCCCCGTGACCCTTATTAGGATTGGTAAACGGCTAGCGTCCCAGAGAAGATGGGATTCTGAGATTAAACCTTCACCATCCCTGAGAGAAACCGGTAGACGCTAGTTAAACACAAAGCTGTCACTCGTGCTGGTTACGGCTCCATTGAATGCGTTTGTGTTTTAAATGTGAACTCTGGTGGAAGCGAGGGATCAAGGTTCCTCAGGACACTGTTTTCGCTATTGTGCTTCCGAAAAGCTTTGAGATGAAATTACTCGTGAAAGCCTTGAAGACCGAACATGAAGATGTTGCTAGTGAACCGGAGAGTGAGGAAGAGAGCTGTAGAAAGGTGTGGTAAAGCTAATCATTCGCGGTTTCTTCTGTTGCTCCTCTTCTTGTGTTTCCCGATGTCTCCTGAGGGTTATTTGTTGGTGGAACATCGTCGTTTGCTTGTGTCATGATTAGCGTTGCGTCAGGCTGCAGAGCGTAGGAGCAAGGAGAGCTGAAAGAACCAAAGTTAGTTCCTGTGAACTAATCGCTGGTGCTTTTCCACTCCGTAGTGCCGAACGGTTCGGTTCAGTCCTGTAGAAATAACATCACTAGAAGATCTGTCTTTCGACTGCGTTTGGTTTTGTGTTTTTCAAAGCTTTCCTCAGCAAACGACGCGAGTGATGTTAAGATCTGCTCAACGACATCTGCTTCAATCGAGATCATCTCCACCGGAAAATAATCCCGGTCTCGCAGCTAGAGCTGGAACGTTTTACAAAAATATATAAAATAACACTAGAGGCCCTCTTGTGGCTCGTTCAATGTCTGAAGATGAAAACACAAACCGTTTCCTCACAAATCTGTTTTCTGAGGCCCGCTGGACCTTCCCAAAGTAAAATCAGCTTTTCTAAAACCGATGCAAATGGAGCTTTTTCCATTTCACTGATTAATCAGCCAGTTCTACTATCAGCGAATCACAGACGACCCATCCAGCTCTCCTGGAAGCGGGGGTTGGGTGGAATTTGGTATTGATTGATATTCCTTTGGGGCAAATGAAAGAACCATTCAAACTCTAAAGCCGTGGTCACATTAATAAAAAATTGGTTTGGAGTGTTACTTTTGTGTTCCACAAACCACACCCTCTTACAGCCAAGTACCCCAGACTGCAGATGGGCTAAGCCCCGCCCACTGATCGTTGAAATCTGATGTCAATACTGCACTAAACAGTGTTAGGGTGGGGTTGTAGGAGAACCATCGATGAGACGACACGTGGGCGGGGCTCCACATTCAGTGGGTGTCTGCAGCTCTTCACCACAGCAACAACGGAATATCGCGAGAGCACTCTCACGGTGGATGTTCAGTCGAGGTCTTGTGGTCTGACGTTAGCAACAGGGAAACTCGAGACGCTCCACCTGAGACTTTTGGTTGATTACGGCAAGAGCCGTGCTGTGTGCGAAGTTTGTCGGGTCAAAACCAGATACAGCAGGGATACGACAAACCTCCGCGCACACATCGCCTGGCATTACGCCAGAATAGAGCTAAATGCTAACGAGAAGAAGCCACTAACTAGCTCTGGGCCTCAGTTCACAGGAGGTGGCTTGGTTCGGTTCCATCTCAGGAAGGTTTTTCGGGTATAACCTACGGATGTCCTTCCATTTGCCTTGTATTCCTCCAGAAGAAATGGGAGAGCATCCAGGGAGAGATACGTCTAGATATTCACGTAGAGTCTCCTTCCCAGCTTCCTATCGGCAGTTTAATGGTAGGGAATCGAATGGAACAAAGGAATAGATTCAGCTGTTCCAATACGGTTAAACCGTTTCCTCTAAAGCTCCTCTTGCCTGCAGTCTGCAGCCAGGTCCCCTTGGAGCCTTCTGTAGTGGATTAGTAAGGGAACTGGTGGTCCACTAAGTTCCAGTACTTGTTTCTACCCCAATGTCTTTGGGAGCCGTGACCTGAAGAAACTTTTTAATGGTGTTTTGTGGTCCATGATGCTAGGAAAGCTCATGACTCCTCCCACTATTAGAACATACCCGGGAGCGGATGCAGTACTGGTCTTTGAGCACTGGAACACTGGAACAACCCGCCAACGATACGTTCTTTGCTCTTTTCTGGAAGACCTAAGATTCCACCTTCTTCTGGTTTCCCAGAAGTGAGTAGAGTGTGGTGCTAGCAAATCTAAGGTTCCAGGATGTTTTGTAAGTTACTCTGGATAAAAGAGTTTGAGCTTTTGTAAATCTTCTCCTTGATGTAAACATGTATGTAGAGACTCTTCAAAGCAATCCGGTCTTCCACCTGAATGTCCAGAGCCTGAACCACCTCTCCTCTATCTTACTCCTTCATTTGGAATCCAGGTTTGGGCTTTTACTAGTTGATTAATTTACATCTTGATCCAGTTTCCCATCAATCAGGATGTGCTCGTTGTCACACACTTGGACCTTTCGAAACGATGGACGTAGTGTTTCTACCGTCACAAGTCTCTGAGAATACAAGTGAGTCATTTCTTCTGAATCCCTTTTGGATGGTTTGAAGTGGATATAAGAGGGTGAACCAGCAGAAACGAAAGCCTCCCCAGCATTGGTTTACAACTGCACCCTCAGCAAAGGTCTCCGCACTCCGCCGGTTGGTGACTTAAGTTTTGGGGGCTTTTCATTAGCGTGGACTTTAATGCAGCTCACCTGTATCTTGGACATTACTTGGACAGTCATGACCCAGAGTAAAGGTGGGAACGTAGATGGACCGGTAAATCGAGAGCTGTGTCTTGTCTTGACGGCAGTACAGCAGAAACTCCACCAACATTTTGAATCAGCCGTTTCACTTTGGGCCACAAAGTTTCCTCCTAAAACTGAAGGAAATTTGCCGTTTGCACAATGATAAGCTGACTGAAAAGAACTGCCCCGCTGTTATTAACTTAATGTTCACTTAATTTAAAAACTGTGGTGCAAGTCATGCTTAGGATTATTAGTCTGAGCGCAGGACTGCTGGGAACCAGTGGAATGAAACAAAACTGACCAAAGCACACGAACGAAGGCCTTAGCATATATTTATTTAATAACAGAACAAAGTAAACCTTTTGAAACTGTGTAAAAACATTAAAAGCTTTGTCTCCACCAGAAGATCTTTAACAGTCATCTCTAACATTTGCTGTTTGTCTAAATGTAACACAAGTAAAGCCATTACAACTGAACAACATTCTGCCCAGACTCCTCCCACCTCCAGCCCTTCGTCTGATTCGCTGAATATGTAACGATATGCAAATGAGCTGCAGAAGAAATGAAAGAGAATTTCTCTTAAGTTTGAGAATCCCGAACACGAGTTCGACCTCGTTCCACTCGTCTGGATCTGACGTCATACACCACAAGGAGGACCGTAGCCACGCCCACCAGAGCAGCGAGGACCAATCGGATCACGAGTTCAGTGGGACCGCAGCAGTGCCCCGGGTCTGAGGAACAAACAGGAAGTGAGACGAGCACTATTATTAGTGAAAGAAGCGTTCACGAGAGCGCGGCACCTGCACACGGCTCACAGAGCTGAGAGACGTTCAGATGCTGAGTCTGGACCATGCTGTGGAGCTCGCAGCTGTAGGAGATGTTCTCCTGATCCTCCAGAGGCAGAGAGAGAGCGATGCTGAGCTCCGACTCGTTGATGCTGGAGATTAAAGTGTTTCCTCTGAACCAGGAGAGAGTCGCAGCGCTCGCATTCACTGAACACAGCAGAGAACAGATCTGCTCCGAGGAAGAGGAACAGTCTCTGGTGACCACAGGAACCGGAGCTGAGAACCAGAGAGAAACCATTCGTCTGATTTCATCCAGAGCTTCAACATCTACAGAACCAATAGCATCTCTCACCATAGACTGACACACGAAACACCGTCAGTAATCTGGATCCCTGGTAACATCTATAATCTCCAGTGTGTTCAGCTCTGATGTTACTGATGGTCAGTGTTCCAGTTTTACTGTCCAGTTTCAGTCGGTCTCTGAATCTGCCGTCGAGAACATCCTCAAAAACATCTCCAGAGCTTCCAAAGCCGATTCTAGCGATTAACGTTCCTTCATCTCCAAACATCCATCGAATCGCTCCACCATCTGTTCCACAGCTCAGAGAGACGGTCTCTCCCTCCATCACTGATCTTTCCTCTGCATCAGAAGAACAAACAGAAGAAACTGAAGCAGTTGTGTCTCAGAAAAAGCTTCTGAAAGTAGATTTTAAGTAAAGAACAGGTTTCTGAATTATTTCATGTTCTTTTAATAATAAAACAAAGAGGAACTCACTCACCGGAAACTAAGAGAAGGAAATCAACACTGAAATATTCGCTTGATACAGAAAACCATCCTCTGTGTTCAGATCTGAAGTCTGAGATGGTCAGTGTTCCAGTTTTATCGTCCAGTTTCAGTCGTTTTCTGAATCTCCCGTCAAGAACATCCTCATGAACAGTGAAGAGGTTTCTCTTTTTATCGATTTCAGCAATGGTTTCTCCTCCATACCTCCATCGAATCTTCTCATCCTTCATTATTTCAGTTCGTCCGGAGCTCAGAGCGACTGAATCTCCTCTCTTCACCTCCACTATCCTCCACCTCCTCCATCCTGAATCACAAACAGAGAGAGAAACAGATTCTGATTCACAGATTCATTCAGAGAAAGAAAATAATCTTTGAGATTAAAACGAATCAAAGTAATATTTAACTCACCTTCGACTCTCAGAGGAACAGTGTGGTTTCTATCTCTGGTCTGAAGGAGATAAAGTCCTCCATGATTGATCGTGGTGTTTCTGATGGTCAGAGATCCGGTCTGATCCAGTTTCAGCTGGTCTCTGAATCTTCCATCAAGAACATCCTCAAACACAGAGCATCTGTTTGTTTTCACGTCGATTTCAGCGATTACCGTTTCTTCATCTCCAAACCTCCATCGAATCAGATCTTCATCCTTCAGTTCAGTGAAACCAGATTCCAGAGTCACTGAACCTCCTTCAACAACAAACTCCTGCTGCTGAGATCCACCTGAAGAACAGATTAAACCGGATTTAACTCCTTCAGCATGCCTCCCAACTCCCAGATCATTTCTCTCAAGCTGAATTTATTTTCTTGGTATAAAGCTCTGAAAGTTGAGTCTGAAAAACATCGATTGAAGAGGAACCAGAAAATATAAAGCATTTAAATAATTTCATTCACATTTATTTGCATAAAGATTATAACCCACTGCACAAACATACGTCTACACGCCGTCTATTGAGCGTCATTTTTGATCACAGCCACGCCCCAAGCTTCAAAACACGGAAAACCAAAGTGCTGCCAGACGTCAGATCTCGAGCGTCCTCTATTTCGATGTCAGTTCAAGTTAAACGCATATTGTTAACATCTCCAGCTGGGGGGGCTGGGGGGATGTCAGGGACCCTTCCCTGTCTCCTTCTGGTCTCCTGGTCGCCCTGTCCTTCATGGCAGGTCCACAGTGGCACCCGGAGTTCAGCAGAGCAAACAACACGATCATTAAATCCTTCTTCAGTGTTTCCCGCTCCTCTATTGTTTTTCTAGTTTCTTGCAGGAAACTGTCGGCTGCTGACTTTCCTTGACTCCACCCCCTCCTGCAATGTTTTCTCTGTATTATGTCTATATCAGCTTGGTGCAATGGCTTTTTTATCCTGCTCCACACTGCCCTCTGAAGGAAAGTGTGGAAAAGGCACTTTACCTACTGTACGTCCATTTCTCTGTTTCTGTCTCAAATACTACCTCTCAACACTGGCCTGTCCCCATCCGGTCTATGTCTGTGGTCAGAGGGATCCTATTTCACTGCATGTAACAGAGTATGTGACAGATAAAGGTGTGATTGATTGATTGATGATAAAGTTCTATTTTTGATCTTTAGAGCAAAGCGTATCAACAGCTGGAAGCTTGGCTTTGAGTTTGTAAATATCTGAAGATATTGAATAATTGTACGCTCGTCAATCTTCTGTTAATGATCGATAAAAACAGAGAAGCTGAACTCACCGATGAAAGAACACAGACACAAACAGATCCAGAATCTCTGGAACATCTTCAAGGGTTTGGGTCAGTGATGCTGAGAGAGGAACTCGTCGAGAAGAAGTGAGAGATGAACGGATGAAACGCTTTTTAAAAAGATGCGCCACACCTCCAGGAATCAAGCTCATGACCATCTAAGGTGTTTCTCTGAGCATCTCTGAACACGACTTCTGCTACTTCCTGTTTTAATCAGAAAGGAAATGAGCTTTTTAAAGACACGAGCTCCTAATATCTCTGTGTTCTCTGAGCTGCTCTCGCTGTGAAGCCTTCAGATCAAACACAAACATCTTCATCTCGTTTCAGAGCTTCCTTCATTCTCTAGCTTCAGGTTTTTTTTTGTTTTGTGGCCCAAAGAGACTTTATTTCTGGTGTTAAACTCCATCTTCACCATTGCAGGAAGATTAGTGCCACTATCGTTTGTTCGGGTGTATGTTCATTTGATGAAGTTGAGATTATTGGAACTGGAGAAAGGGAATAGGTGGAGGCAGGGGAGGGTTAGTGGAGTCATGAAGGATTTTCTTCTGCTCAGGCATAAGGCCATCGATCGACTGGCTGGCCTCCAAGCGTTTCTCCATCTCGACAAGCAGCTCAACAGCATCAACCACCATCTGAACCAGCTCTACCCCAGAGAAGCCCAAACGGCCAACCGCAGCGGTGTCAACACCACCTGTTCCACGCTTTTGAAGCCGGAGTCTCTTGAGGATCTCGCCAAACTTCTCATGTTTGCTGACGTTAGGGAGTTTTACGTGGAAACCACCACACAGCCCTGTGCCCAGGTTGGAGGGGCAGGTTATAACATTCGTTCCACATGAACTCCTGACCTTTTGCTTTAAATTGCTCCTGGATCTTTGTGAGGCCTGCGCAGAAAAGATTGAAGACTTCCTTCATGTTTCCTCCTTTTTGCATAGAGATGACCTCGTCCTCGTTCACCCACACCAGGAATGTCTTATTGTTGTTGTGCCAGATACCACAGGCATCGGGCCAGTCGCAGACCATCCCAGAAGCAAGCAGCAGTGGAGACACTGGTTTGTTGAAGAAGAACTGGTCATCAATTAGCTGCTGCTGCTCGTCGTCAGTCATGTCCTTCAGACCAGAACTTATCTTTAAGATCTCCCCCAAAGGTCTCTCTCCACGGCTGCAGTGAGGAGGCAGGCAGAACCCCCAGATGCTCCTGCCTGTTCACAGTCGGGAGCTCAGGACGTAGTTTGGGGCATCTCCACCCTTGAGGATATCTGGGTTCAGATCAGCCTTGTGTTTGTCAGAGAGTCCAGGAGATCTTTGAAAACGTTGTGTTTCTTCATCTCCCGCAACGCAGCCCACAGTCATGATGAAAGGATGTCCTGGATTCTCAACTCCAGTTTGAATGACGTCGTCGAGGGTAAATCCGCTGGTCTTTGTTTGTTCCTGAGGTTTGGATACATCTCCGGGGTCAACACCTTTGCCATGCGGTCGTTGTGCTCGGTGAGGTTGGGATACTCCTGCTCGGCGGAGTAGTTCCTCTTCAGCTGGTTGTGTTACCAAAAGGAATGATTGTGTATAATGTTTATGATTTACTTTGGAAAAGCAGAATTAATCCTTAAAGTCCTCCAGGACCCACACAAAGACCATATATTATACGTCCCTTTCATGAATATAATCTGACTCCTCCAGATTCCTCCATAGAGATGCGTGTGGGGGGCGGGGCTATCAAAATACTGAGGAGACGCCAGGGGGCGTGTTTGTTTTCCTGATTTCAAACATCGACTCCCAAAGATCACAGAGCGCACCTTTTTAATAAACTCGTATTCACAGCTCCGACGCCCCAACGCTGTCAATCACAGTCTCACTAGCCAATCAAAGAGAGCCGCGGTCAAGCTCCACCCTCAAGAGAGATTTGTGCCAGAAAGATGAACCCAGTTCACACACTTACATAAACAAAATGTAACTTTATAGTTTTAAGATGTTTTTTAACACATTTTGTGTTATTTGCACAAACCTAATTCCATAGTTAAGATCCCGTCAGAAGCGAATAGGAAGCGGGTGAAACAAATGTAGATCTGAAGGAGCTCTGCTTTCCCTCGTTCAGAGGAAACACATGGAGCAGTTTGTCAGATTAAGACGTGCACATCGAAGAGGCTCCTACGGAATAAATCCAGTGCTTTAAATGTCATTTTTAAATGTTTTAAGCTAGAACTGTGTGAGTGTTTCATGAACTCTTTGTTTCCTGCCTCCGAACCCAAGTCCTCCAGCATTTCCCTGCCGTGGTGCTTTTTCATTTAAATCCATCAATACCTTTTTTTGTTCTATTTTTGTAAATACTGAGAATATTGTGACTGAGAATGCTTTAAATATCTTTATTTTTGTGTTTTCATTGCTTATAGTTTTGAGGTTCTGTCAGGTTGCTGCCACTTCCTCCATCTGCTGTTCTGAGACCAGCTCCTTTTAGTATTTTGTTTCTTCTTGGGGCCGATGTGAGGTTGCCTTGCGCTGAACGTTCTTATCATGTTTGTGATCTGATCTGAGACAGAGATCTGACTCCAGATCAGCTCTCGGGAAGTTTCATTTCTTCTTTTACTCTTCACCAGGCACACGCCGTCTCTGCTCTGTGATTGGCTGATTGTGATTGTGACGTCATACCTCGCGTTCTTCCCTCGTTAGTCTCTTCGGCTGGTTGTAATCCTTCTAGATTAAAAGTCTGGTTTGTCGTGTATTAGTTTGTCGCTGCATGAGGCAAATGGTGGTCCACCCCACTCTAGTAAAACAGAACTGAAGATTTCAGAGTGGCCTTTTCTTGTGAACCGTCTAAGGCACACCTGTGCAAAAACCACGCTGTCCAATCAGCATCTTGATACGGCACTCCTGTGAGGTGTGATGGATCATCTTGGCAGAGGAGAAGGGCTCACCATCACAGATTTATCACAGATTTGTGAACAATATTTCAGAGGAATTGTTATTTTGTGTATGTGGGAAATGTTTCTCATAAAAAATGAGAGCAATAACAAAAGTGTTGTGTTTATATTTTTGTTCAGTCTATGTCTTGAGATTCTCCAGAGATTTGGGAGATTGCCTTGAGGTCACCTAGAGATCGTCTTGGGATCATGTGATTTATTGTCATGTGATCATTGGGGATCACCTGGGGGTCATCTGAGGATTGTTTGGAGGTCAAGATGTTTACAAAGATTGAACTTTTCTTTCTTTTTGTTTGTTTTAGCTGCTGCTGGGTGTATCTGTAGATGTGTTGTCATCAGGAAAATGAAGATAAAAACAGAACCCTGCATTTCCAGCCTGAAATATGAATATATTATAATAGAATATAGAGTGAAAGATTGCATTTGGATCTGGTTAATAAAAATGTAAATGATGGCATTTGGTTGTGAATAAAATGTGAATTAGCGGCACAGTCTGTTCTCAGTGTTTATTATTTCTTCCCCCGACTGTGAATCTGAATCTCTTGAAGCTCGTTCGCTGTCGACTTCAGAGTTCTTCGTCGAATCCTGACACTTTAATGGCTTTGATGTGTACCTGCCGCCGTGGAGGGAGCGAGGGATGAGGGAAGAGGCGGATAAAAGAATGATGGGATGGACGGATGAAGTGTTTGCTGGGAGCCACTGGGAATTTAAACACGTTGAACCTCACAGAGTTCACATCGAGGCGAGGGGTTAACGCCAAAACATTCAGCTGTTGAGAAGAGGGGGGCGGAGTTTACAGGTGTGATGTCATACAGATAAGGAGTAGTTTAATATTTAAATCAAGTCTAATATTTGAACATTTCAGTCTGGTTTATAGTTCTAAATAGTTTATCCTTGTTTTCTCTGTTGGTACGTGTCAGTGGTTTTAAAAAGATTTTAGTGAATTTAAATATTTTGATTTGATTTTGGAAACTGAGAGGACACTGAGGTGCATGTTATCAGTGAGGGCGAGTCATTTTATAGATTTTAATGTGTTTGTTGCATTTTAATGATTTTATTTCACAACTTTTGCAAGGAGTTGATATTTTTAGAGCATCTAATGGTTTGGGTGTGAACAGGGGAAGGACACATTGACGTGGCAGTCCATGGTTTTACTGGGATGCCTATGAATAGGATTTTTCATCAGAAAAGGGAGGTGCTTTTGCAGTTTTAAGTCGCCAGAAAAAGGAAGTGGTTTTAACAGCTTCTGTGTTTAGCTGCATTTTATTTTTTCACTTTGCTTCAGTAAAAAAAACAAACCCAAATGTCTTTACAACATTTACACAATGTCTGTCTCTACAAACACACAACATATTTGCTAAATGTGAAATTATTTCATAAATGAAGACGTCAGTTGCATTTGTACCGTTTTGGACTAGAAATATAAAACTTCATGATGGTATGAGGAAATCCAGTGTTTTCATTTTATCGATGGGATCGTATCAAAAATAGGGAGCGTTTTAGAGATTTTATATTTGTACAAGACATTAATTAATGATATTATGTGATTTACTTTTTTTGAGATTTTAGTGATAATTTTTATGTTTGGTTTAGAAAAATGAAGAAAATTTGTGATAATTACAGGTTTGAATAGTACAAATGTTATCGTATAAAAAAGAGGAAGTGTTTTTGTACAATTACTAGAAACTTATATAGTGTAAAAAAACATTGCTTTGATTGATTAATGATGACTTTTATAAATGTGACTTTTATTCATAAAGAAAATTGTTTTTAGGAACTTTAGTGGCATTTTTTTATTTTTGGTTTCGAAAAAATGACAAGAAACTGATCAGATAGACCGGAAATCCAGTGGTTTGGTGTAATTGTTATAAATGTGATGTTATCATAAAAATGTAATTGTATTCAGATATTTTATTAAGTTTATTCTTTTTTTCTATGTTTGTTTAGTAAAAATACAATAAACGTATGATATTCTCTGGAGATCCAGTGGTTTGATTGGTACGACGTTTATAAACGTGATCGTTTCTAAAAGTTTTTTGTGAGATTTTGTGTTTGGTTTAGTACAAATACAAGAAATTGATATATTGAGAAATCGATGCTTTGATTGAAGTGATGTCATCAGAAAAGAGAAGTGTTTTTTTTTTTTAGATTTTAATAGAATTATTGGTTTAGGACCAGTACTAGAAGTTTGTGATAAGGAAAAGGTGTTTGGTGGAGTTTATAAATGTGATTTTATCAGAAAGGAGAGTTGTTTTGTGGTTAGTTAAGTGTTGAAATGTATGTTTCTTATATAAAACACGCTGTTGAAGATCAGAAAATCAGGTTTGGTGGTGAAATTGTCACATTTATACGTTTGTTGTGTTTGACATCATTTCATTTTAATGAAACTCTTGATGAGGTAAATATTCAGTTTCCTCGTGAAATGCTAAAGAGAGTTTAGCTAATGATTTGTTTTGTGACTGAAGGCTGTTATGGTTTTCCGCTCGTCCTCCTCCTGTTGAGCGACAGGTCTCAGCTCATACTTTAATTACAGCTCAAATCCACACTCTCAGTCTGTGCTTCTCTCTGGAGCTTCAGGCCTCGTTGGCTTGTCATCTTCCCGCTGAAGATCTGAGAGCTTCTGGAGGAGGAGGGTGCTTTAATGAAGCTCGATGAGAAACCGCAGCTCCCGTACGAACGTTCCCTTCGCTTCAGCTTTATTCATGAGGCACGCTGAAAGTGGACCAAGGATGGAGCAGAAACAGGCATTAGCTTTAGCCAGGTTTAGATCATAACTGCAGTGTTGCATTTCAGAGATCCATTCCAAACGTTCTTTTTGTCCATTTTATTGATTTAGAAAGATATATTTTCCTTTAATCTGATTTTCCTGCAGCACGCTGATGCGGAACCGCAGTGTTCTCAAGCTCTGTGTATTTTGCTTAAAGATGACCACAGAAGTGTCCTGGTTTCCTCTACAAGCCTCGGCTCATCAGTGTTTCTCGACCGGGGAGCAATTACCATCATCTGATGAATATTCATGGAGCCCTTCTGAATTATGCAAGAAATATGAAAATGCTCCGGTGGTGACGGTGCAGAAAGAATCTTCTCATGGTGCTGGATGCATTTCAACCACAGCGCGGTCTCAGCGCGGGTGAAACAAGAGAAACTACTCACCGTCACCTGAAAATCATCCAGCAGCAATGGTTCCACTGGTTTGGTTTAGCAAAGGCAGAAGAAATGCATGATATTTGCAGGGGTTTGACTGGTCGTAACACTGGTTGTAATTTATTTTTTTTATTAGAAAGTCCTTCAGTGTGAGTGTCTCATAGATTATGATTGTGATTTCATCAGAATGGATAAATGCTTTAGAGGTTTTTGTTGCATTTTTCTTTTCCTCCATTTTATCTATATTTATTTTATCCATAATCTTAGAAGCGTGAAGTTCTGAAATGTGAAATCGCCAAAAAATTGTGGTGTTTTAGAAATTTTCGACTGGTGGTGTTGTTTTTTCAAAAGCATTTGAACAGTTTTTGTCACAAAACAAAACGTAATCATTTACACGTTATAAAAAGCCCAGCAACTTAATGTTCGTTGTGGTGATTAATTTTTGTTTTTAAATAAAAACACTAGAAAATGATTAAATGTTAGTAAAACTTGTTGTTGTAATGACATATAGTTTATTAATGTGATTTTATCAGAAAAGTAAAATGTTTTTAGAGATTTTTATGTGATCTTGTTGCATTTTTAATGTTTATAAAACATTATATAATAATATATGATTTTGTCAAAAACTGAACCGTAAATTCCTGAAGTTTGAGCGGCGTTTCGGTGAGTTCTGGGATGATTGGTTTCACTGGTGTGAAGTTTATAAATGCGATGGAATTAGATAAGGTTGATGGAGCTAAATGAAAATAGTTGGTTTATTTGGTGGAATCTTTCTTTGTGGAAATCAGAAAATAATCTTTTCAAATATTTACGGTTCAAAGTGGTTTTAGTGGCGTAGAGTTTTAAAATACGAGATCGACAGGATTGTGTATTTCAGCTGAATGTTTTTAATGTAGTATTTTTATTTTTGTTCAAATAGTAAGAATTTGGTTGATTTTTAGATTTTTGCTGGTTTTCTTAGATTTGTACACTTTTCATTTGATTGATCACCATTGCATGAAACCAGTAGTGCACATCCTGATCCCAGTACAGTCCCTCCTGAAACAGACCTTCCTCCTCCATGTCTACGGTTCACACCACGACTTTCTTTGAATTCCTGCAACAATCTGAGAAACTACTCCACCCCCTTCTGGTTCCAGCACCAGCGCTACACGCTCCTCTCTCAAGTTCATCCGGAACACACACCAGCCCCGTACCAGTCCCCTCGTTTCCAGTTACAAGCCCGAGTTTAGAGTAGAGACTCTACCACTGCGCCACCTGCTGCCCAAATGACTAATTATCCGTGTCGGAGCGCTCGAGACTCATCGAGACTGTGGTGTCGTCTCTCTCTGATCTCAGTCTTGGCTCATGGTTCTCCTCCTGTTGAGTTGCTTCTTTGCTCCCGAAACCGTGGCAACAGAAACGAAAATATTAAAACACCTTTAACTTCTTTAGCATTTTGTTAGATCTCCGTCATGTTTCCATCTTTTACCTTACAACGATAAAAGTCCTGTGCCTCATGCATCAGAATCCTCTTCCTGTTTGAGGTTTGTTTGCTCAGCGTGAGGCGGGTCGGTCAAAGCGTCCTCCTCGACCGTATATCTGCATACTGTCACGAGACGCCGCCCGCAGCCGAGCTCTGACAGCCTAATGGATGAGATGTTGTGATACGCTTTTATTTGCGCCGCTCCCAGCCTTGACTCCATACTCACAGTGTCTCTTCTCGTTTGACAAATTTGTTCTAATTTATGGTTGTTTATAAAAGCCGCGAGGCAATCCATTGTGAGCGCTCAGGCTTGGATGCGGATCGAACAGGCGGCCGCTGTACATCAAACCAGGCCTCTGCTCGCTCTTAGGGTCTTTAGACGCATCAGCATCTCTCCAGGAGCTACTGGATGATTCCCTCAAGGTCGCTGTGACCTGCTGGAGGAACTGGAGCTGCAGGATGTGCTGCTCTCACCCAGCGGGAGAGAGAGAGAGAGAGAGAGAGAGAGAGAGAGAGAGAGAGGGGCCTCACATGATGCTTTATCCTTTCTCTCTTTTAAACAGACTCTAGGGATTGAAGTGGTTTCCGTGTGTTACATGCAGCATCTGAACCGGTTTAGCTGCTAGGAATCAGGTTCAGGGAACCCCTTCAGATCCTGTACCTCAGAACTCCTCAGAGAGTGTCGTTCAGTTGAAGCCTGTTTTGTATTTTGGGAATAAAAGTTCTTCGAGATTCCACTTGAGTGAAAAGAAGCTCAAGCTGATGTGTTGCTATATTTGCCTGAAAGTAATCTGGAATGTTACTAGGAATGGATTGATACGCTTATGTACTCCTTGCGCCACCTGCTGGCTGTATGAATGGCAAATGGAATGAATGTATTTGTGGCTGTACCTCCCAATGTACATGAGAAAAGTGTAGCATGATGAGCCTGTGATTGTGATCAGATTGATCTGCTTGAGGTTTGAGGCCAGGGCGCGGCTGCATCATGCAAAGGGCCGCACATTGCTGCTTGCAGCTTTAATTGAACTAATCGTATCTTATTTAAGGGGAACAATAAAAATTATCTTGCCAAACTTTGATTATTAACCGATCCATTTTATGCAGAAAATTATTCTAGTCTGAAGGGTTTGCACATGACGTCACAGTACCCGGAGGCTGTGGAGCGAGTGGCAAAAAGCCAGTTCAGACTGAATGTGAGTTTGAAGATGAGCGATTGACTGCTCGAACCCATTTTCAAAGATTTCAGGGAGGCCTTAAATGTTTAGTTTTACTGAAAGCTGTTGATCTGAGAAGGATCACAGTCGAGGGGTCAGAAAACCCCAGACATTTTAATCCTTGTTTTGACACTGAGTCTCAGTGAAGGGGGCGTGGCGTCACTGCAAACCCTTTATTCAATTCAACACATTTTTTCTTTAATTATTTCAATATCAAATGAACTTTTCCTACACGCCGCTCGATTAAGTCAACATAATCTTCCCCTTTCCTCTGTTTTTAATTAAAAGTGCATAACATTATCTTTTAATTTCAACTGAAATGGTAAAAAGTATTTATTCCCAAGGGGAAATTGAAAATACAACACAGCGCCTGATATTTTAATGAAAAAGATAACAACAGTCAAGAAGAAAAGTGTTTAGTCAGAAGGGGTAAACCCTCACTCTAATAATAATAATAATAATAATAATAATAATAATAATAATAAAAACAGCACCTGTTGTAGAATTGCTTTATATTTTGTTTATAAACGTAAACTGTTTATCATTAGGGATATCCTTGTTCCAATCTCACTGTTTCACCATTTATTTCAGTAAGAATCAACCAAAACATGCCTTTAATTCCATTTAATATTTATACTGCGTCATGTGATTATTATTTTCAGCTCAACTTCCTAAACGTTATTTTTGCACGTGTTCTTCCTAATGAAATCACACTCTTGTAGAGAAATATTTAAGTACTGTGTGCATCAAGTGGATATTTTCAATTTGTGTTTTTTGTTTATTGAACTCGATGAAATGAGGCTAGGCTCATCCTCCCACATACGACTCGCTGGAGAGGGACTTTGTTCAATCCATTTACGTTGACATCAAGCAGTTTCTATCTCCACGGTGGCGCTCTCCTGTGGAACTCTAGATGTGCACGTGATCGCTGTGCCCTTTTCTCCGGGGAAGCAGCAGACGTTTCATTTACTTTCGTCGAACGAAACAATCTCATTTGGGCTTGTTTTTCCGTCCTTCGCTTGACCGTGCGTGCCCTGTATGTATGCGCTGCAGTTAGCTTGCCTCGGCTCCATCGATGCTCTTTGCTGTAGATCAATAACTCCATTCATGGGGCACAAGCACAAGTGCAGGACAAAGTGCTTTTCTGATTGCTGCAGCATGACGCCCGCATCGATTGTGGGCCGGGATGTTTTAGCTACACTGATCAGAGAGAATAGCAGATTGTTCCATTTATTTCCTATATATTCAATTATGTCTGAGGGATAATCATATTCTGTTAAATGGACTGGAATTAGAGACTAGAGCGACGTGTTACCTCGTTTCATTCCAAAGCAACCGGATACATTTCACTGTAAATGTGGGTGAGATTTAAAGACTCTGGGCTAAACGGATATGTCTGTCGCCGTCGGCTAAATCAAGGGTTCATTCAATTCTAAAAATAAATGAATTCATTAAGAGAAAAATCCATTTAACCATGGATCACAATCTCCACCGGGGGCGCCAACACACAAGTGATTGGAATTACAGAATGGTTGATGGGTTAACCCGTTCACTGGTCTTATGTTAAGTTCCCCATTTCAGTATGAGTGATATAAACCAACCTCTGGGACTTCATTATAGTCTGCAGGTAAGATTTGGTTGCTAGGGCAAACATTTAGGTTACAAGGAAGAAGCCAGTGATGTCATAATAAGTCCCCGCCTCCAACATGACTTAAAAAGCCAACCACTGTGTCTCTACTATAATACGAAGCTATAGATCTGGTGATTTGGTTGCTAGGGTTGGCAGCCTGGTTTCTAGGTTGGTCATTCTTCAACAAAACGGCAGAGAATCAAGGGGAGGTTTATAATCGAAAGATAAAATATAAATCATGGTTGCTAGGGTAAACAGTTTGGTTACTAAGGAGAGGTCAGTGATGATCTGTGAATGACTGAAACTAAACCTTGAGGTATAGCTTTTCATGAATGGTTGCCAACCCTTTGGTTGCTAGGGGGTGGTCTGCACTTCAAAGACTGTCTGCTTGAGACGAGTCAGGAAGGTGTTAAAGGGCCCAGCGTAACAAACATGGTTACAGCCTCGTTTTTGGAATATTCGGGTACATTTATCCTCCTGATACGTTTCATTTATGTTACATATTTAGAGTTATGCATAATTATTGACTGTTTTGCTTGAGTGACAGCCATAAACCAATGATTTTGTCATTTCAGCTCCGCCCACATTCATGCACTGCCAAGAACTTACTTAACTTAATTAAAAAAAACCAAAACCCTCTGAAGCACTGATTCGAATTCATTTTCTGTACTAGCTCGAAAGTGTTCTATGTGTATGTCTTCTGATCCATCCACTTTGTACCAAACTGCTTGATGTTTACTCCCAATGTAAGTCGCTTTGGATAAAAGCGTCTGCTAAATACATAAATGTAAATGTAAGAAGTGTATAGCTGATGAATAATAATAATAATAAACTATAGATAAATAATGATTTTTTTGTGGTGATTCTCCAATTCCATCATTTGCAAATAAAAAGTATCGTTGTAGAATGTCTATGTCAGATTCTGCTCTGAGAAACAATGTCAATTTAGAGTAATTCTAACATCTGGAGCGGCTTATTCTTCTTCGATATTGACTTTCTACAGCGATGAATCCATCTGGAGTCACAAGAAAATACCGAATGTAGACATTCCTCTGCATTTTAAAGGTCACCTGATAGGCCCCAGAGTTCGTAGGCGCTTCGGGTTACACCCCTCGTTTAGTCCAAGGTCACTTGTGTTTAGTGCTGCGGTGAAATATGAAGGCAGCGACGGTTTTTCCATCCGTCACACCAATGGATTGCTGGCTCTCCAGACACCCAACGAAGACCCAGTAACCCGTCAGAAACACCCCACGTCCAGAGGCAGAGAAACGCATTTGCAATAAATCTTCCTGGCCTCCTCTTATCGGACCTCGCTGTGGTCAGTGGGCTTCCTGCGTCTTAACGGCCGATTACACTTTCCTCTTGGCTGTGTTCTGGATGCGATAGCACCTCGAGGGGATTCATAACTCAAGCACCATTGATTTGTGGCTGTGCATGTGCATTAGTGTGAAGGTGAAAGAAAACGGCTTCTTGTTCCCCGAGAAAAACAGCCTCTGACTTTGATCCAAACAGGGATCCTGGTGGCTGGGTGTCTAAGGGGATTCTTCGGGTAGTCATAAGCCACGTTAGCGTAGCTCAAACTAGCAGCTGATTGCCTAGCAGAGATTTTCCGAAAGGTAGCAAGTGGCCTCGATACTGTAATGAAATATCGCGCGGTACACTTTGCGACGCGTCCATATGCAGGGGTTCCTCATCAGCGGATTTCACAGCAGGAGCACGTGCTCATGGATAGTTTGGTTGCTTCTATTCCCCAAGTTAAAACAGCGTGAAGTAATTACACCCCGGGTCATCATCTAATTAACGAGCTCAAACAACACAATCAGTCACGGTGCAAAAAGAACAAGCCTGTTGAAATGTACAGTGAGCGCAAGCGTCGACTTGATGCATTGTGTTTGGAAAAGCTGGCTCCGTCAAGGCCCGTTAGCCCTGCCAATTGACTTTGTGTTTGCTGTTGCTGACCTCCAGTTGTGAACTTTATGGATCTGACTGACAAAAGCACTCGGCCGTGGAGTCGTGTTCCAGATTTTTTTGGCGGGTTCTGCTCACCTGGAGCACTCTCGACTGCTTCGCTGTCTGGTCCTTAAGAAGTGACCACAGAGAAAAGCCATATATCATGTTGCCTTTTTCACTCTTTGGCTGCGCTGTACGAATTGAGGGTTTGATGGATAGCAGCCCTTCTGGCGCTCTCTCTCAAGAGAGGGAGGGCGAGAGAGAGACTTGCTATTGACGGTGTGCACCCAAGAGAGAAAGCCCATTCTTCTCTTTCTATGTAGTGTGCAGCAGTACATCTTTAGATGTCTTCAGGGTACGTACGAGTGCATTCTTCACCGAAAGCTCTTTAATACTTAGGAAGAGCATTGTTAGTGTTCCAGTTCACTCGATGACTTTTCATCCGGCCCAGGAGTAAACAAATCGACCGCACAAAAGATGGGGAACGATGTGCACCCTCTCTGTCAGTGGAAATAAATCTTCTATAGGTTGGGATTTAAATCGAAATGATGTTTGCAATCAAATAATGTTATTTCTGGGCGGTTTTACTGTTACAAAGGGTTGCGCGGCAGAATTGACTGAAAACGCCCAACCGTTGGAGACATTGTTGTGTTTTTGTTTCATAAAGATGGATTCTCACCAGTTTTCATGTTTGTTTGATTTTTACAGAGATTTGGTAAAATGGTGAGGCTTTTCTAACTGCTCTTTACTGATGGAAGCGTGCTTCTGAAGTCTGCAGCTAAACCTTCCTTTAGTCCCCATTTATAACGAAACGGCACCCATTGTCTCTTAAAGGGTCACAATCCTCATAGAATGCTCTTTTGAGATGTTTCCGTGTGCATTGCTCTCTGTCTGCTTGGGCTGATGAAGGGGTACATTTTGGTACGGTTTGAAAGAAAAGTGACGTTGCAGGGGTCTTTTTACGGGTCACAAGTAGATGGTCTCTTGGTCACATGGTCTTCTTATGGGCGTTAAAAACTATCCAATCACTGCGTGGTTTCGTGAATCTGTGAAAATGGTATAAATATGCTGAAAATATTGTTTTCATTTGTATGAGGCACTGAAAATGAGCTGCGGTTTATACAGCAGCAGGGTGGGGGGGGGGGATAAGGATTGATTAAGTGTTCCATGTTCTGTAAAAAAAACATACTTAACCTCGTGCCCCCTTTTTACTAACGGTTTTAATAACCAGCCCCCCCCCTTCAAATCACAAAAACAATGAAGGGTTTCTTCCTAAAGAGTGTGGTTTCTTTAAAAACCTCGAACTGCTTCAGTGAAACAGGACCTCGCTTCTACATACTGTGGAAACTGGTTAAATGTGGTTGTTACATGACGGCCGTATCTTTCTCGCAGGATTCAGGCTGGCTCCTTTTCAAGCCAGTGATGGTTTGGAGAGATAATTTGAGTCTATGCTAGCTACTTACTTTAGCACCTCGGGGGTCTCGTATCTGCAGCTGTTCGTTCCGTTAACAATGAAATGCCTTCTGAAATTGTAATCACATTCTGAACATCAAGGCGTGGTATTATAGGGAACATCCTTCCTGACTGGAGATGACAAGCAGCCTGTTGTTGGCTAATGGATCATTTTCTCCTTTTTGATGGATGTGGAGTGTTTTGTTGGGTGCGAGGGGACGGTACGTTCTGCCCAGCCTCACCTGATCCCATCGCTTCATCCTGACGCCAGAGACATGATTTGATAAAGATAAAGGACTTGCTGTGACAAGGCTCCCAGCGCTTGGCCTGTGGGATACGGTTGCTTGCTTTAGGTGGAAAATCCATAAACGTGTTTTCTTTCATCTTTTCTCTCTCTCTCCAGTGTTTCAGCGCTAGTCTCCTTTTGTTTGCTCTGTGATGAAAGACACGGCTGTGAAGCTGAGCGTGAACTACCAACAAATTTAGGATCAGTATCATAATGGGAACCACAGAGCAACGGCAAACAGTGCGTACTTTCTAAAAAAGATTCACCAATATTCGAATAGATAAAGGTAACAGGACACCAAACAGCTCTGTTTACAAAGCCCAAAAAACAGATTGTACACCAGGAAAACATCGGTCGGCCGTCCGGTGCTCCGATGTCTCAGGCATAGCGGAGCGGGATAGAGAGCAAGAGTTCAGGAGATGGATGCCGGAGGGAGGACGCTTCTCTAGTGCCCGGCTATGCTGGTGTTTGAAGAGGTGGTAAAAGGCAAGACCTCAAAGAACGAGTGAGGTAGAGTTCACCAGAGAACAGATCGTCTCAACGGACCTCTGATGACTCCGGCTCTCGGATGGGACTTCATCACAAGGGAGTTGCTGTAGGTGCTCTACTTCAGATTCTGGGAGATGGTGGTGCCCAGGAACCGTATGGCCTTTCGTTCTTTTGTCAGTAATGGTGAGTGAGCTACACTCGAAGAACCATAAGGATTCCTCTCCGACACGACTCCTTCTTCTAGAATCACACGTTCAAAATAAAGGAATCGTTCAAGAACAACACATCACTACTATTAACTAGCTAGGAAGTGACAACTGGTTCCACTGGTTCAGGATTCGAACCTGTGACACCCTGTGCAGCCGTATGTACATATCCATCACTACACCACGGCTGGGGTTCATTACCATCTCCACTTTTTGAACATTGAGCTTCAAGCTGGTGTGACTTCACCCAAGAGGCACCTGCTTCACCTACTGTCCGTCTGCACACTTCAATAGTAGGGAGAGAAGGTGAGGCCTGTTCTGCAGTCTACCAGGAGTCCTCTGGCAGATTTAGAGATAGAAGAGATAGAAGAGTCTGATGGGATGATAATGTTCAACTCTAGAAACCAGATCCTTTCAATTTGTAGAAACCTTCACAGTTACAATGGAACAGATTTTTTTTGGAGCGGGTCATTATGTTCTGGAAAAACACGTCAAACTTTGGAGAAAGATTGTGTAGAGCAGGAACGGTAATCCTTCAAAACATCGTTCCAGTTGTGACCATTTTTAAAAATGTGATTTTGAAAGAATTCACGTGAAAAAACATGAAACATTTCTTAAATCCTAGTTGCTTCTCTTGAATGCAGATCCAGTGCAAACCTTAAAGATTTCCGGTTGTGAAGGTGGGATTTTCTTCCCCCTGCTGACCACCGAGAGGGAGTGGAGCTGCAGTCTTGCTTCTGGTTAGAGGAGACCCGGAGTTGACCTCTCCTCAGATAATTCCCAGTGACTCTGACTCTGTGTGTTCTGATAATTAATAATTCAGAGACAGCATTATCCGCCTGTTCGTAGAGGAAAGAGCAGTTCTTAACAACAGCCTTCAGGCATCGTGCCCTTTGCTTTTCCTCTCTGCTCGCGGTTTTTGTAAGGCAGGATTCTTCTGAGGGAGCAGTGATTGCAGCTTTTTACTCGGGTTCTATTATGAGGCCTAATTTTCTCAGCAGTTGAAATCTTTTATTGTTGCATCTAAACTCTAAAAGACATCCTTATACGCCTAAACTCTTATTAACAACAGAAAACTTTTTACTTTTCAAGAAGTGTTCGCTCTTCGGCTTCAGAATATAAGTTCATTCTTGATCCCTAGGGCACGATACGAAGGTTGAGCACCATCTGCAGCTATAACAGCTTCTTCTCTTCAGGATTCACAAGGTTCGCAGGAGTGTGCTTATGGGAATTTTCCTTCGAGAAGCTTTCGTGAGGCCAGAAACTCTCTGTCTACCTCTATGCACTAGAAAAACCAAGGCATCAGAACACTTCCTTTTATCATTTCACAATTTTAGGTTGTATGTCCCCATGTCTTTAAACACCAATAAACTACGCCATCGTTGGGTTTGTTTTTGTTTCCTAAAGTGTAAAAAATCAAACTTCACATTTCAACATAACGTGATCAGGTTAGCGAATTTTAAACCTTTGGTTAAAATAATAATAATATGTTTCCTGCATTGTTTGTTTGAATCCTAAACTGCGAGGATTGACTGTAGATTACACACAGGATGCTGACAGCAGGTGATCCTCTTGTGTTGAGGTTCTATCTAGACGATGAATCACTGGAGGGAAACCTAAAGACTGTTGTCGTCTATAATGCACATGAAACCACTGTACACACAGGCGGAGCGAGCGAGTGGATCAGATGCCATCACCGGCTGCTTTCACACACTGCCGCCGTTCTGCTGTAAATCAGGCTGGAATTGAATTTGGATGAATTGCTTCCTGGTTGCGCTGATGTTCATTTCACCTGTGCCGCTTATCTGAAAGCCTGCTTCTGTCCACTTTACTCTGCGCTCTTTAAGAGTGTATTTAGAGTTAAAGAGCAGCGGATGCAGCTCTGGAAAATGGGATTCTGGGAAGAGGCGATAAAAACGAGAGGGATACATGATGGAAGGCAAGATAAACGATGAAGCGAGAGGCCTAGAACATGCTTTGTAGTTCCCACGTGGAAAAGGGTGCTTTCTTGTTTTTGCTTATGAAACTTCAGAATGGACTCAGATTGACATCGAGTGAACAGAGAAGCATGTATCATCCACCCGGAGCCTGAAACCAGAACAGATTGGGCCTTTAGGGTAAAAACAATATTGATTCAGAAAACACTTTCATCTTTCTCTTGTTTCATGCTTCATTTTGATTAGCATCTAATGATTGACATTCAGATTATGTTTATTTTAACTCCATATTTTTAAAAGAATACAAAGATTAAACGGTACATTGAATATTAGTGTTTGTCAGGAGCATATTAGTACAATAGTTTAACTATTTGAAAAGTTGTTCCCCTGTAACCGTCAGAGCTTCTGTGTGAACCACAATGTTAGCTTATTTTAGCCGAATGCAATTTAACTTCAGATGAATTCCCTCAGAACAAATGTCCTCATCCTCTCAATGTTCTATCGACATTACTCCGCCCATACCACTAATGAACCAGACACAAGAACCCTGAACTGAAGGGAATTCTCTCAAGGGGAAGGAATTAGCAATAACTCAGATTCCAGAGTAACCAAACAAAAATCTGGCCATTTTTGTGGTAAATTAAATAAAATCTGCGCTTAATAGTTTCATGACAATCCTACAACATTTGTATCTACTTAGTTTTAAAACTTTTGATCATCAGTGTGTGAGGGTAACTAGGGTTTCCAGATCCAAACTTGTGCTCAAAATTCCAAGTAGTTGCTGAGATTTTCAATAAATAATTGATTTCTGAGCTATACACTGACTTTTAAAACAAAGTTAATCTTGTTTGTAATTAAATTGACATGTTTTAATGAGATGTTTAAAAACAAATCTTTTATTGTTTTGTTTCTTTTAAATTCTGAACATTTTATGTGGAAATAGCTTTTTTTGGAGAACTGGACATTGTGGTCCAGATGAATGTTTTGATTCCTTTGATTGCTGCTCGCAGGTTCTTTTTTAACACACAGCCAGTACTTGTATAATTACCTGAATCATCTCGTATTTGTATTTACATGCATTTCGACCAGTTCTCAGTTGGACGTGATTGAGCTCCACTTCTGCAGTATTTTCGAGCTTTTCTCTGTGCGTCAGACTGTCTCATCGTTGGCAGTCTTTGTAGTTGAGCCTCAGCAGGCTGTCACACACCATCAGAGAGAAAACACTCTGCATTCACACTTTCAAAGCTAGTCTTCTTCAACTCGTCCTACTTTCCAAGTTCGCCATGTTCAGCCACTGCAAGTTCTGCCTTTGTTTGCTGTCTGCGCTTTGTGTTTCCATGATGGTGACTGAGAGGAGTATGGCAGTAATATGGCATATAAATCAATTAGTGCTGAGGTAGATTCATATCGAGCGTCTTGGGCTGGAAGAACGGTGGCCATTACTCAAGGCAGCGTCTGATTGTATCGAGACTTCAGCTTCCAGTCACTCGGCCACCTCTCCTAAATGGCTTTCAATTTTTAATTTGCGCAGGAACAAAGATGCCATCACATGAGGATGACTTGCATGGGGTAATTTATTTAAGGAGCTGGCTGGCTGGCTGGGAGGCGGATGTTCTCTGTGTTAAGGGAAAGGAGACGTCCTGAGTGATTGGAGGAAATTGAGGGATTGGGTTGATCCAGATCTGGATCTGTGGTTTACTAGTGGTGTTGCTTTACCAGACTGGGGATTACAGGACGATTGTGTCATCAAATACTGGGTTGTTTTTAACCTCCATGGGTCAAACAACAATAGGGAGAGTAAAGGCCCCAATCTAAAGAAATGAAAATTATTTTGAACCTAACGTGGCTTTATAAGATGCACAACGTGTTGAATTTCATTTATTAACAGCTTTAGCTCATTCAAGTTTGATTCCACCTCCTGGATACCATTCTTAAAAGCAACTTGCCAGACATTGTACACGTTTATTAAATATTAATTAATTAGTTAATAGATAATATTATCATTATGTGGTATGATAATTTTTTTTTTAATTGAAAGAGAACTTTACACTTCAAGAAATGTTGCACTCTTTCTCCATCTCACACCTGACAGTCGAAACGTTTCCAAAACAGTAAAACACTAACAAAAATATACATTTTAATGATCTGAGTCAAAGGTGGATTCAGCAGTCGAATTAAAACATCACATAAATGTTATGTATGTGTGAAATTGTGCTAAAATGAGGAACATCAGTAGAAATACGTGCCAGTGGGTTTCTTAAAGGTGTGATTTGTTGATGATATTTAAGTATAACGATGAAACAATTGTGTAATAAATTATTTATAGGTCATGTCAAATTCTCCCCAGAATGAGTGAAAAGTGAATTCTATGATCATACATGGCAAGTTATTATCGAAATTGAGATTTTAGTGTCGAGGAACGTTATTTTCCCTGAAATCTACAGTTATTGATGCTGCACGCGATACTCCCATGTCTTCTCACAGTGATCCTGTCAAAACAATCAATAGCTCCTTTTCTGACTGAGTTAATATCTTTCAGAGAATTTGAAACTTTCTGTTGCAAGTCGCCGTGTTATTTTTTTCGAGTTTGACCCGATCGAGTCACGTGATCTCGCAGCGCGGGAGAGACGGCCGGCGCGCGCGTGCTCGTGAAGAAACACCTCAGCGTTTTTAATTTGGATAAAAGCCTCCGCGTCACCTCAGATTCCCGCAGATAATGCAGATGTTGTTGTTGCAATCATCATTATTGCCGTGTTTGTGCTCACAGTGCTCTCGAGGGGGTTGTTTACAGCGGCGATGATCTGAAGTAAACTCTGAAAACCGTTATTCATCCGCTCACGGGACCAGGAGGGGGCGGGGCGGGGCGCCCGGTATCATACGGTGGATTTTTAATATGGCGGATTAACGCGGCTGATCCGGCTCTGATCCGTCGTTCTCGAGGTCAAATGATCTCTGGAGTTTCGTGACACAAATCCCGCAGCAAGCCTGGTCCAGGAAAATTATTAACTATAAACAAAATTATTATATTTTCTTTAAGCCCTCTCCCCCTCCCCCTTGCCTTATGTATATTCACAAGAAGCCTTTGATTAATTTCATGCTGACATGTTTATCAGTTGAATTATGTGGGACCTTTAATCTCCCTGAATCCATATTTCCCTCAATAACTCACTGCTTTGATTTGTTTTACAAACCGCAGCTTGAAAGGAAGTCATTTCCTTATAGGAATAAAACTTTTTTTCTGAGACATGTATTTAAGCCGTTTGAAAAAGACAGGGAAAAGTTTAGTGAACACTGCACAGAATATTTGCACTGCTTTGTTCTTTTTTTTAAGATGTTTATGCTGATGTTCTGAGAGTGCTGCAGCTGGAGATTCCTCCACAATTTTGGGGACCACATGAGAATTGAATGGAAATCATGTCAGATTAGATATTCAACAGATTTAAACAATTTTGTTTAATAGCCTTTGACTGCTTGGTCATCCTCTTGGCAATCGTTGGCATTTTCATCTTATTGTTTTTTTTTTCTCTGCTTTGTTTCTTCTCTGTCTCATCATTGTTTTATTCATCACCTTCTGCTTTGTTTTCATTCCAATCCTCTTCCTACTCAGTTTTTCTTCTTAGTTTGTCATCTTCTCCATCTTCTCCTGTGGTCTACACATCACCCCGATGCCAAACCAAAAAATTACAAAGTGTTTTTCCTTTACTACACTGGCCTCTCTTGGGGTCACCTACGGAACACACCCGACCATTTTTGCCTTTACCTTAGTTTGTTCATCTTGTTTGCTACATACTTTTACTCACATCTTATCCTTCATTGTCTTCTTCATTTTCATCTTTTGCGTCTTCACTTTTATTGTAATATTAGTTTTACTCACCTTCATTCTTAAGCCCAACTTATACATCTGTATCGAGCCCATGCAACGCCTGCACTAGGAACCTTGTGTAGACACAGGTATAAATGGTAACTTTGTGCAGAGTAGACTCAGACTACGTAAGCTCTGCCATTTTTCTGTTTTGTAGCAGAGCGTTTCTGGAGTGAAGTCATCATAAGCCAAACAAACACCAACACGAGGAGTAAAGAAATATACAACTGTTCTTTGGGCACAGTTCAAAGATTGTCCGATGGCAGAAAATCAAAATCAAACGAAGAAGTCACAAATTGGAAGTCCATACGTTGATTTTGCAGGCAGGCTACTCAGATATGCTTGGTACAGAAGTTAAGCTTGAGTCGTGCTCCTTGTCGTCTTCTTTGTCTTCATCAAGGTCATGATTGTTGAGATGTTTTTCACCTTAAAGAAAACCTCAAAAAGCTCAAGGTTTTAAAATGAATTTTTCACCTGTCTCCCGAAGCTAGAATTCCGTATCGGTTTCTTTCCCTGTCGAATACACGGGGAACTCTCATGTTGGTGGCTGAGCTGTCTCTTCAGATTTGCAGAAGCCATGGTTGGGTTTGGTTTAGCTGTAAACAGGTGTTAGCGGCTGATTTCTGGTAATTATTGAATTAATGGGATGAGTCCATTGGTCCAGCAGAGCACATCTGCGGCTCAAGCTTCAATGTCAGAGAAGGGCAGAGTGATTACAGTGATTAAAACCTCTCAATAATGAGAGATCCAGCTTTATATGAGCGATCGAGCGTCCGCAGCTGTCTCACGCTCCTCCATCAACACTTTACTTTCATTTTCATTTGGCGCGAAACACCATGATTATTATTTTGGGTTTATGGAGAAAAGCTGATTTTAATGGAGAGCTCCAGCACTTATCTGTTCACAACAGAGCCCCCGATGAGAGGGAGAGAAAGAGAGAGAGGGAGAGAGAACGAGGGCCCTTGTAGGAAACGACACTAAGCAAACGTCTCCGCGTGGCTTTTGAATTCTTAATTATTTCTGAATATCTGGATGCGAAGGAGGCGTTTATTTGTGGTTTATTCTCAGTTAAAAGAGAATACTCGAGTCTCTCTCCCCACCTGTCTCGTTTCCGTCTCAGAGTCACAGCGCTTGTTTTCTCTGTTTTTGTGAAGCTCTGATTCTTCCACCATCTCCCGATTTACCCAGCACCATGAGGCTCGTCCATCTGCTCCTTCTCCTGCCAGAAACACACAAACACCCACAGAAACGTACAAACACTCACACAAACTCACAGGTTAGACGCTCCTCTACACCAAACAGCCTCCTCTCCTCATGCTCAGATCATGTGCCTCATCACGATTCATTCACTCGTTCATGAGCGAGGGCACTGATCACGGCGTCATAATATCCCAATGTTCCCACGAAGGGAAGTTCTTTAAATCCATTAAATCCCTTTCTCACCGAGGATAGTTCAACTTACTGAGACAATGGGGCATTCTGAGGTTGTATTCTGAATTCTCATTGGCTGATAAATATTCCGAGGTTGTATTCTGAATTCTCATTGGCTGATGAATATTCCGAGGTTGTATTCTGAATTCTCATTGGCTGATAAATATTCCGAGGTTGTATTCTGAATTCTCATTGGCTGATGAATATTCCGAGGTTGTATTCTGAATTCTCATTGGCTGATGAATATTCCGAGGTTGTATTCTGAATTCTCATTGGTTGATGAATATTC
>SRMA01027057.1:150347-267283 GCA_007224835.1 Danionella cerebrum | reverse complement strand
GATTCTCATTGGCTGATGAATATTCCGAGGTTGTATTCTGGATTCTCATTGGCTGATGAATATTCCGAGGTTGTATTCTGATCTCTCATTGGTTGATGAATATTCCGAGGTTGTATTCTGAATTCTCATTGGCTGATGAATATTCCGAGGTTGTATTCTGAATTCTCATTGGCTGATGAATATTCTGAGGTTGAATTCTAGATTCTCATTGGCTGATGAATATTCCGAGGTTGTATTATGGATTCTCATTGGTTGATGAATATTCTGAGGTTGTATTCTGGATTCTCATTGGTTGATGAATATTCTGAGGTTGTATTCTGGATTCTCATTGGTTGATGAATATTCTGAGGTTGTATTCTGGATTCTCATTGGCTGATGAATATTCCGAGGTTGTATTCTGGATTCTCATTGGTTGATGAATATTCTGAGGTTGTATTCTGAATTCTCATTGGCTGATGAATATTCTGAGGTTGTATTCTGGATTCTCATTGGTTGATGAATATTCTGAGGTTGTATTCTGGATTCTCATTGGTTGATGAATATTCTGAGGTTGAATTCTAGATTCTCATTGGCTGATGAATATTCTGAGGTTGAAGGCTTGCTTCTGATTGGCTAGTGAAACATTATAAGATTGTTATTGATTAGCACTAGTGAAAATGTTGACTCCAGAATCTTTATCAGTTTTCTCATCTGCTTTTCTGTTCTTTCTGCTCCCTCCTGAAGGTGCCGCTGAGGAGAAGAAGTCTGAGAGCAGCTGCACTATGAAGCTGAAGGAACAATAGCGACCGCAGAGAGGTAAAAAAACCCTTCCTGTGTTCGAACAGTAGGTGATCTCATTCACCCATTATTTATTTTAACAAATTCTGACATGGTTTAATCACCAATTTTCCAAAAAATAATTTAAGTGTTTTATTCTGATTGTATTGCAAATAATAGTCATTAGTTTACCCAGCTCATCATTTGGAGGTTTGGACGGTGAAACTGAAACACTGTTCAGTGTAGAGCCGAAGGTTTGGACAGTGAAACTGAAACTGAAAGCAAGTCTCTCTTTTGGGTGTTTGTATAAGTTGTTTCTTTTGGTACAGACTACAGTGTAACGGTCCTCTGACATTTTGGATAAACAATGTCCTTGACTCCAAATAAGGCCAAGACATCCTGTCTCTCTCTCTCTCTCTCTCTCTCTCTCTCTCTTTGAACCATGGGCACGCTGCCATCCTTCCAAACACACATTGGTCACAGCTCCTCTTTCTTTCCATTTCTGTTATTCCAACGGTCACTCGCTCTGCTCTTGTTTTGAAATTAAATCCTCTTGTTTTTTTCCCCATCCTCTGCCCCTCATTTGTCCTGACTCCGCCCCATTGGAGTTCAGAAACGGTTGCTGGCGCTGCGAGAAGGTGCAGGGGTGAGGCTTCTGTTCCTCTCATTTAGTTCAACACAAATGGAAACCTCTGAGTCCAGCAGAGACTAGCATTAGCATCAGGGCCATTGCTGTGTAAATTCAGATTATTATCATCCACGGCGCACGAAATCACACACAAGTGGATGTTTATTGAACACAATAGCTCCAGTCGAAGCCTCGCTTTGCTTCCAGGCTGAACAATGAACGCAGAGCTACACCGATAATCTCTCATCTCCACAGAGACGCCCTGGAGGACTGTTTAAACACATCTTCCTCTTTATTTAAGAGCATAGTAATCAGAAAAGAGTGCGGTCCAATCAGCGGAACAGCACCGAATGTCTAGCAGTGGCTTTATGCTGATTTCTTTCATGTTTCTGCTTTAATCAGGCTAATAAATCCAAGCTGCTCCTGGTGAAGGGCCGGTGAATTCAAGCGCTGAGGGAAATGAGAACGATCACTTACTCCTTGACTTGCCTCGATCCATAAGATCATAACGAGCATTGTGTCCAGGACGGGGTGCTCCCGCTGCTGCAGTGTGTCTCAGGAACATTTGTTTAGATAGAAAGAGAAAAAGCACAGAGACGTGTTCATCCAGAAACTTTCCTAAAGCTCATTCAGTGCCTAACCCCTGCCAGACCTCCCCGGCTTTACCCAAAACTAATAAGGGTCTCAAATAATCAGGGTTGGCCCTTGTGGGTCCTAGTGCCTCAGGGCAATGATAAGGGCCCTCGACTGTCTCCAGAATACAACCTTAAACTGGTTGGCAGAGGATTATGTGATGGAGATGGTTTGTAACAGTTGATTTTCGAGGACCACAGATGAATCAGGGATTCAGTTTGACGTCTATTTCAAGTTCTTTTTTTTACTGTAGACCGAGGCGGAAATGACTTGAGGCTGGTGTGAGGAAGGAGCAGATTCTCATTGACTCTCTATGATTATAAACCAAACTTTACAGCAGAAAAGTTATATTTAGACCTAAAGTATAATAAAGAATTGAAACCTGTTATAAGCACATGGTTTTAACCGTGCCCTTTCCCATTGTCAAGTTTCTGCCTAGAGGTAAACAACTACGCCCATGTTTAGCTTGAAATGTTTTAAAAAGGCTGTACTAAAGATCAGTCGATGCTAACAGCAAAGCAAATATGACCCAGTCACCAGCGTGAGTTTCTTTAAAAGCACATATCTGCTCTTAGTTATAGTGAAGCATGGTGGAGGCAGCATCATGGTGTGGGGGCATACTGGAGACTAGTTTGTAGTTAGATACATGCCATCCCTTCGTTCAGCAGGACAATGATACATTTTGAATTTACCAAAACAAACATGCCTCTACACCGAAAGGTCTGGTACAGGCGTTCAGCAGTGACTCAGCAGCAATTTAATAAAAGATCTTGCGGATATTTGGTCATGTGATGACCGGAACCTGCAACACCTAACAAGAGTTAGAACCAAGAAGGTCGCCCTTATCTTGAATAGTTCTGTAGCTACCACACCTAGCACAGAACATCTCGTCTCGGAAAACAGTCTCTTTCACTGGAGAGTGACGGGACGGTCACGTTTAATATTTATGAGCCTCAACGCATACAACCTCTCTGTGTGCGAGTGTGTACGTGTGTGTTTAATGAATTCATAATCTCTGCAGCGGGTCTTTGTAGATTCCTATCAGGCAGAAGATAAGACGGCACAGTTACTCTCTAATAGCTGTCAGTCTGCTTTCCTTCCTGACCATGGATGGTTCACTTTCTGTCCACAAACACACTCTCCCTCACTCTCTCTCTCTCTCTCTCTCTCTCTCTCTCGCTCTCTCTCTCTCTCCCTCTCTAACTCTCTCTCTCTCTCCCTCTCTAACTCTCTCCCTCTCTCACTCTCTCTCTCTCCCTCACCCTCTCCCTCTCTCTCCCTCTCCCCCTCTCCCCCCCCCTCTCTCTCCCTCTCCCTCTCTCTCTCTCACTCTCTCCCTCTCTCTCTCTCTCTCCCTCACACCTTGGGTCTTCAGAAGCATGTTCTCTGTGCAGCTCATGGGCCCAAGGATGAAAGCTTCTGCATTTTTCTCTGCATTTCTGTTGAAAGGAGATCCCCCAAGGCTCAAAACGAGGCCCGACACAATTCAAGAGCAAAAATTCACAAATGGAGGCCTCTCTTGGGGATCTTTTTGGTGTCAAACATTGGGAAAGTTTTAAAAGGATTTCAAAAAGGCAAGTTTTGTGAAAGTAGCTTCATTCATATATTTCAGAAGATGCTTTAAAGTAGAATTTCATCTGCAAGTGAAAATGAGCTCAAACTGTGCATACTCTCAGGACCTTAAACACATTTGTTCTTTGTAGCTTGAGCAAGTCTTCACTAAGAGGAGCGAGGCTGATCTGTTTCTGGTAAATGCGTGCTTTGAAAAGGAATTGGTTGAGAAGCAACAAAACACGCTTGTATAAATATTTTTATGCAGTGTTCAAATGGAATGAGTTTTTTTCACATAAACAACACTCTCTGGTGTATCATAAAGATTCATATTTCCAGCAGAAAACCAAAGCCATAAGAATGACGAAAACATGCTAGCGAGCGTCCAAACTTTTTCTGGAGCCCCCGACCGGACGCTCAGTGGTGATTTGTACCCGCAACAGGTAGTATCTGCAGCCAGCAGAGGGTGCTGTCTCGAGGGTCCTATCCAGAGACAATATAAAACCATATCTAGAAGCGATACGCTTGATATCTTCTATAATTTATTATTCTAATCTATCTGCTACAGACTAAAGATTTCTCCCATGTGTCGAGAGCACACAAAGATCACAGTAATTATCTGATCAAATTTGTGCAATATGTAAAATTAATAATTAATTAATAAATCTCGGCTATTTCAGTTGATTATAAATAAATGCTGAACACTGCAACCTATATTTTTATCAATATTTTATCAATAAGAATGAATATTTCACGGTAGGGTCACGGGGGTCTGCCGGTGCCTATCTCCAGCACACATTGGGTGAGAGGCGGGGGTACACCCTGGACAGGTCGCCAGTTCATCAACATTCACTCACTGAGGGGAATTAAGATTATTCAACTAATCTAACCGTATGTCTTTTTTGGGGATTGTGGGGTAAACCCGGAGGAAACCCACGCAACCACAGGGAGAACATGCAAACTACTTCCAGGAAGGTACCCGGCGAGCCTCAAACCGACAACCTTCTAATTGGAAGGCCACAGCGCTACCCACTGCACCACTGTGCCGCCTTAAGAATGAAACTCAATATGTGGAAATAAATAAATACAAGAGAACATTATGAATTTGAAATGCTGGTATTAACTGCGAGCAGATACGATAGAACAATAATCTTTTAGCATATATGAAACCAGAGAGTTACACTCCACCAGTGGCTGTGCAGAAAACCAGTACAACTGTAAATATTATAATCCAGACAGCGGGCGCTTCAGATGCAGGAGAACAGGAAGTGATGCAGGGAAAGGACTTCCTCCAAACAAAGATGTGATGTCGTCTTATTTTGTGCTTGTTTTTCTTTTATACCTTTGAGTGTTTTCAACAACGAAACAAGTCCAAATAAATTTACTGTGGTTTAAAAGCATTTTAAGAGAAAAGTCAATCTTTTGAGTTCTCTCAACAAACATCTTTGTGTTCTCTCGCGAATATACAATCTTTATGAGGGAATGCAAACTTATGCAGCCCCTAAAGGGTCGTGATGCTGTAAAAGGGCAAATATTAGGTGTGGGAGTCCATTTTTTCAATCTTTTGTGTTCCCTTACACAGTTTTGCTTTTGTGAACACAATGTGTTTTGCAATCTTGAGGGAGCGCACATGAGTTTCCATCCATCCATCCATCCATCCATCCATCCTTTCCTTTCCTGACTCTTTCTTTCACCAGCACGCATCCGGGGATACACCTTGGGTTTCACTCACACGTTCACATCTAAGGGGAATTTAGATTATTCAGTTCACCTGACGCATGTTTTTGGGATTGTGGGGGAAACCGAGTACCCAGAGGAAACCCACGCAAGAACATGCAAACTTCACCGGCGAGACTCGAACCGACAACCATCTAACTGTCAGACATTAAGTAGCCCACTCTGATATTTTTTTCATTAATATATTTGTTGTGTAATTTGAATGTAAATTGAACGGCCCCTAACCAGCAGTAAGTCACTTTCTAGGTTTGAGTTGACCACTTATTAGAGGACAGTTATATTTCGCATGCTAATCATGACTAACATAGTTCGCCTCAACACGGACAAATGAGCAAATCTGAGCTAATTCCCTCCATCTTCCAAATAAACGTCCCCTTCTGGAGGTGGGAAGGTTTAGTGAGGGTTTCAAATAGCAGAGATTCAACAGCGCGCGCCCCCGCTTGTCCCGAGCGGCCACGTGCACGCGCCGGAGCTCCCCCCGCCTGCTCCGCGGTGTTTGGGGAGGGTGAAAAGGGGAGAAAATAGCGAAGAATCCCCAGCAAACGGCCCCTACCCCCAGTCGAAGCCCAGGAGCGGAAAGAAAAGAGTCGAGCGACATTTAAAACTCGGTTTAAAGCGCGTCCGTGGATTTTTCCTGTGCGTTTAGGACGAAAACGCACCGACGCCGTCGAGATGGTGCGGAGAACTGTTCGCTCCGGGTGAAAACTTGGGATTCCACGGAGTTATTTGGATCTTCCCTTTCTCCCTGGTTTCACATGAATTTAAAGAGGAGTTATATTTGCTCGTGCCACATCTGCATCGGCCCTAGTTGAAGTTACGAGGACGCGCGTCACGCCTTTGTAAGTTAAAATTCTCAAAACGTGTTTTTTATTTATTTATTTATTTATTTGTGTTGACTTGAGTCATTAATAAACGTTGAATGTACGTCAATAAACAAACAAATCACAAAGGTCACATTTCACATGAATTTAAACCGATAATAATTAATTGATGCCGTTATTAGTGCCGTTAATTATAATATTTGAAATCTAACGGTTTCACTCGGCTTCCCCCGTCTTTTCCAGCTGAAATGGAGATTGTGAGTTTATTTTGAAAATGCATGTAGTTTAACAGGAGTACTTGAAATATAAATAAGTTTAAACACGTTCCTCATCTTCATGCCAGCGTCACTGTGTTGAGTTTAAACTCACGCGTGTACTTCTGCTATTTTTAGATGCGTTTCTGTGGAATTGTAGTTATTTTGCAGAGATAAATAGAGCAAACAAAGGCAGAGAAACATGCCTGCTTTCTTACAGTAGAGGATTAACGCTTCATGAATATCAAGAGCTCGGGCTCTGGTTAGTTATGGTTGGAGACTGGCATTCGGAGTTCAAACCTCGAAAATGTTTGTTTTGCTCTCTTTCTGAGGCTCTGGAGGGAAGTTGCTCTCAAATATTGAAGGAATTTGGGAAGGATTTTGCTGGAGGCTCTGATTGACTGGCTGTTGCTGTGAAATTGCATTCTGGGAGGAAAGCTTTAAGTGGGCAGCGTTGAAATGTAATTATTAGGGGTGATTTATTTCACCCATTTGTTGCCCGAGTGTAATATCAACACATGGCTTGACACTGTAATATACATGTTTATTATCTTTACATTGAGATGTGTCCTTGTTAATACAATTTTAAACAAAACAGGTTTTTAATGTTGGATTTCAGTTCTAGTTTTGCTTCTTTTACTTTGGAGTGTGTTTCCTTTGGTTTTACTTGTTTTATTTATACTTGTTTTTCCTTTTCTGGTTTGAATATCGAACTACGATATTAATGTGGAAATCATTTTGATCTGAAATGCTACTGGTCTGATTGGATTCAATTATCTATGCTAAGCTAATGCTAACACTGTCATCATCAGATCTGGAGAACTGATGAATAGATTAAAAATAAAACTTTTGTTCAGAGAGAAATGGAGAATGAGTCTGTCAAAATGTCTTGGTGTTCCTTTAAAAGGTAATGAAAGGGAGAGTTGGGGCTTGTACACAGTAATTAGTAAATGTAAATTTTAAACAGTTTTGAAGTTTGTAATTATACAATTACAGTTTTTTTTAGCTTATAATTAACAATGATACAATTTGTATTCATTGAGGTCCAGTAATATACAGTCATTTGTTTTCTTAAAGGCTTTTGTTTTCAGTTATTTTCCTGAATCTTCAGAATGTATCATGCTGCTCTGTGATTGGTCGACCATTTTGATGATGTGGCATGAGACACAAGTTTATCCAACTTGGAAGTTCTATGTGGTTTATTATTAATTTTTTTAAACACAATGAATGTAAATTTAATTTGATGATTTCAATTAAAAAATCTGTAATAAAGTGCTGTATTTTAATATAATATCAACATGATTTTCAGAGTAGGCAGTAGGTATATTACACACCACATCAACATTCCATTTCTATTTTATTGACATTATCAGGATTGATTCATTAATCAATCATTGAATGAATCGTGACCCCAAATGGAAACAAGATTAAAAATATTTCATGGATTAACTCAATTCTATGTTTATTACATCATTCCTCATGATCAGAATATCAAACTGACATAATTTTATAACGTTTATAATGCTATTTTAATCTAAAATCATGTTAAAAACTGATGTATGGCAGAACATTTCCAGCCCAAATGCTGAGAACCGTGGCACCTTTATTTCCAGATTGTTTTCCAGAACTTCTCTTATTTGAATATATTTTTGGAAAAGTAAATGCTGTTGAGGTACTTTATCGATGATGCTTGAAACAAATTGAAGTCGTCTAAATCCACTCTAGAAATTTCTCGGTAACTTTACCAGTGCTACAGCTGGTTTTCTCAAGACGGGGTGGAAACACAGGGCAGGTATTGTCTTGATTCGTTTAGTCCCAGATAATGCAGACCTCATTAATCACAGTAATGTGACTTCAGGGGCCCAGAGTAGAGCCAGTCTGGACACAGCGCTTGACCAAACTTTTCCTGTATGATCTGAAAGTTAAACTCATGCTTTTATTTGGTAAAGATTTCTGGAAACTTCAAGGAAACTACAAAAAGATTTTAGAGGCCTCTCAAGTTTGGTCAAGTTTGATTTTCAAGGTTTTATTAAAACAATGAAAGGTGCTTCTTTTAAATTCTGCCATCAATGTTTACAGTATTTCTGGAGATTTTGTATTTTTCTGGAGTGTTTGGAGTTGGGTCACAGGGCTCTGCTGGTTGAAAGGCAGGACTGCAGATCCGTTCGTGATGTTTTTGAGATACTACTACTATATTAGTTCCTACACTTGAAGTCAGTGGTTTGCAATAATCTTCGAATGGAAGGGAAAGAGGTAGAGCTGTGCCTGTAACATTAAAGCAGTCAGTGGTTGTGTCAGGATGGAGGTTTTGTTGTTTCGAGGCTGTGAAAGCATGGTTTTGGTGAACTCACTTTGATTTCCCCGAGTGCTTCTGCTGTCACCTCTGGACGAGAAGTTAATTGAACGGAGCGGAGGATGTGAGTGCTGGTGAAATGTCTTCTGTAAGGGGTCTTCCCCAAGGTTTTGAAATTCATTTCTGCTACGTTATTCCTCCCGGTGACGGTTTTTGTGTTTTCCGACACTTATCGTCGTAACCTTTTCCCCTGTTTGAAATGGGGATCAAAGGACGACGCCTCGGAGATTCAGCACATGCTCAGACAAAATAATCTCCAGAGTTTGGAGAGAGCAAAGGGCAGCACTTTTGAGTTTTCGTATTTTGTGCATATTACAGTTTTAGCCTCATGTTTGTCTGCAAGAAAAGATCTTGTGAATTTCTGACGGAATGCCGACTGATGGGTTTTATTCTGGTTTATACTGAAAATCAGAAATGTGGGGCGCCAAGAGATATTTTTCTTTTGTTGAGGGCCATATTCAATGAAAAACATAGTAGCAGTTTTATTTACAATGAATAATAATATTCTTTTCAACGTTCAATCAAAAAAAGAAATTATTTTATATGTGACATTTCTGTTGATGATGGCAGTTTCTATGGATCAAAATCAAATGTTCTTTCACGAGTTTATTATCTGGACTTGCCTTGTAGCATAGACAGGCTAAGGCGATTATGAAACATACAAGACTAGCTGTCCTGTGTTATACCCCCCCTAGAGGGGCTGGAGTGAGGAGAAGCTTGGACGGTGTAGTGGAATGCATGGTTGTTGTGGGTTGGGTAGACATGAGTAAATGATTGCAGACACGAGTGTCATGTCCTGATTACTCCTCCTGAAACATGTTTCACAAAACGACCCCTAATATGATTGTTTCATTGATGTCAACACTGTGCAATAATCTATGTGCTGTAGCTTTGCAGTTAGAGAGAGAGAGAGAGAGAGAGAGAGAACGAGTGAGAAAGAAAGAAAGAACATATTTTATCAAGCATTAGATTTACTCCTCTCACTCACACAATTCATTACATTTTCTTTCAGTACAAGGAAACCCTGAGTTTTCACACTCTAGAAATGCCTTTTATGTATTTTTTTTTACTTAATCTGAAAGGCAAATTGTAGAATGAAGTTCTGCAATCACAGAACTTAAATTGAAGTAAACTTTCATGTGATTTCACATTTTTAATATTTTAATATTGCTTATCTTTACCCCTGATGTACCCATGCCCTTCTCAAGAGGTCATGGTTGCTTCCCTATTGATAGCACCACCATGGGCTTATTTTAGCAGAGCCATATCCAGGTTTGAGTCATGAGCTACTGCAACATGCTGGGGGACTGGCATGGGGGGGGGTGGAGTCATGTGTGGTCAGTGGCACTTTTAAATATCGACCAAAAATATAAGCCAGGTTTGAATAGTGCCCTGCGGGTCTCTTCTCTGTGTGGACTGCGGCGAAGACTATAACAAAATTTACTACAGCGCTTCGTTTGAAGGCAGCTTTATTCCAGCCTCCATTTTAAGGGAGGGTTAGGACAGTCCTTTGCCTCTTGTAAATGTGGAACTGGGTCTGACCTCGCTCTCTCAACTTCCTCCAAACAAAAGTTTTACCCATGATTCCAACCGCTGAAGGAAACGGTTTCCAATGACATTCTTATCATTTATTGAATGCATCTCTTCGTAGAGCACATAAAAGCTCGATTTGTTGAATAGATGTATGAGATGCCGTCATGTATAGATTTAGCACAGGAAATGCTAATGGAGTGTAAGCAATATCAAAACACCAATTACCCAGAAAGCTCCCTCTCAACGTGGTTATTGTAGCCCGCTTGCACCAATGTGATCATAGTGGGAGATAAAATTAGGCAAGATTGTGAGATGCAATTACCAGCTTGGGTTTTGAATGGCGGGCTCACATTATCAGCAGATATGGAAGAGGAAGAGAGACATTCGCCAGCGCCTGAGCCTCGGCAACTAATTGTGTTTATTCCTCTTAATTTGTCCCGAGTGCTAAATCGGTGCTCTTCAGCTCACGGTGTGGGCAATTTGTCTGCTGGTTATAAAAGAAAGAGTGGCGTGTCTTTGAATCAAGCTCTTCAGGGCTTAATGTGATGGTGGCTTGCCTTCACACGCACAGCAGAGCAGAAAAAGCTTGATCTACTGTGTTTGTGTAGCTTTTAGCCGTGAGCTTAAGGACAATGGTCAGCCTGGGGGAACTATCAGGACTGGGTGGATTCACAAATTTGTGGTTCTGGCTTCAACGAATTCACACGGGCTGAAAAGCGAATCAGGAAATGTTATTTAAAAATGTGGATAAAAAAACTAAAGATGGATTGTGACGCCGCTCTATCTGTGTGTAGAAATCTTAGCTCTGTGAGCAGTGTCCACTGGATAAGATATAAAGCCCAGTCCGGCTGCTGAAGGGACTGATCCGTCTCACTCAAAGTTTAATTTCATCTCACGCTTGGCCATTCGCCTTGGTGATCTTCATCCTCACGACTGCAGCAGTGCTGATAACGTCCGAAGCTACAGCCCTCTCCCCATGCTCCCGAGTCAAGGCCTGAGCTTAGAGCCTGAGCCGCAAGACTGGATTTCAAACCAATGATATGCTCTGCTCGGCCTGATGCATCTCTGATAAACCTTTGTAATGCCGGGAGGGTTGTACATCTGTGTTTTACAATCACACCTAGCAAGCTCACCTCGATCAGGAAAGACTCTAAATGCACCTGATGGACGAACTCTGCAACGTGAACCACAGGCAACCATAGAAAACATGGTTCCCAGAGGTGGATGTGTTGGAAACAAAGGTCCAATGTGGTTGAAAGTGTGGTTTATATAGTTTGAAGGAGCACTGGGTAATGGCGTTTATGGAGGATGGCAGGAGTTGATTTACAGCGATGAAATGTTGAGATTGAACACAATCTGTTTGGTTCTCTACAAATGAATTAGACACAATAGCACACGATGGAAGGCATCTCCAAGAATCTGAAGGCAAGGTTGTGCTGGGACAAATCTGAATTGTCTGTTTAAGTTTGGGCAGCATCTGGTGCTCCTGGATGGTGGGCGTCCTGCCCGCTCCTGGGGCATTTAGACAATGAATATCCGTCATAAACTGCCCCTCCCTGGCTTCAATCTGTGTTATGACCCCTGCAAGGGGTTTCTAGACGCTCTCCACCCTGTTCTCCATGGCTGGAGGTTAAGATGCCATCTGGGATTCGGCCACTTATCCTCCGCTTTGGCTTGATGGTTTGCAGACACAAATCCTGGGAGAGTTTATGACATTACTGTCGAGTAAATCTACTTAAACCTCTTTTTGCTTAGGTTCTGTTTTAATTATTTAACAGATCGTGGGATGTTCTTGATTTGGTCATGAATTTGTTTTTGATGGTCCATTTGGATAATACAACACTTCCGGATAATTTTCTGACAAATCGAAGTCTGTAAGTGTCTTCAAAGACCAACCTTAAACAAAAAATGGGGAATCTGTTACTTATTGCCATTAACCCAAACTACTTTAAAAAGATGGATTCCTTGTTAATTTTCATAGAGGACGGTTGACGGGAGCAGAACTGGATGTATTATACGTCAATGGGGACACTTCAAAGATGGAGAAAGACACTTTTTGAAGTACTCATGCCTATAATTTATAATTTATAAAATATATCTTGATATTCTTTTGAATTAAGAGAGTTAAAAAGTTTATAATGGCTTCCCTTGGGAATAAGTTGAGTTGAAAGAGTTTTACTGGGATGTCTTTGGGAATGGGAAGAGTTGAAGGAATTTATTGGGTTTTTATAGACTGAGAGGAGTTTATTCTGGTATTTTTGGAAACAGTTGGTTAAAGGACTGTTTAAAGGGTTTATATTGTAGAGTTCAGGCTGAGTACATTTTTCTAATGGGTTTCCATAGATTTTAAGAGTTAAATTGGTCATAGTAGATTTTTAAGACCATGTAGAGTTTTGAAATGGTTTGTAGTGGTTTGTAAGACCAAGTCGGATAGAAGAGGTTTATGATGACCCTATAGAAGGCCCCGGGCCCTGGTTTTTGAGGATGAGGGGTTTCTCATGTGTTAAACGCTCCTAATCCACGGTTCTTTGTGTGAAGGCAGAACGCTCAGGGCAGGATGGGGAAGCTGGGGCTTTTCTCTGAGTCAGGGCTTTTGTGTTGGTTTTGCCCCAGTCAGGGGACATCTGTTCGATTCGGGGGCAGATTCACCAGCTGATGGGGGAGGAGAGGGGTGAGTGTTTGAGGAATGATGGATGAGTGTAATTGTTTGTAATGCAAGCATGAAAACATGGGCCTCTGGGAGGAGAGAGAGAGGGAGGGAGGGAGAGGGAGAGTGTTCGTTCTTGCGTACAGTGAATTATAACTCGTCGTTCGATTCAGATTCATAACGTAACATTAATATAATGGGGTTTAAAGGGTCTGTGAGTGATTTCTCATAAAGACATCCGGGGCATATAACTCGAAAATAAACACAATAAATGCAAACTTGGTGAAGGAAATCAGGAAACCTTTAGGGATAAATGGGGCTCATCACTTTCACAGTAACTTCACAGAAATCCCAGTTCTCATTACCGTAATGTGTCTATATTAATTTTAAGAATAATCACCTTATATAAATGTTGCAATTATTTTGGGGGAAACCTGCAGTGAGAACAGCCAAACTCTATTCAGGAATGACTTGGACTGGCCTCGAACCGGCAACCTCCTAACTGAGAGCCAGCTGTGCTAACCGTTGTAACACCATGCTACCTAAAATAACTCGTTTTATCTAATTTGACTGAACCCATTTCAATATTTACATTGTATTTGGACAAAAAACCTGTAAAAGGGACAGTGTCCCTTTAAATAACCAGCAATAGCATCATGCATCGCTGAAGATTATAAATTTACATTTAATCCATTGCTCTTTTTCCCTCGATGTATTGAATTGTGAGTCAAAGGTATTTGACGGTTCATTTTCATTGCAGATATATGATGATATAGATTATATAAAACAGATTGCTTAATGATTAAAGACATTACAAGGTTTTGACGTGTGTGCATAGCGTGAGGGCTTTCTGGACTATTTTCCATTTGGTGTCGCATTACCACAGGGCTCTAGACTAACTTTTTGCACTGGTGCGCCTAAATTTTTTTCTTAGATGCACCAGCACAAAAGTTAGGTGCACCCAAATTTTCAACCGCATCACATTTAACACCCCATTGTCACAAGTTCACTTTTTTAGTTATCTATTCATTTATTTTTTTTAAATCACTGTCCATATAGACAATATTGACTTGTAAATGATTAACTAACAACCTGGTCAAAATAAAGTTCTTTATTTGAAGCACAATTCTACAAGAAAGGTAACTAAAACTTACTGAAAAAGTGTTTAAAGTGCTTTACTGAGCTGAAATTTAAACTTTAAACTGATTTTGGTCCCCAAGAGCAGCAAATGCTTTCTTTGAAGCAGCATAAATTCCTAATTAAACAAATAAAAACGATAATACCATTTACTACCCAGATCAAGAGTTTATAATGCAGCCTATTTATTTATTTTTTCATTTTTAAGTGTCAGAATATTATGGTTAATGCAGTAACGAGACGGTAGGCATATTATTGACATAGGCTCCATAACATGACATGGCTTACCTTGGGCATGAGCATGCTCGACCTCAATGTGTTCAATAATATATTCATCGGTCTTCCTTTCCGCAAGATACGACTGTACACAATGATGCATTCCTTTGTGGCGATATATGTGTCTCCGTCGATCAGGAATTCCATGTACGCACTGTTCACAATTTGCACAGACGTCTTTTTTTTTCAATGTATCTGCGATGACTCCTATAAATTGGGTGCGCGCGACATCATTGCTGTACGTCGGGTTTACGTTCAAGCCATTTTTCTTCATAAGAATTATTTCGGACTTGAATTTAGTGAAGGGGAGTTCTTCTTTTGCAATATTGTAGGCAACGTTAAACTTAATTCTCATCTCGGCCTCGTCTGATGATCTGTTTGCAGCTGCCTGCCGCTGAAAGGCAGCGGGGAGAGGGGACACTTGAGCAGTGCATTTATCGCGGCATGTTATGTGTTTTATAGAAAAGTTTATAGTTTCAATTCTAAATGTATTAGAGCCAGTCACAGGGGAGGTTGATGGCTCCGTGTCAGAGCATTGGTTATGCTTTTCACGATCAGGCCCTAACTTATCTTTCTTAATGAAAAATCTGTCAATTGTTCTTTTCATCTTCTCTCGTAATCCACGGCTACATCCACTGTTTACCTGATGGACTCACCTCTCTCTGTCTGACTGCATCACGTGCATTTTCAAACGTACGTTCACACACATACAGGAATATCTGGACCACGGCCAATCAGAGGGGGGGTGGGGCAGGATACGCTCTTCACTATCTCTGATTGGTTTAGACCACGATATGGGCCTAATGTGTGTCTGTTGTTGAACAACAGGGAGACTCACGGAGTTTCGTTTTTTTCCCCTCGAACGACGGGTCGCACCGGTGCAACCTTTGATTTTTTTTAGTCGCACCATTGAGAAATTAGGTCGCATATGCGACAAAATTGGTCGCACTCTAGAGCCCTGTACCATAACTTAAAGAATCCAGTTCCCCACTATTAGAAGGACAAAGACTGTAATTGTGGAGTGATGAAACCAAAACCTGTTTCCTTACCACATGCTTTTACTGTTCAGCCATTTCAGAACACAATCCTTTACTGGTAAGATTCTTGAGACGCCGTCGCCTTTTACATCTAGTAGAGATTTTAAACAAGTAGCAGTGTCCCTTTAAATGTCACTGTGATGGTTTCTACTGAATATGGGAGTTCATGAGTGCTTTTATTGCTAGAAACGCCATTTTGTTCCATATTCGTGTGATTTACCAGCACTAATCTGTGTCGTGGTGATTTGGGTTTGATTCAGGAGACTCATAAAAGAGAAGACACCAAATGAGCTCATGCTTGTAGTGGAGACGAGAAGATGATGAAACGCTCTTGGTGTGTGTCTCTCGGTGAAGCTGCTGCACTGTGTGTGTGTGTGTCTGCAGGGAGTTCCGGTGATGTGTAGTGAGGAGGCGAGCGTGTGAGTGTTTGTGATGCATTTATATCCACTGAAAAGAAGAGCGGGAAATGCGCAGAAACAGATAATGAGAGTAAATAGGGAAAGCACTGCATTACGACTCTAAGTGCTCGCAGAGAATGTAAAAATTGGTTGAGAGGAATGGATTCGTGCAGCCGGGTGATGATGGATGCTTTCTGATGAGCTAAAAGGGATTGCTATATTGAACTAAAATAATGTTGAAAAGCAGGTTATGTCTTAAAAAGGAGATATGTGTTCCCTTCCATTATATTTCTAATGCATGCAATGTACAAAAAACATGATTTTTTTATTGATCCCAATGGGACCTACCTTTGTCCAGTTGAGTGTTCATTTTGGGTTTATGTTTCTCTTTAAATAAAAAAACAATGTTTTTAATTTTACTTTAGATGAACCCTGTGACCAAAAGCTCCATAGGATTGCTAGTTAACTAAAGATGAGCAAAACCCTCTAGCTATGGATTCGTTTCATTGGGTAAACATTTTCATAAATAGATAAAATACAAGACCATTACACAGATGATGTTTAGTTATGGTTCTAGCGTTTCTCTATTTTGATGTGCATCTAAATCTAGTTAGAGCCATAAACATTCTTTTAAACATTGTTTCCTTTGGCATCCCACAGAGTTCTGTCCTGGGTCTATGTACATCGTTTGTCATACATTTTTTTAAATATTGCTCTGGGTTCATTTCTGTGTTTAAAATATGTCCGTGTCTCTCTATTAACTTTAAATTCTGTTTATAAATTCCCTCAAAGACTAAGTCTGCAGTCGTTTTCACTGCACTGCCTCAGTCTTATTCGTGTCAGAATCACTGCCGTAAAATGAATCCCAGAACTGCACTGAAGCTTAGACGCACATATTAGCAATTACCTCCAAATGTGTCCCTGCGTTCAGCGCCAATAAATCTCCCGTTTCTTCAGCAGCGTTCACATGTGTTTCATTAAGAAGAGCAGAACGACAACATCATCAGAGTGTCTTGTGACCCAAACACACGGGCTTTGATGGCTCTGATGCTTGTAATGTACTCAAGTGAATGTGTCTGATGAACAACATCTCTGTGAGCCACGAGGACACCGCAAAACGGTTTGTGGCACTCCTTCAAATCCAAGAGTTTTCATGTTGCTCGGCCGTTTTCACGTGGCTCTTTGAGTAAATCGTCCCCTGCAACCATCCGAGAGCAATGTTCGATGTCTGAAACTATGTTTGAGAAGCTCCATGCAGAGAATCAGGATCCTCATGCTGGAAAAAATGCAAGAACCTGTAGAAAACAGCATGGTGACTTCCTAAACGTCTCTGCAGGAGAAGTGAAAATTTGGGACTGGTTGTGCACAGCTGGACAAAGTGAAAGCGTTCAGAAAAACAAGCTCGTTTCTCTTTGAAAGAAAATGATTTGGGAAAGTTTGCCGTTTCCAAAGAAATACCTTAAAAAGTAAACGAGTGACTTGTGCAGGCGTCCCACTGGGTTCCGTCTTAGGTCCCCTCGTTATTCTGCTCTTAATCTGTGTGCACACCTCAAAGCACAGATCTCTTTCAGGTTCTTTCTTCTGCTGAATGCAAAAACGATAAACGGAAACTCATCTTGATGTCCAAGGCTGCTTAATCTTTTATGGGTTTCAGCAAACCTTTATTTGTGTTCTGCTGAAGAAATGCATGCAATCTTTCCTTTAAAAGGTAACAAAAGAGCTATTTCTGCACGGCTTGTCAATGGCAATCTTCTCGTCGTTTTAGCGTTGAGTAAAAGCATCCGGGCGTAGAGTAATAATTGTGCATCTCGTGGAGCTGTTCAAGGAGGGCTATTGATTTTCCTCCGCTCTCTACGCCTTGTTTTTCTTCTGCCGTTGGATCCGGCTCGCTGCAGTCAGCTCTTGCACAACCCGTCGAGAGGCTTCCTCCTGCTTCTTGGATGCGGTTCAAGCTGGAAAAGAGAAACACGAGTGAAATTCGACTACAGCAACAGAGATTGTGCTCATTTAAAAGGAATGAGAGTAAGGCCCTGTTCCATTTCTCTCACTAGCCGTAACCCTTTCCTTTTGCCTCTTGAAACAGAAAGCCACGGGTTAGGGCTGAAACTATACGCTGATGATTGGGACACCCCTAAGAATCTGGATAACCATCGATCGACATAATCATGTGAAACGATACCCTGACGTTCATTAATGTTATCTGCAGTAATCCTGCTATTCTAGCAATTTTGCTGACTTATTAATGTTATTATTTAATATTAATGTTTTCAATATTTTTGCTTTGAAACAACTAATTTACGGAATTTCTTTTTGATTTTAAGTTTAAATATCTACAATCATATTTTTCATTACTTTAAAATACATAATTTATTTTATTTCTCTGACACTTTTACATCGAATGCCTTTAGTAATTTATTTCTATTTTGCAATATATATGACTGCTTATGACTATAAGAAATGTTTTATTTTTTTCATGTTTAATATTCCAGCATTGCTATGATGATTATTAAAAGACTTTTTCTAAGATTTGATATGTTCACTAAAACTGTTGGTTCTTCAATAAAACTAAATATTCTTGCTATGAAATGCCGTTATTTTACAAAGTTTTTAAATGTTTTTGTAATTAAATGTTTTTAAAACGATTGTTTTCCTCATTTTTAAACTTTTATAAATAACAATAACTGATGTGTGTGTGTTGAATTGGGACACCCCTCCGTCTCGTGTGAGGGGATAAGGTCTAGGATTGAGGGGTTGAAATGGAACATCTGTCGGATTTCGGTTGTAGTACATGAATATTTCATCCGCCAAAGTCCGAGCATTGACCTCGTTTTATTTTCACATCTTCACTTTTCGTCTCTGTCCTAATAGCCGCTACGAGCTTCATTTGAGTTTCCAGATGATAAATATCAAAGGCGGCTGACATTTGCCCTCTTAAATTCAGTTAGCCATGAGCAACAGAACGGATAAACCCTGCCTGCTGAATATTAATCTCCTCTCCGGGAGTGTGATGAGAATCACTTTGCTTTTAAACTCGGAGACGTGTTGTCTGGATTACTGCAAATTAAGTAGCGTAGTACGGAATTCAGCCGATTATCAGCGGCGCACAAAGCAAATGTGGAAATGAAAAGCTGTAAATCCGTCGATCGTAAGCGAGATGCTTTAGGTTTTTCCTCGACGGTTCTTTCTCCAGCAGTGAAAGTTCAGACATCTTTGTCTCCTCAACAGACAAGTCAAGGTACACGGGAGTCAAGTGTGTCATGGAAATAGCTAAAGTGCCTCATGCATATTTCATCTAGACGAGTGTCTGAGATGGAGATGTGTGTGGGGAAGCTTTTGTCCGGCTCCAGTATGGATTTCTGTCGTAGCCTCCTGTTTGGATAGGGTTTCCGTCAGGCCGAGATTCACCGCGGCTAAGCTGATGTGAGGCGCCTTTCGAGGCGTCCGTGCTGATGCTACTTCCACTGTTCATCTCGATATGTTCAAGCTAAACGTGATCCTTTCTGTCAAGTCCTCGCTCAACAAAACGTGCAAACAAGAAGACGACATTAAGAGCCTAGTGAAAGAGAATAAAGCCAAATGATAACACTGTTAGCATTAGCTTAGCAAAATGTTTTGAATTTCATTTGACCAGAAGCATTTCACTATGAAAAAACCTGAGTTTTCACATTAGAACACAGAATGATTGCACTTGTAATCAGTTTGTTTCGATGTTCATGGCGTGCTCTCTGGAATAGTGCGCTATATACATGTTTCTGGATTTTGTCTTGGTTTATAAATCAAAAATGTATCGTTGAAAACCCTCAAAATAATGTGATGCATTTAGTACTTTTTTACATTTACAAGTTTGGGGGATAGAGCGAAGATATTTATATTTGTGTAAAAAAAAATTTTTTTCATTATTATTATTAATATTATTCATGGGTTTTTTTGTAGTTTTGGGATTTTTTTGTAACTCCATATTCTTGAAATGTCTGGAATATAAGAGTTTTATTGATTGTCAAGACAACGGGTTAAAATGTAAAACTTTAGTCACAAGAGGTTGAACCTCATCTCGTTTTAGAAATTTACAACACAATGTTGTAAAACAGCAGAAAATTTAACCTGAACTATAATGAGAAAATTAGCTAATGCTAACAGTACACTGCAGATCTGGAGAACAACGGTTTAAACAACAATACAGCGTAACATCATGGGAGGAGACGCAGAATGATTCTTTTTATTCATTTAACTGTTAATGACTCGTTTATTTGGAAAACGCTGGATTTTGCACAGCTTTACTGTGACTCGGTGAGAAGATTCTTGTGCTAGTAATGCTAAGGTCATGCATTTGAACCCCAGGGAAAGCAAAAGCTAAGTAAATAAATTCTCTTTGGCTAGTCATATCTCAAATGCAACAAATATAAACACAAATATTCCACTGATACGGATCAAATGAGACCGTAGGGATTGGTCAAGTAGAAGAATATCTGGACACAGTCTATTTTTGACCTATTTTTGAAAAAAATTTCACAGATGCCAAGTTTTGCTCGTCTCACATGTATCTGTCCCCGAGCACCACCCTTCCTGGTTTCCCAGCCAGGCAATTGCAAGCGTGTGTTTGTTGAGTCTCAGCCCAGGATCCATTGTTTACCCCCATGTTCAATTGTACCGCGAGTCATTAATCAGTTTGAGGCCCGGCTGCCTCGCGGTTATTTTTACCTCGCAGCAGGCTCTAGAGTTCTTCCAGGGCAACCCTGCTTTTTATTCTGTGCGACCCTTCAGCACCACTGCCAGCCCTCTCTATAAATACAGTCACCTCTTCCTCGAGGCTTTGAAGTCCCCGTTCATGCTTGGCTAGCGCCCCTTCAACTACCGAGCCCAAAGGCAGGCGGGAAGTCATTCCAATCGCTCTCTTTCCAGAGTGGAGCGGGTCAAAGGGAATGGCAGGATTACTCCCATGATGGACAGTTTAACAGAGCAATTGCCAAGTTGGCGTCGAGAGTGGCTCATAAGCAGCCGACCCTTTTTTTTCTTCCTGTAGTTGCCATGGAGAGCGCCAGCTCACCTGACCTTTGACCTGAACACTTGACTGAAACCAGACTGCACGTCTGAACACATGGGAGGACTTCGGCTGCCCTCCACTAAACACATCTGTTTGGCTTAGCCTGGAAATCTCTTCAACTCTTATGAACATGCTGCAAATGATAGAAAATTCTTCCCAGAATGTCTGCAGGCCTTTCCGTCCTCATGCCGGAATTATTTACCTCTTCTCATCAGCTCAGTGTCAGACCAAGCAGTCTCTAAATGGAGCCTTTCCCAGTCCCTCTGTTTTTAGCCTGAGCTTGGGGTCGAGATGAAACCGGAGATGAAGGAACTGGAGGAATTTGGGTTTTTCAAGAGCCATCATTTTAGTTTTTCTCCAGATTTTGGCAAAGCATCCCTATTGTTTTCGTTGCGGACGGGCAACTTCTGGGGATTTCCAGAAAACTGTGGCCACATTTCCATCACTGTCTGGTTGGAAAATATACCTGTTTGTTGAGCGGAGTTCCCATGAGTCTAGATCTGTCGGGTTAAAAGCTAAACCCCAGTGAGCTTCATTCTTCATTTGCAAGCCGCTTCATAGACGGCATGTGCTTCATGGATTTCCTTATCACATGCCTTGTTTTCGAAGCCGTCCCATCAGGCTGTAGAACGCCATCCGGGGTCACATCCTGCATATCTCAAAGATAAGCATCATCGTCTCCTCATTTAATTTACCTACTTGTCCTTGAACCTGTTTGTTTTGAATGCTATAATTTCATTTTTATCAATCGTTGTCGTCCAAGCCAGATATTATCCCTCACGTCTGCTGAATGTGAAGTGAGCACTTGACTTGCAAATGGAAGCAAACGTGAGTGGAGTATCACACCCGAGTAAACTCGAGCAGAAGCTGCTCCCATAGGCATGGATTTATTGGCGACTCCTGCCTCTCTGGAATTCAAGCTATCCTCCCTCCTTTCATTCTGTGTGTGTAACCTGCACAAACTCCCACCTCTGGATTTAATTGAACTCCAGGACTCTCGCAGCTCATGCTACAGCGACTCTCAACAGCAGCTTTAATTGCTTTCCAACACGGTGGTCGCTTAGTTAAAACAAGCTCGCTGTCGGGGAACATCCGAGTACTTTCGACCCCAAAAACGTCTCACGCAGGCTAATCTCCTTCACCGCGTTTTCACCCAAGGAAACTCCCAAGTAAGATTACCCTTTGGGCCCAGGGAGCCCATGATGAAATAACGATGCTAAGCTAGCGTGAAGCTTCCAAACCAAGACTCCCTGCCTCTGCCTCACTCGAGTCTAAATGAACCCCCGCAGCTCGGAGCGTCTGTTTGACATTGATGCTTGGCAGTGCATCATTGATATTCACCTGTCTGCTGGCGGATGAGGGTTAGATTGAGGTTAAAACTGGAGGATTCCAAATGCGCGTCCCTAGCTTTATGAGCAGAAGGTTGAAACGGCAAATCGGCCATGTTTGCGAATTCATGCCTTACCCATAAAAGACCCCCCCCCCACTTCTTGATTATGAAAGAAGAAGAGTTTGTTTCTGGATATTTCCACTACCCAAACCTTTCATCGATCTTTAATTTCCATATTTTACGTGTTAAATCTTACATCCAAGGTTTAGTTGTTGCTGTACTCCTCTGGCCGAAGGATGTTCCGGGTCAGCTGTTGAAGTTGTTTCCTGTAGTTTTCTTCGTTTGACTCGCTTGTAACTAGTTCAGGCCTGGTTTATTCTGATGTTCAGTTGGTTTATCTGGGCCCCTCGCTGGTTTCATTTGGGTTAAGTTGACCAATATTGGCTCAGACTTTTAAAAAATGACCAGGTGTTAGCAATTAGCCTAGCGCTGATGAAAACAAGCTGTTTCTTTGCTACGGTTAGCATGATCTGGCTAGCGTTGGCTCTCCAGTTGACCTTAGTTTCATCTGATCATTATGTGGTTTCTGCTTAGTTTATGTTCTTAAGTTGAAGCCTAGTTTCAAGCTAGCTCTTATGCTTTAAACGCTCCATGCTAGCGTGATTAGCTCACTAATTGTTAGCGTTGTAAAAGAAGCCGGGGCTTCTTTTCAGATGTTTTCATGTGGAGAGCTGCGCGTAACCCTTCGACTCCCACACTCTCATTAAAATACCATTCAGTGCAGCAGGGTTATTTATTCTAGCGGAGGAATGCTGGGGCACGGGGAGGAGAGCTGGACGGACGGCTAGATGCCTTCTGCTCTCTCACACGAAGAGTGTGATTTGACTTTTGAGTGATTTAAGCCCCTTTTCTTTCAAACGGTTGGTTTCAGTAGAGGCTTCTTGGGTGTGAATAGATCTGTGCTTTGATTTGCAGACGATTCTGAATATTCACAGTCATCTGAAGCAGAATAAATCTGTTGAAGCTTGAGCTGAATCTGACACCGGATCAGAATTCAGTTTTACAGCGGATAGAAAGCTAATGGAGTTTATCGAGTTTCAAACATTATTCTCCAGAGCTGTGTCGAGATGTTTCCCCAGAGCTCTCTCAATGGTAAATAAGTACGACCCAGTCCTGTTCCTGAGGCGGAGGAACATTCCTGTTCGGTTCAGTCTGACCTTTTTCTTTTCTGTACAGGAACGATCTGTTGCAATCATTAACTCTCTATATTTTTGAGGCTCACACAGCTGCCTTCATCAGGATCATGTTTTATTTATAGCACCAGAGTTTTTGGCTGGTGATGTGCACACAATTTTTTATAGATTCTACCGCCCACGATTGAATCACGACCTCTAGTGGCATAAAATGTCATATTCCTAATGTAACGGCGGCTGATTGGCTGTAGAAGTAAATTCAAAGCTCTATTCCAATGTGACCAATCCTGGTTCAGGCAGAAGTTAGAACCACCCACATTTTTAGCATTAGCAATTAGCATTTGAAAGCAAATTTTTTTTTGTATTGAGGAAACTTTGAAAAAGAAATAGTGTTGAAATGCATTAATATATTAAGCAATTATTTATTGATTTTTAATCATTTGTGCATTATTTCATTTAATTATTATTGTAACCATTTTCTTAACTTCTTTACTTAATTATGCATTTATTTATTTGCATCAGTACAAATGTTTTTTATATCACTCATTAATATATTTGAATTTATTTGCATATTGTTTATTTCTTTATTTAAGCACATGCACATTTATGTTCTGTTAATTATTTACTTATATATTACTTAAATTTCATCCTCCATGTGATGATTAGCCCCTGCGTCAGCCAATAGGGGCACAGGAGGAGGAACGATGTTCCTTCGGTGGCTCTCTGCTGGTTCGTTATTCTTTTTTCCTTCAGAAAAGCAACATGGATGTTTCTCTACGCTCCTCGGCAGGCCTCTGTTGTGCGAGCGTTTGTGTTTCAGAGACTGGTATGCGAGTCCAAAAGCTGAAGATTGTTTTCTCTCGAGCGAGGACGAGTGGAGGAATGTCCCCGAATCCCAGCGGAGGGACAAAAGCTCCAGTGTTTGAGCTCCAGAGAGTCACAGCTGGCTCACATTTCACCAGGGAGCGATGGTGACCTCGTCCTGGTCCCTCACTCTGATGTGCAGACCCCGTTCAGAGAGGAATTCTGGCTCGCTGGGAATCTGAGGGGAACCGAACGCTAAGAGAGCGAGGGGGGGGGGGGGGTATGCTCAGCATTTAGAAAACAAGAAACACAGAACACTTAGAATGTGGAACAAAGCACTAATGGTGAATGATTGAATGATATAATTAGGGAAACATTTAATCAAATTATTCGTTAATAAAAATGATTCATTCAATTTCTTGTACTTGAAGAAAAAACAGTGGTCACTTCGGGAAAACCTGCTCATCACTGTCACGTTAGCATCCAATCATCGGAGGAAGCCAATGGAAACGCAACCCCCGCCTCCCCCCACAGGTTCTACAAGCCTCTGGAACAGCTAGGGTTGCCTACGGAGACTCAGTACCAGCATAAATGTACATTTTGGCACACAGCACCAGTGTTCACGGAGAAACATCTGAACTCATCGTCTGTTTTTCAGAATGAGGTTTAAACTGTTTGCATCCGATGAGGGTTTGATTAAATCTTTACCTCATTTCCAGAACTTGTGCTCGGTAGCGAGCGTGTCACCATGCGTGTGCTGTACCCTAGTAAACACGGCTCCCTGCACTCCGGTGTTTTCTTCTGCGTGTCCCCTTGGGTCTCGTTACGCTCTCGTTTTGTTTATTTAGCACTGCGCGGTGTTGCTATGCTAACGATCTCTGATCAAACCCTCCAATCACAGCCATTTTCTCTCTCGTTATGTATTATTGTGTGTTTTGGACAGTGAAACTGAAATGCCTATATCCCTCTCCGGTGTTTTCTTATACGTTTACTCCAGATTGTTCCTGATTGACCTTTCACATGCGGTGTTTTCATGCACTTGTGAAATTTGCTGCTCGTCTGGAAGCCTCATTTTCACCCTGGGAGTGAAATCTCTGTTGGTTTGGCAGCAAACCTCTCTCCTGGCAAAGCTGCAGCTGTGGAAAGTTTTCCTTGGGTTTTTAAAGAGAGAGTGCACTGAAAACTGTTTTTTTTAAGTTCTATTCATCTGTTGAACACTAAATGTGAGTTTTGTTCAGCGACTGTGTTTGAAAAGATTTATAACATTTAAAAGAGAAACCCACAGCCTTCGGCCCCCTCTGGTGTCCGGTGCTGGCTTTAGAATGATGGATGGTGAACAGGTTTCTTGAATAAACAGCCAGAGTGCAGATGATCCAGAAAAATGTAGCATGAAACTGCAGCACAAAGATGAGTTTGTAAAAAAATAATCACATTACAGATGAAAAATGTACGACACGAGGGTTAGCACAGGAGCTAGGTGATGCGCTAAAGCAAAGGAAGTATTTGACGAACCCGAGGAGTCCATCCATGTAAATCCTGAAAACACTGAGATTATGATCCGGAGACCCCCTACAACCCTCCTGGAACTACATCTGGATCATCTACAGCAACCACTCTGTGCTTTGGTTGTGGGTTTTGGGTCACTTTCCCGCTGAAAACCCCATCCACAGCTGTTTCGATGCCTGCTGAGGGAAGGAGTCGATGATTAGTTTGTTTATTGCTAATAATACTTTGATAAAAATAAGAAAGGAACATGTATTTGGTAAATAAGTTTATGGAAGGGGCAGAAGTTAGAGTTGAGGCAGATTACCAGGTTTCTGAGGCTATTGCGACTGCACCTTTGGAGACCTCCGCTAGCTTCGGGAGCTCTTATTCCCAGGCTTGATCTCCTGCATAAACATGAACGTTTCATACCGAAACTCAACCCTCCTCCCTTGAGATGTGCCATATGGAGCTGCCCGAGTCCTGCGGAGCGCCTGACGAAAGCCCGACAGATTGAAGAGGACTGAGAGCCTTCGCTTCCTACAGCAGGTTCCTCTCTCGCTGGAAGCAGATGGGGCGAGCGGCTGGCATCACGTTTAGCTTGCGCTTCTCTCCGCTGACAGCTTTGTTTCTGGAAAATATGAATTGAGCTCTTCATCACGTGCTAGAAACCACAACGTCACCGAGATTCCTCTGCAGTGTTGAGGTTCAGGCGCCCCGCAGGGCTGGAGCTAGAGAACAACTTCTCTCTTTGCAGATTTAAGTCGAGCTGAAGAACTTCTCAATTTCATCTCGCTTTTACATTATTTTCATGTTTACTGCTCTTCTAGCAGTGGTTCTGTTTGGAACTAGTGGGCGTGGCTAACATTATTTTGGGAGACTTTATGAAAGTTGCGATATAACCTCTTTAAGATCTGACTTTAATAAAAAGTTAATAATAAAGTGAATGTGTTTTGGGATTATTATTATTATTATGTCAAATGTTGAAAATCTCTAAAAATATGGAGTTTGTTCGGTTTCTATTTGTTTGGGAGTTCAGAGGCCTGCAGTAAAGCACACTCCAGATGAGGGGCAAAGATGGATTTATTTATGATGATATATTTGTAAATCTAGTAATGGTTGGTCAGCTATTATAGGCTGTAAACTTAGTCAACAAAATGAGTTTAAGTTACTATAAAGTATACATTATTAAACGAATTGTGATTTTTGGATTTACCTACAGTTATTTAAAAGAATCAAATAAAATGACGACTCCCAGAGAATATTTTCAACCCCTTTTCCAACTCTTCATGGGAGGAGAAGATGAAACGCTGGCGTTGCTCCTGATTAAACATTGCTTGCGTTTATTAATGATTAAAAATCTAAATCTTAGAATTGAAGTGTGACAGCATGTCTCGCTGCATAATACAACTTTCTAAAGGAACCAGTGGGTTTTTGGTGGTGTTGCTGATCCTGAGATCCGAATCTGGTGATGAATGATCCCGAGAGCATCAAAAACTCTGACCAAATCCCAAGCATCTGATTGGCTCCCTCTCATTTTGTCATGTTGCTCTCTGGTGATGGTTAGGGTAATGAAACATTGATTGTTGTCAAATCAGTGCGAGTAGCTGGCGGGAACCGTCTGTGGATCGATTCTCTCCGTCCTGCGGAGCGACCGCCGTCATCGATTCATTGGATTGACCTCATTGTGTCCACGATCTCTCTCCTTCTCAAAGCTAGGAAGGATTTTCTCATCTCACCATCCCTCCTTTATTTCGAGCCATTGTTCGGTGACAGTGAATCAATCGAGCTTTGTTAAAGGTGAGGGGGGGGGGGGGTGTTCCGCTCTCGTCTTCTCCTGTACCGTTACCTCAGAGTCTGAAGCAGATATTTAAATAGAATTAGAATGTTCAACATTTATTTCACGATCTATTTCTTCTCTTTCGCTTCCTGTGCGGTTTGATGGATTCTATTCCTAGATAACACTTAGCCGTCTTTAGTCCGTATCTGTCCCCTTTTACCCTTTTGGCCTCTGGAACCTGTGCATCAGGAGTGTGTTTGTTCATTTCTCGGAGTGTTTGAAGCCCCCGGTGTCTCTGGAGTCCATGGTGCAACCGATGCTCGGAGATCCAGGGCTATTCCTCAGAGAGGTGCAGTGCGAGCCCTCGGCATCTGTCAGATCCGCTCAGAGATAATCAAACCCAGAGACAGCGGCGCTCGCTCATGCTCAGCACACCTCTCAAACTCCACCGGAAGAGTCTGGACAGGAGCACGGTGCCCATGGGCTGCTAGTGGCACGAGATGCTTGTGTGCTTTTATTCTGCTAACTGTGAGGCTAGGGCTGGAAGTGATCAGCCAAATAAACATTTTGTTTTCTATATTCTCATCTTCATGCAGCTTCTGCCATCAACGGTATGCTCAATGCTTTTAATCACAAACCAAGCCGAGGTTAGTCGAGGTAACGGAGTCTCATCGTTATATTTCCACTCGCTCTTGCAGTGCTTTCCCAGCAAACTCAGCTTTTAGCAGGCGCTGCAGGAATGCTGCATGCTTAAAACGGACTCTTAGCAGCTGCTTGACCCTTGACATTTGATTCCTCCTGCAGATCTTCAGTTGTCCTGGCAGAGCTTATTTCGGTGTGTGTGTGTGTGGGGGGGTCGTTTTAGCACTGGTCAAGATATTTCGAAGGCTTTGGTAGAGTTACATCAATTAAAAGTTCGTAATCACTCCAGCTTGATCTCAGTTTAGGGTATGGACCCAACGCTGGTGAGCAGCAGGAATAGAAAGCATTCCTGAGCGCATTGTGGGAACCGCCGTCACGTAGAGAACGGAAGAAGAATCCATCGGGTCAATCCAGGGTTTATCAGGTTGTCATGGAGATGCTGGAATGCTTCAGACCTGGATGGGTTTGTAGTTAAAAGCCAAAGCTTGAGGAAAACATGTTCCTTGTCCACAATCCTTTTGTTAGATTTACTGTTTAATAAATCTATGTTTCGAGAGGGTTCCGCATTAAAGAACTTGCTAGGCTCCGAGAGAATCTTTCTGTTATTGTTGTAATCTTTTCATCTCCTTTGATTTATTTTTTTTTATATAAAATGTACAGGTTATTTCACATCGGTAAGCTGCATTGTGATTGGTCAGAATCTTTTTACACTGAAAATATTCACGTGGGGTTAATATTCCGTTCAAAAACACACCTTAAAATAATTTCTGATCTGCTGAGGCGTTATGCCGGGGAAGATGTGGCATGCATCTCTCTGTTTCCTTAGTTTTTGGTAGAAAACGTTCCAAACTCGAGGGAGAGCGTAAACGGTGACAGAATTGCGGTGTTTGGGTAAAGACTTTAATCATCGAACACAAACTCCTGCAGCTCTTTTTATTGAGTTGAGGTCGATGCTAATTTTTGAGGAACACATCAAGTCCTTCATCCTCCATCGATGTTCCAACAATACGCGTTTGTTTCGTTTCGGACAGCGTCCTCTTTATTCAGTAACGCGTCAGAGTGTCAAACGGAGGGTTCATTCCCCTGCTTCATTCCATGTGCCAGTGCAGTGGGTGTTTGGGGTCATGTGACCTTTGACTCCCACATGTGGGGGGGTTTACAATCACCTCTTGTGTGGCTCTGGACCCCAGTCAGCAACATTCGGGAGTGTGGGACACCTCGCAGCTTTTATTGGGGCTGTAAAAGTGGACAGGTGTTTTCTCCACTTCTTTCTCACGTTTCAGGACGCATCATTTGTTTTTAAATGACTCTATAATAAATAAAGAAAGTCTCTTAGATTTGATCCTTCACCTTGTTGAAATCATAGGAAGTACCTGATGGAACTGAACGATGGAAGGGTTGCCAAGTAGTGTGAAAGTAAGTTTCCTCCTCAGACGTCTCCCTGGGAAGAGGACGTTCGCTAATTAAAGTATGTCGGTGACCATCGAGCTAAAGGTACAGCGTGCAGTTGTTTATTGTGGAGTCGCTGACAGACAGACAGACGGGACACGAGACGCCAAAGCTGCCATCTGTCTCCCGTCTTCATCACGCCTCTTTCTCCCGGGTCCGCAGGCAGCTAGGTCTGGGAGCACCCATGCTAGCAGCTAATGGAGATTCCTTGAGGACTTCTGCCATTAAATATTCAGAGTGTTGTCTGAGATCTAATTTCAGATTATCACGTGGATGCAGCTCTGAAAACGTTTGATGTGTTTTTCTTTAGAATTCGCTAATCATTTCAATATTTTAGTGTTTCAAAGCAACCCTTGCTTCTCATCCACTTTCTTTGTCTCTTTCTCACCATTTTTAGCAGCTTTTCTGTTCATTCATTCATTTTCCAACCTGTTTATTCTCTTTCGGGGTCACAGGGGTCGGCCGGTGCCAGTGCATATTGGGCGAGAGGCTGGGGTACTCCCTGGACAGCTTTTGTTGTTCAAATCAAATGACATTCTGCAGCAGTGTTAAGTACGTATGTAATGGGTTAGACTTGGGTTGTATATTGGGTTGGGTTATATATATATTTCTGTAGGGCGTAAAGCTCTTCTGTTCCTCATTTCAAAACGTCTTCTCGTAAAGGACCAGAATGTACTGAATGCTAACGGAAAGTTCTGGTTCTGCTTTTGTTCTCGACCAAATTCACAAACACATTTATGATCATCTTGAACTGATGTCATCATGAATATTGATTAACAATGTAGAACTTTTCTGGGTATAATAAGGCCAGGCCCGTTTTCTCGACCGCGCCCAGTGTGTGTCATGCTCACTGTCCTGTATTTCTCTATTTCGTCTCGTTTTGAGCTCCGTTATTATAATGACGAGACACACGTCTATCACCCAACCCCTAATGTGGAACCATGATGGCCGACCCAAACTTTAGCATCTGTGGCAAATGTTGTACATTTTCAGAGCTGAGTTTGGCTAAGGAAGGTGCTCTGTGACAACAACAGACGCTTCATTTCTGTTTCGGTGGTGTTCTGATGTCAGACGTTTTGATCAATGCGCTGAAATGGAAGCTAAGTGGTGTTAAGCACTGGGATATTTTTAATGTAGCGTCTGTGACACTCCGTCTGAAAGACAAGGTCAACTGTACCTTTCACGAAAGCTATTTAATTACAAACCTGAGCTCTGCTGTAGTCCTTGAAAGAAGCCTGACGTCACCTTCTGGAGGCGAGCCAGGCCATCTCCACGTGCTCACAGCCCTTTCAGAGCTCGAACACTGGGGATGGGGAACAGCAATGCAAGAAATCGTTCAGAAAGTGGCTCTAGCGCGGAAACTCTTCTAATGCGGCTGAATAGCGACTGTGATGGGTTTTCTGGTGTGAATGAGTCAAATCAAGGTAAATAAATGGTCCTTTTAGAAGCATATGATTGGGCAGCTGCTCCTCGGGATGAAGGAGGACGGGCGCCATTAGCATTCCGGCGTGGTGCATCTATTTAGCTTGGTGTTGGTACATTGCTGCGGGCTGAGGTGGTGCTTTACGCTGCACTCGTGGTGGAAACACTGACGGCAGACTCTGTGATTGGTGAATCCACCACCTTCTGATTGTTTATATTGAGGGAATAAACTTTTTTTAAATGAAAAAAATGAAAAAAACTACAAATGTTTAGCCGTGATGAATTTGGATCAATCAAGCACAAGATAAGACCGGAGCGATTCCGGCCATCAGGGGTTCGGTCCATGTGTCTCCAGCTGTGGGATGAGGAAAAGAGAGAAATATGTTTTTATTCCACGCGCTAGAGCCACCTCGCAGTGGAACCATCCCAGTGGAACAACCACATCACAATTCTACATTCAGTGGATGAGTTGTATCCTGTCAGGAGTCCGGGCTACTTGGTTGGGACCGTTCACCAAGAAAACAACTGGTTCCACACTACGCTGTTCCCTGCTCAAAACCATCTGAAGGATTCGGTGAAAGTATTTTATTAAAACGAGAACAAAATCAAGCTTTTTCACATCAACACACACACGCACACATACCCCCACACACAAAAGATAACATTTAGAGGTTTTTTTTTTGAGGGGGGTCTGAGCTCCTGCGCAGGATGACTGTCCTGGAGTCTTCGAGCTCAGTTATCCCATCGAATATCACTGTTATGGAATCTAATGTGTGTTTATAGATTAAGCACATACTCTTTTGTTTATATGTTAATCTATATATTTGGATTTAAGTACATATTTATTTAATTAAATGTGTGAATTTATTTAATATTTGATTTCTACATTTCTGCCTCAGTAATAGTTCATCTTGTACTAATTAGCATCCCCGGGTCAGCTCATCCCCTTGTTTATCATCACTGCGGCTCAGGAGCTCCAAATCTATGAAGAGCAAACTGGGAATTCACCTTTATCCAAGGTTTGCTCAGCAGAATAAAAGCTTTTAGCTTAAGCAAGTCAACTCCTCTGCACTGTAATTACATGACAGAGCTGTGGCGAGCGTGTGCAGGAGTGTATAATCACATTACCACCGCGACCGGAGCCCCGGGAGAGAGTCTGTGTGTTTGAGAGATGGAGGTTAATGTCTATGTGTAGCGTTATAGGCTCGCCTGATTTATTTCAATACACAAAATGACAATTTAAAGAAGTTTTTTTTTCGTGGCAGGGCGCTGTGCTAATGAGTGGGCGTGTCCTTGTGCATCCGCCATGAATAATAATGAAGACTATTTAAATTAGACGCTCGACTGCACATGTACTGAAACGAGAAGAAGCAAAGCTCTGTGTTGCAGTGAGGGACGACATGAAAGCTGCTTTTAGTCATTTTCTAGCCACTAGCCTGGTATTTAACCCGTTTACTGGGGAACAAATGTCTCTGTGGGCAAGCTCAAGGAGGTCTGGACTGTGGGTTGTTGATTGGTTGGTGTTGGGCTTGGGATTAGAGATGGAATCAGGTTTGGGGCTGTCTGTTTCGGGTTATGGCTTGGAGTTTTAGTTTTGGGGTTGGGTGCTAGGGTTATAGGATGGTATCAGGTCTGGTACTGGCTTGTGGTTGGGGCTCGTGTTCGGATTAGGTTTGGGAGTGGGATATGGAACAGAAGTTTGGCTTTTCTGGAAGATAGAAAGCAAAGCCATTTTGAAAACGTGATCATGAGACTCCACACTGAACATGTGATCCCTTGCACTGCCTTTGTAGCGTGAGATTGCTCGGGCTGCTTCCAGAGTCTTGAGTAGAGCCATCACAGGGGGAGGGAGAGTTTGTATGCGTGCTTTAGAATAAAGCGAGCAGTGCTTCACGCTGATATGTCATTCGCTGTAACCAGGTGGCACGTTTGACCTTTGTGCTGTGAGGGAGATAAATCCTCCAGCCCTTTCTCTCCAGAGAGAGGAAGAGCATCGCTGCAATGCAGACAATCACAGAGCTGCTCGCACTTTCAAAGCTTTGAGGATTTCATCACATGGAGAAAACCGATGGCTAGAAACTGCTGGATGAGCAGAAGCGGAAGTTCAGCTAAGGGGTTTCTTTCAGGGGTTTAGACAGCAAGGAACAAAACTTTAGAGGTACATTAATGAATCCGCACCAATTCTGAGTTGTGTTTCGTAGATCTAGACGAATTTATTTGAACCCTGCCTCTAAGAGAAGTGCTTCGTCACACTCCTGTTTTGGTGTCATAGTTGAGATATCCAGAGTAGCTTGGCAATTATGTTTTTTTTTAATATATATATATATATATAAATACATTTTATTTGCTTTTTCTGGGGTAGATCCGTTTCCTCTCCACTGACACCTCCTCCAGCCCCTCCGGAGCAGAACTGTGGAGCTCCAACTGCAAGCTTAGAGACAAGTAGTACTTGCAGTAGGGATAGTTACCCTGAACTGAGCCATTCCCTAGGTTCATGCTCTCGAATACTTTGGAATAACAGAAACAACCCTTTATTACCGAATAGAGAAAAAAGGGCGTGGCTTAAGTGACTTCAACTTCAATATGGGTGCAGAGATCGCTGCTACTACATGGCAACCCACCTGAGCCAACCAGACTATTCTCTAACCCACCTTTTCTAGCTTGGTCTTTGAAGTGTGCCCTTGGCCTTCACCAGGGTCTCCTCAGCTCAACATGCTGAGGACCAGGATTTCACCCAGGGGGCTTCTCAAACAGATACCTAAATCGCCTCAATTTGGTTTTCTCAATGAAACGGAGCAGTGGGTCTGATCCCTCCTCATTGAGGAATCTCTAAGGGAGCACCCATCTCCATGGGAAGGAAGCTCATGCCTTTGTGGAATTCAAAAGTTTCTGTGCAATTGGTGTGTAAAAGTAAAAATAGGCTTATGGAAGGGGCTCAGGACGAGTCTGAGGTGAAGGAGTGAGATTCGTGGAGCCCAAACCTGAGCGCAGCTTATACTGAGTGTTGGGTTCTTTCCCTAGTTACTTTTATTTTGTTATTTTCCTAGTCTTTTATTTTGTAAACTCTCTTCTGTTCCTGCCTGCTCTTCCTCCTTGTCGGTGTTCCTCCATGTTGTACCTTTTATTCTGGCCCCTTCTCCTGTGTGTGTCTTCATCCTGTGTCCTTGTTAATGTGCCTGCCACACCTGCTCCTCATGTCTGGTTCGTCATTCCCTCGTTTTCTTTCTGCCTTTTTAAGCCCCTTGCTCCCTGTTCCAAGTGCGGGTTCATTATTTGAGATTTGACAATTATTATTATCCCTCGTGCCTTGTCTGGTAAGCTCTGTGCTTCTGTATTGTCTGTTTAGTTTGAGTTTTATTTTAGATATAGTTCCCCCAGCAGCCGGCTGGTAGCAATCGTTGATTGTTTTTTGAGTTAATGTTTTTCTTGTTTTGTTTGAGTTAGCTTTAGTTTTACTTCAGTATATTTATGTAAGGTTTTGCCCTACCACGGGTGTTTGTGTTTATTTGTTTATATTTATTTATTAAAAGTGAGTTGATCCCATCTTGTGTGTGCATTTGAGTTCATTTAACCCTTCCTTTACCATCTTGGAGGGTTGCCCCTAACACTGAGCTGAGATGAGAGTGGCTGCGCCTGGACCCGGACATTTGCTAATCATGTGACAATGCCCCTCTAGAGCCTTGCTAGGAACCATCGAATCAGTGGATCCAATCATTTTGGTCTTGGCTCAAATCTCATGACCATAGGTGAGATGAGGAGCCTAGAGTACTGGTAATTTATTCCAAATCCTAAATGAGAAGCTGTTAAATGTTAATCAAGCGTCCAGGAGATCAATTATAACGTCTTCTATGGTCAAAGGGAACTAAACATTGCAGTAGATTTGCATGTGTTCAAAAGCTGATGGAGAAGCTGTAGCTGAGAGGCAGTAGTCCTAGCCTCCAAACCATTATGCAACATGCTTAACGTGTGATAGTTAAAAATCCGATTCAAGACAGACGTCCTCTGAGGGGTCTCGTAAAACAACGATGCGGTCATTTGGATTTATGAGCCAGAGTAATCTGCCTTAGAGGCCGAGGTAATGGCGACCTTCCCTCACTTCTTCCCAATTATCAAGGACATACACTTCTGCTGCCCTCACACACACACACACCCTCATGTCTCTGGCCAGATCTGTGAGGTGGCTTGCACGCTAGCTAGCATGTAGATGTCTCATTAACTCATGCTGTTAATTGAGGCAAAAATAGAAAGAAGTTGTTAAAACTAGTTGTGGAATATTGTCTGTGTGCATTCCTTGTTTGTGCACGGTGCCAACGTCTTTAAGATGCACCTCGCTGCTAGCTCTGCTAATGAGATTGATCTCTGAAGGGGAGACTATCCATTTTTGGGAGCCAGTGTTGACATTCACCAAAACAAACACACCTTTACACCAAATAGGCCTCTCTCTCTCTCTCTCTCTCTCTCTCTCTTTCTTTCTCTCTCTCTCTCTCTTTGGCTCTACCGCTGACAAATGGCAGGTACCCCATAACCACACGCCCCTTGCTCATGATTGGTCACAATGCGTTTTGGTGGAATTGTGTTGTAACCACACCAAACATTAGTTGCCATCAAAGGCTTCCTGATAGTGTCGTCTGCGGCCTGCTGTCGTGTTATCTTCTAAATCTCACTCTTTTTTTTCAGCTGTAGATATCTGATAAACGATAAAGGCTTAGCTAACATGTCGGAGCACACTGCTTTGGCAAACACAACTTGATTGCGTCCCTATCAGAGGTTTGATCTCTGTATCGAAGAACTCTCTCTAGGGCACTCAATAGAAGCTTTAATTGGACGTTCTCCATGGTTTCTTCCTTTCATTTCCTCCAGACACTCTGGGGACTCAGATTTGGCTTCCTCTTCTGATTATCCAGCTTTACACAATCACACACTGTCATCCTTCCTGTTGTTTTAGCCCCAGACGTTTCTTTTCCAAATGTCTCTACAGTAGTAGTTTTTTTTTCATGCTGCTGGATGTTTATTGAGAACAAAATGAAGAAATATAAAAATTATTTTACCTACTGCTTTGTGCTTGATGGTCACAGATTGAGCACGTGCTCACCGATGAACTTACATAAACAGTGTTCTCAGGGGTGCTTTTAAGCACTTAAGTGACACCTGTATTCACAGCTATAAGAGCTGATGTTGTTTGAGAGAAGGTCTTTCAGGCTGAGCTCTGGATAGTCAAGTTCTTCCTCACCACACTTCTCTTCCCGCTCTTTATTGAGCCTTCTTACCACTCCTTTTGGAACACGAAGGAGCCATCCTCCAGGCGTTGGGTGCATTGGTGCGGAATCTTTCAGAATCCCAGCTTCTACCATGACCCCTCCCCCTCTGATTGGCACAGTGTAGTCACATTAATTTAATTGAGCATGCATCAACCTCAGATATGTTTTCTCTTTCTGTTCGGAGCATAGACTTGATTAGCATGCTGCATTTTCACACCTCCATTATTTCCTCATCTGCATGGCACCCGTCCTTTCACATCCTCCAGTTTCATAGATTCAAATGCCAAAGCTTTCAATCAATCCGCCGCCTCTCTTTCAGTGCTCAATTCCACATCTTAGCATTAATAATTCAAGGAAACGTGTGAGATTAGGAAGATTGCATCAGACTGCTGCTTTCTCCATTAAACATAAACTCATGCAGTGCATCAGCGCGGGCCGGAGGTATAGAGAGAACGATGGGAAGATAAAGCGCTGAACATAAAGGAATAAATGGCTGTCTCTAGAGACTCTCGACTGGCGTGCAGTGGTGGGCACAGTTTTTCCCGCAGGCGCTGCATCTCCTCCAATCGTAATTTGTGTGTTTAAATGGCCTGGAGTGCGTTTGAATGTGAGGATCCGTTTGAAGGGGGTGGAGTGTTCCTCTTAAAAGCTTCATGAAAGAGGCTTCTACTGATAATCATTCCGTTTGCTGAATTATTCATTGTGCGTTGACCCAGGTTTACCAAAGATTTGTTTAATTCAGCCAGCGCTGTCCATGTATGTTTTGATCCGTTCCATCAATGATGCTGATTTCGAAGTTACAAAGTTTCTCCAACTCTCTTTCCAGCAGTTGTGTTGCTGCTGTGAATTAGGATTTCCCATGGCTCCGTTAGCAGAGCACGACGCTAGCAATGCCAAGGTCATATGGAAATCCAAAATCCCAAGGAAGCGTGGATCACATGTGTCCCTGGCTTGCAATTTGTCACTTTGACCAAAGTGTCTGTCATAATATGTAAATGTAAAATATAAATTAAAATCTCATTTGCATGTTTATGTAGATTCTTATTAGCAATTCACTTTTTGTTGTTGGCATGAATTATTATTATTTTACTTCCCTGAAGTAGCCGACCATTAACTGGTCACAAGCACGAATTAGCATCTTACTAACAATAATAGTTTTTGTTGGCAGTGGCACGAATTAATGTCTTACTAGCAGCAAGATCACGTTGTCTTTAGCTGGTTACTAGCATGAACTAGCATCTACCGTACTACTAGCTTGATTAACATGTCATTTCCAGTTTGTTTGCATGAATTAGCCTCTAATTAGGACGTTAGCATCACGATTAGCATGTTTCTTTCTGATTAATACCATGAATTTTCATTTGATTATGCACATTTTTTTTACTACGTTACTTACAAGAGTTAGCATCTAGCTAACTAGTTACTTACATGATCAACCTGTCAGCAACTGGTTCCTTGCAAGACTTAAATGTTATTATGTGGCTAGAAGCATAAGGATCATGGTAGGATTATAAACCCAATGTTTGCATTTTCTTCTGAGTTATAAGCGTTCTGAAATCGTTGCTAGGGTATTCTGTTTGGTTGCTATGGAGTGTCATTACATCAAAGTATTCCGGGCTGTTGGCAGGAAGCACTGGGTAGGGTTTTGCTCATCAGCTGGCTGGTATTCTCTTGCAAAGGTTGTGTTTGTTTATAATTGTGTTTTATCAGAAAAAATATCTACTTTTGTTATATACGATAATGCGTTTGAGGGAAGGTGCATCGATGGAGGCATTCCTGTTGCTCTAAAGGGAGAGCAAGCTGCTAGCACTGCAATGTTTGTGGGCCTGATTCCCGAGGAAGGCAGTGTGGCTTTGGATAAAGGTGTCTGCCAAACATTAAGAAACAAATGTAGAATGCATGAGGTAAAAGTTGGCGCTGTGTTTGCAGGGTCGCAGTGATGTAGTTCACTTCCTAACGTGTTACCTCTCACTGGGGCTCAATTATTTACACACGCACAGGTCCTTGTGCATATTGCATGATGGTGCGGTTGGAAATCGACTCTTTTCCCAAGCTCTAGGGCCAAAGGAATGTGAAATGAGAGCAGTTGATTCCAGGAACGCCTGGGTTCTTATGTAAATAGTTCTGCATGGGTTCCAACAAACTATGATTAATGCACCATGGCTGCATCTGTTCAGGGACCCGGAGAGGGATCCGTTGTTGTTTTGTGCATCATCCTGATTTGCCGGTTTGCTTTCCCTTGGTCAGCATTTTTAAAGGATTCCTGGAACACTGTTCATATCTGAAATATTAATCCAAACCATATCCTCTTAAGCTAAAACCTGACTATGAAAGAGTGATGGTTAAACAAGGAGCGCTTAATCTCAGAGGCGTCCCAAACTTAGGATAGATTTGTCTTTCAGAATTCAGCTGCTGAATGAAAGATTTATCAAATCCATTCTGAGATTAATTATTTAAACGAATTGCCATTCGGGTTTGAAGGGGGGCAGGATGTTTATCAGATTGGATTGGTTTATTGGAAATCTCCCAGACCCATTGTTGATTGATTGGTAAGCGTAATGTGAACCGTTTCGTCTGCATCTTGAGTTTAACAAACTAAGAGTTGCCTGCGTATGTCGTGGAGTTATCAAAATGAGGTAAAGCCCTTTTTGTCTGAGGGTTGGTTTGTTTTGGAGAAGTCAAATTTCCTGATCAATACGAGACACAAGAGTTCTTTATTTCTGTGAATCTGTTCTGAGAGCAGTAATGAAGTACCAAAGAAAGCTCCAGATTTGAGCTCTGGAGAAATGCATGACCAGCAACAAGACGTTTTGTCCTCTTCTGGACATCACATGCCCACTTCGGGCTGCTGCTTAAGACTCCAGAGTTGAATTCCTGGCTGCTGTGTTTTGTTCCTAATTTCAAGAGTTTTGTTTGAGTTGATGGAAAAGTTCAAGTTGTCGAGGCTGATGCCGTTCGGAGGATCCCGAGCCTCTGGAAACATTGCACACACAGCTGTGTGTGAGAGAGTGTGATCTCAGCAGAAGAACACAAAGGACTGTTTATTGGAGTCTCATGTGCCCTGCAGGATGGGAACAAAAGATTCTTGTTCTATTGCACCTACAATCACGTTTGTGTTTGATGGTACAAGCTTTCGATTCTAAGAATGAGTAATGAGTCCGTACCAGGACCATGTGACCCACTCCCATGTGTTTCAGCTCTTCTCGTTCTAGTTGAGCTGGTGCTAAAAGGGTTGTAGCATCTTGTCATTAAATATTACTCTTGTTTCAGGTATTTGCTAATGACACAAAATCAGGTTCAAAGAGAAGAGATCGTTTTCATTCCAGTCGTTGTCTGTGCGTCTCGATCGCTGGATTTAAATCCATTTATGTGTACTTCGGAAAATAGGCTTCACAGAAACATTAGCATGCCATCAGAGATCTTTTTTTATTGACGATACAGCAATGCTTTTCAGTTCTGGCGATCAACTGCGTGAATCAAGAGCATGATTTTACGAGTTTTGTGAGGTAGAGTTCAAGGAAATCAGATACACACATGGAAAAACTAGAAAAATCAAGGTAATGGGCCTAGAACTACCTTCTCCAATCAGCTCTTGCCTTTAGCCGTGTACCGATAACCAAACCTGTTTTCCGCATTTACACGACAGAATTCGCGCACGACCGAGTTCCTGATGTGGATGGGAACCACCCGTGAATCAATCTCAGCCGTGATAAACGTTGCTAAGTAAAGAGTGTGAGAGTAACTTGAGGGCGGAGCAGAGTCCACCCTTCTACATCTAGAGACTGATTATCAAATGAAAAGCTATTCAGTGCAGAAGCGCATTGTTGGATATGTTTTTTTAAGTCCTTGACTGCCAGCTCCGGAGGGCAGGAATTAAACCCGCGCCAGCTTGAAGTGTGACTTGTTTGAACAGTGTTATTGAGTGTCACAGGCCTCGAGGTTCGTCTACTGGAGACACTCTCTCTCTTTACAGAGACTGTGTGATTCATGTCAACATCTCTTTCATTCCAGACGCGAGTCAAAGCAACTACACGTGTTCTCACGTCTGCCATCTGATGTTCGTGCCATCTTTAATTAAACGGTGTACAAGCACGTCCTCTGCGTTTCCGCCCCGCGTCTGCGCCGTGGCACACAAGTCTCTTCCCGAGGCTCAGAGCGCTGGAGCTGGGGATTAATCGCAATTTGACTCAGACAAAGAGAATGGGTTGGATGTATTGATGAGTGTCTTGGTAATTATGGGATGGGCGGATGAGTAAATAATGAGAAGATCCAGAGATACAGCCTGACTAATTATAAGTTGTGTAATTGGGATGGAATTCAAACGGAGTGCACTTTGAGATGGAGCTAGAGCGAGCGTTCTCCCAAAAGTGGAAATGTTCTTTTCATTGGCTCCGTGTTCCAAAGCCTTTATACTTTTCCCAAATAAACCGTAATATCTCCAGCACTGTGAGAACATGTGAAATGCCCATTTACCGTTACCTGATGGCATCCTGAAATCTCTGAGGATTTGTTGATGTTTGTAATGAATGCAAGGAGTTAATAAGTTCGTATCTCCCGTCTGAAGTTTGCTCCTCTGATCGTGAAACCCTTGTGTTGTGTTCGTTACGCTTGGTTTATTTCTTCCTTTTTTAGATGAAATACTCATTGTTGATTATTGGCTGCGCTGCTGCTGCTGGGTTTAATCACTGGTTTTCACCCTAAACCCGTTCATTTCAGGGATTCTTCATAGTTGCCATTGAAATGCTGTATTTCATGGTGTTTCCTTTGTTTGATCTCTTCCAGAGTGCCAACCGTCCAGCGTGCCGACCCCTCGTCTCCATCTTGTGCGGCCGCGGCTCTTCGGCCAGGTCAGAGGACATCTTCAACATGATGCCAGCCAGCCATCTGCCCATCCTGCTCTCCGTGAGCGCCCTGCTGCTGTCTCCGCTGCTCACAGGCTCCTTAGCCTTATGTAAGAGCATGTTAAGATCCAAACCCTCAACCGTTCTCTCGATTCTAGTTTTCAGGAACGCCTTTCTAAGTTCAGAATCGACGATTAAAACTGAATCAGTGATGGAGGGAATCTGGAAGACCGGATCTGTGCTGGGTCAGTGGGTTCAAGGTGGACCATTTGGACCATCATCATTACAGGGCTAGTGCTGGTAGAGATAAGTATTTGAGGGCAGCCATTTTACACCCAATTTTGGCAATTATTGTATGTGGAGCCCATTTGAAACCTCTCTGGCACAGATAGAACACCATTACTGTCTGGTGCAGTGGTTAAGCTCCGAACAGTCCCATTTCAGGCCGAGTTATAGCTTGTTTGTGGATGAATCAAGGCTGGCGGTTATTTAATCGATTGCAGGAGAAACTATTGCTGAACTTGGGGATGGGGCTGTTCAAATACATACAAGTGAAATAATAAAGATGGTGTGTTCAAGGCTTCTCCCTGAACATGTGAAGCATGAGATCTGTGTTTATCGGATTATTTCGGGTTTTTTCTTCCTCTATATCTCTCCATCAGATAGATTGGAGCCTGCGCTCTTTTAATTTCCAAGGCTTGAAGTCAAGATTTGTTCTGCACCATTTTCCCCCTAAGATGGGTTTAGAGACGCATTAGTGAAACAAAACAAAGAGTCAAGTGAAGTAAAGAGTGCGAGTGCAGGATGAAAGTGGAGGTAAAGCCTCTCCTGCTGCTTTCATGCCTAAGATTGGTATAAATCCAGCTCCGCCTAGAAGATAACGTGAGAATGGAGCGTGTCTGTGTGTCGCTGCCATTGTTTGTATTGTACTTTATGATCTGTAGCCCCCACCCCTGAAAGATGTTTTGGGTCGGTAAAAGAAATAAAATTCCAGAACTCAGCATTGGTACATTCAGGAGTTTGTGGGTCTAAATCAAAAAGTTCTGATTAAACACCCGTTATTCCAATCTTCAGGGGTTTACTGGTCTGTTCTGGTAGCTGTAGTTGTGGAAAGAAGCCATTTTGGATCCCTTTGTAATAACAATACGACATGTTGCATGTTGACGACGTTAATTTAACTCAAGAAGCCTTTTTTGTTTGCATTAGTTGCTTTCGAGAGGCCATTGTGTGTTTCGGCACATGTTTGATGATTATAATGGGATTGAGTCGCGGAGGGTGGTGATTTTTTTATATTCTTTCAATCAGGATTGGTTCTATCTTTCTGAACGGTGAAGGGTGGCCATGTTGGATCTATAGTAATCAATGCAATTCTTAGAACCATTTTTGTCGTGTTAGATATTTGATATATGTCAGGCATTAGAAGTTAATTTTGACTGTTAACTTGAAGAGTTTTATGGTTTATTTGTAAGATACAGCACCCACACTCCCGCTGTTCTTTCCGTGTAACACTTGAAATTGCTCGTCACATCTGTTGGCTTGTCTTCGGCGAGTGAGCTGCTGTGATTCAGATGTTTACTAGGCAGCGCACATCGTCCCAGAGCTCTAATCACTCTTTCCCCTGTTCAGGAAACCGCCGCGTGATTGGCTGCGATGCCTTCTCTGAGATCTCCCGGGCTCCGAGCGCTAATTACAGTCTCGTCAGGCTGTTGTACTCCACAGACGCTGAACAGCAGACATTTTGTTGTTCTTCCTGCATCTTTCTCAGTGTCTAAATCAAATCTGTGAAGGTTACAACAATCACAAACGTCGAATTGATCCGCTTTGTCGGCCTCTTTTACAACTACACTGCCCAGAAAGAGCTAATTTCAGGAGAAAAATAGCCGACATTGTCCTAGTGGCATTGCCCATAATTGAAAGCACAAGCTTCTCATTTCAGCTTCTCATTGCTTCCTCGTCTATTATTTTTCTCTGCAAATGAATGTAAATTGAGTCAAAATGGGAGGTTGATGTTGATTCTGATCCCTGTTGTTCTTCTGAATGCCTGTTTAAAGACACGGCGTCGCCCACACGCGGCGTTCAGCTACGCTCATGGTTTTCATGTCATACAGATGCTCAGCACACAAGCTTTGATTTAGATACACACAGTCTCTCTCTCTCTCTCTCTCTCTCTCTCTCGCACACACAGAGCGGGTGGATGTCACCTCTGCCAGCGTTTGCCAACTGCATGATGTCATCCTCAACCCCCCCCCCATCCTTGCTCTCTAGCCAACGCTCGCTCGTAAATCAACATGTGGAGGAGACGTTTTTAATCAAAAGAAAAAAGCCTGTGAATAAATCTGGCCTGCGGTAGTGAAGCTCGGTTTGTGTGAACAGAAGACCAGCGCTTTTACACTTTTATTATTATCTTAAGATTATCCCCAACACCTCACAAAATAAAGCCTTCGGGGAAACGAAGACCGTTACTCTGTGCTCTGGAGGAGTTTGGGTCAGCATTGAGGTCTAACCTCGACTGGTTACTTTTCTAGACCCAACACTAGCAGAGGCAATGGTTTGGGGCTGCCGTGGTACCATTTCAGCCGCAGTACTGAGGCACAGGGGCTGCCATGTTGGATCTATATCAACCTTATTCCTTTCTCTAGCCGTTATTGATGGATTCACTGGTTTATGGTTTCAATGTTGTGCCTGCAGAACCCAAACCCTGAAATTCAGACTAAAGATTGAAACTGAGAGGAATGAAGTCCGGACACTAGACCCGTTTGAGTTTTACCCGTCACTTTTTATTTTTATCCTCCATCTTGATCAAATCAAGGGTCTTGTTTCCCACAATGCACCACTACGAATCTAAAAACGTCCCATTCATCTCGGTGTGACCACACAACACGCCTCTGAACCTCTGCCTCCCCCGTGTAAAACCCGGAGCCACCCCGGCCAGCGCCGCACTGACCGGACAGAAATATCCCGAAACTGAACACCACACGGAGCTGTAGAAATCCCTCGGTGTTCTCCTGCCCCCGTTGTTTCCTTAAACCAAATGTTACGGTGATTTCCTGAGGTCAGCACTTTGTTTTCCTTCAAGGCTTTAGAGCAAAAGGAGATTTCTTTATAAAAACAATGGAAAACCCTTTTATACCTTTATTTTTTCCTATAAAAATCACATTCTTAAAGGTTTGCGGTCGCAATATTGCAGTCTTTATTTTTCATGGTTCCACCCAAACTGACCAAAATCCCCAGGAAAACATGGCTGGCAAAGTTCCGGGGGGTTGTCCTTGTTTCTGATTGGCTGAGATCGGAGACAGAAGGACGTTTCCCAAAGCCTGCTAGCCATGATCCCCTTCTCCAGATCACCGGAGAGCATGGCGGAGCGAGTACCACCTTGCTGCTTCCCCATCCAGTGCACCATTTGTGTTCGCGTAGAAGCCTGACGTCTAGAGTGATCTCCTTAAGTGTCCGAAGGCAGTCCGTGCCCTTGCCATCTCCCCTACCCTCTGATTGACTCGGGCAGAAAGTGACGAGAGCCATTTCAATAATTTATTTTTGCTTTGAAGCTTCCGAGCGAGAGATTTGAAGCCCCCGAGGGGAAGCTGCCCCCGCCTTCATCTTGTCTCTTTAAAGTTATCAGCTAAAAGGCTGAATGTCCCTCATTACCTGCTGCGGTTAAACCTCCCGGTGCAGCGCGTAAACCTCCTGCACTCCGGGTTTGTTTCTTAAAGGAGAAAAGGCTCTGCACCAAAGAGTTGCTTTGAAACGAGATAAAGTTGCAGTTAAATATAAATTATAAAGTGATGCCGTCGTTCCTCGCGGTTATTTCTTTTCCTCTGAATGTCTCTTACGGTGATTTCCTTTTAGAACCAGTTTATTGTCTGGATCTGAGTAAATATCCGTGTGTTGTACTCGTTATCCGGTCTCTCTCTGCTTGATGTGTTTTTCTTGCGTTGTCTTGTCGAATCATACCTTGCCTTGTTTTGAAGTACCATCTCTCATCCTTGTCTTTGTTTGCCTTGTATTGCCCTGTGTTGGTATCTTGTCTTCCCTCTATTGTCTTGTGGCTTGTTTTGATGCGTCTTCTTGTCTTGTCATTTTTGTTTTCTTGTCTTGTCATAGTATATCTTCATGTGTAATGTCTTGATCTTTCTTGTCTTGCCATGTTTTGCAGTGCCTTATTTCGTTTGTCTTGTCATTTCTCGTCTCGTCTTGTTGTTTTTCATGTATTTGTTGTGTTTTGTGACCCACCTTTTCATGTTTTGCGCCTTGTTTTGTTTCCTGTCTTTGTCCTCCTATTCTTGCCTAGTCTTGTCATTTTTTTGTGTTGTCTTTTGTATTCTTGTGTCTTGGCTTGTTTTGAAGTGGCTTGTTGTGTCTTCACATGTTCTACCAGCTCGTCTTGTCCTTCCTTCCTCTGTATCTGTCTTGTCCTGTGCTGGTGTCTTGTCTGGTCTTTTCCTGCATTTCCTTGTCTTGTGTGTCCTGTCTTCTACAGTCAAATCTTACCATGTTTTCTAGTGGCTGTGTTATGTCGTCTTGTCTCGTTATGTCTTGTCTTGTCATTTCCTGTGTTGTCTTGTGTTTTGTGTCGTGGCGGCTCGTTGGGGTTAGTACTCGTGGTTCTTCTCGTCCGGTGTGCAGTGGTTCTGGTCGGCATGGAGACGTCTCAGAATGATTAAATATCAGTGTTTGGTTGAAGTGTCGGGGATTCGATCAGCAGATGGCGTATCGGTGGATCGGGCCACCCACACCTGCTGCACAAGCTCTCCCCCCCCCCCCTCTCACTCTCCCTCTCTCTCTCTGTCTCTCTCTCCCCCTCTCTCTCTCTCTCTCTTTCTCTCTCTCCCCCCCCCCCTCTCTCTCAGATTAATGACGAGGGAGGAAGATTAGCAGGCTCGGATTTACTGAATGTCACCAATGATTATTTCATGTCGCCTCCATGATCCCAATCTGCAGCGGAGAGCTTTCTCTCGTCTCGGAATCAGGAAATCATCCTCTCTCTCTCTCTCTCTCTCTCTCTCTCTCTCTCTCTCTCGTCTCCATTCTCTCGGATGCTGTCGATACACGAGCTCAAGAGGATCAATATCTTCCAGATGCTCGAGTGTGCTGACCTGATCACGTATCCGCTGCGTTTCTCTTTATCAGAAGTTATTAAACGCTCCATGTTTTTGCTGAATGTTAATGTTTAGTGAGTTAAAACGTAAGGAACGGCTGAAGCGCTGACACGGTTCCTCTCGATGTAATGATGGTAAGCAGCTGAAACGCCAGATTCCCTCGTTAACCCTCGAGCGGCCGCTCTGTCGGTTTCTATCAGGTCTGTCAACAAGCAGCAATCGCCCGCCGCCGGACTAAGGGGAAAATCACTCGAGATCGCTGGCGTTTCCTGCCAGAATGGAGCTCATTGTTGAAGTTCATTTCCTCTCGGCGCACCTGCCAGAGATTTGCTTATCCCGACTCACGTGAGAAACAGAACAGAAAAGAGGCCCGAGGGGTCGGTCCGGGGAGCCATCAGCAGCAGCAGTAATTGTTGTAAAATAACCGAGGGAGTGTGGGAAGACGAGAAGCAGAGCGTGACTGGTCATGTGACCTCCTGTTGAGGGTTTGTGTGTGGTAATGTTTAGCTTTCCAAACATCTGAAGCCTTTGTGTAGTATTGTGCAAAAGTTACAAATGTAATCAGAAATATATAAAAAGATGATTGTTTATTTGTTTAAAGTTTTAGAGGAACACTTGCACAAAGTCTAGTGACGTGTATGATACACCAAACAGCTGCTAATGAAGAAACCCAGTAATGAACTTAAACAGAAACAGCTGTGTAGGAGGCTGAGTGAGAAACAGGCAAAGTGAGGAAGAGAAGGACATCAGCCAGGGCTCTCCCAGTGCTTTGAAGTGAGACCGAAGACACATGAAGTGAAACCAGTGGGATCCGGGTACAGCCATCTACTGGAGAAGTCTGGCCAGAAGGGGGTCTTCATGGAAGAGTTGCAGCCAAAAAACAAAACCTACGACATGGAAACAAGGCCAGTCCGAAAACTCTGAGCAGGAAAATGACAGCGGGGTTCTGATGAGCCATGAAATACTCGTCGAAGGGCTGCAGAGCGGTACAATAATGAGTGTCTGCAGCAACAGTGAAGCATGGTGGAGGTTCCTTGAGCATTTGGAGCTGCATTTCAGCAAAGGAATTTGGAGATTTGGTCAGAGTTAAAGTTGTTCTCAATGATGAAAAAATCCCGCAGCACCCTCGGTGTCTGATTGGCCCAAACTTATTCTGCAGCAGGACAATGAACCCAAACACACAGCCGAAGTCTTTTTCAGAGTGTTTGGATCATTTCTTTGTTTTCAAACGAGTCAAACGCACCTTTCCCTCGAGATCTCGGTGCATCACTAGCTATGAGCAATGGCTGCATGGCGCTACCTTCTGTTTGTCTTGGGAACTGACTCAGAGAGCAGAGCGTGAGATGATTCGTATCAAAGACACGTAATGATTCTGTCTGTTTCTATGATTCGTGTCGTTTGTTTGCTGTTTTTGGTGGCAAGCCTCTGGTTTCTCTCGTTACTCTGCGGATGAAATGATTAAACACGTCGTGTTATTACAGAGAAGTCATTAAATGATGAGCGCTGGCATCGCTTCAGAGCTCTGGAAACATCTGCTGCGATGAAACCCGTTCAGAGCGGAACTTTCATTGCTGGAGATCTGGATCACCCCCAACCACAACACGCTGTTTCAGTTTCACCGTCCAATCTGTGCCGTGTGGAATCAAGTTGAAATGAGAAGTTCACGTCAGGTTTCACGCTTCCTTTGATGTTTTCTCTCATCCATTCATTTTTTATTCCCGCTCTAGCGCCGCGTGACGCGGAGCATCGACGGTGTCAGACCCGCGAGTGGAACTCCTTAACTCGAGAGTGAGAGCGTTGGCCCCGCGGCGGCTCTTCAAGTGTGTTTATCCGCAGCAGTTTCAGCTGCCCACGGGTTATTAATAATTAATGTAGCGCTCGCCTGACCGTTTGATCATCTCCTCGTATCTGGAGTTTAGCTGGTTCCCCCGGAGAGCCTCCTCTCATGTCTTGTTGTGCCGGGTTTGACCCACTGCCCCGGGGAGAGCGGCAGAGAGACGGCATGATAATTTGATGAAGCTGGTGGCTCTTCAGACCACAGAGAGATTGCGTCGTGGTCATGTGACGTGCATCTGGACACACCTGGAGGCAGATGTTCAGATTGTAAATGCTTCCTCCGGAGGGCTGGCTGTTTTGAGCTAAGTTCATTATTTATATTGATCTCAGAATTCGTTAGAGTCCACCTGAAGAAAACAGCGCTAGCCGCTAGACGGAGAGCTGATGGTTCCCACGGTTAGAACCCAGAGGTAATTGGTGCCAGGCTGGACTTCGGGATTCGAGGAAACATTTCACTTATTGCTTTAATAACAAAGAACCCCTTCCCCTCGAGCTTCATTCTCCACCTGCTGTTGAATCCTCTCAGAAGTTTGTGCTAAAATCCACCGGATCATCTCCAGGATGTCGTTAGCGTTCCGAAGTTTCAGATCACGTCGGAGTGGCAGGGGTGTTGTTATTCATCGGCGGATGAATTATTCAGGTCGACGTCGACGGGCACGCGCTCTCTGCTGTAATTACCTGTGTGCTACGTTCTGCTAGCCTCCTCCCATGCTAGCAGCTGAACTGTGAGCGACTGTTAAACTGCACACGGGGTGAGGGGGGGGGGGCTGTGTTCAATCACTCTGTAATTTAATTGAATTGATTTGCTGTTGCTGTGACCTTGTGTCGAATTGAGCTTTGCATGTAGCGTGCTAGCATCCGCAGCACGTATCGACTCCAGGAGGGTGTGTGTGCTGTGTCAGCTACGTCTCCAAATATAGAGCGCCTAGCGGCTAGACAGAGTTTATCCCCAAGGGTTGCCAGATTCACTCTTTTGTGTTTCTGAAACGTGTCATAACAAGGAACAGCTTCATATTTAAATAAATACTTATTTTACCTGAAAATACCTCGCCTTAGATAAACCCACGTCTAGAAATGAAGAAACTATTGGTGTTTTCTATGGAAATAACACGGTATAAAAACATACATACCCTGTGGTTTCTATTCCATTTCCCGATCACGTTCAATCTGAATCCTTTAGAATTATCACATTTCCTCTGGCAACGTCCAATCTGCTTTTTATTATTTTATTTAATCAGATTATAAAATATTATTTTTACTTTTTCCCCATAAAGTCATGAAAGCAAATGAAATATTTCTCTATATAACTCTCAAGAGATTCTCTAGTAAACTCTCTTCTAATGCTTGTCTTTCTCTTCCTCTCTTGTTTAGCTTCCCCAAGGTTCACAAAAGTCCCCGTAGACATGATCGGTGTCTCCGGAGGTGTGGTCTCCTTCGTATGCCAAGCCACGGGTGACCCCAAACCCAAAGTAACCTGGAACAAGAAAGGGAAGAGGGTGAACTCTCAACGAATCGAGGTGAGATTAGCATCCATGAGTTTTTCTGTCTCGTTTGCCGTTTTCATTTGTCATCTGGCGGCTGCTGGGGCTTGATCGATCTTTAGCGCATCTTAATTAAAACTAGCTGTGCGTTTAACCGCGCCGTCACCGCTCAACAAAGATGAAAACTTGGAGCAGAAAAAAGACAAGATCAACACGTAACTGCGCTGCCGGCTCAATCCGCTTGTTGGCAGGAGCCCAAGAGTATGTTCAAGTCGAGCTCAAATTATCATCTTCCTTGCGTTTAAAAGTGATTTCGTGAGGGGTTTGAATTAATACGTTACCCCCGAAGGCTTTGCTTTGATATTGATCTACACACACTCTGTCACCAGGCTGCGGCTCATTATCATTGCCTTGAAAGCTCGGCCTGAAAAATACCAAGAGAGTTTTGCCACTGGCTTACAAAGCGCCTCGTTCCTCTCTGTCATTCCCTATTGATTTGCGCGATTGTTTTGCTTCCGTGACACCAAATGCTAAAGCACCGCAGGAGCCTAATTAACTCTCTCTCGTGTAATTCGGCTTGCTGAAATATCTGGATGTTACAGGACAGTTTGTGCCTCAGAAAGAAACACGGCAATATTAATCAGCATTTGCTCTGTGGGATTTGGGACTTGAAAAGGGCGAGAGCTAAAGGTCAAAAGTTGGTTCCGTTTGCAGATTTTCATCAAAAAAAAAAATCTAATCAGAGATAAACTGAGGCCTTGTGTTGTAATAGTGTGTTATACGCTCTAGAGCAACATAAACAAACCTTTTCAACATTTACTCTCGTCCTTTTACAGACCATAGAGTTTGACGAGGGTGCAGGAGCCGTCCTGAGGATCCAACCTCTCCGAGCGCCTCGAGATGAAAACGTCTACGAGTGTCAGGCTGAAAACAGTGAAGGAGAAATTAATGTCCAAGCTAAGCTGTCCATCATCAGAGGTAAGGGTCAGATCCGGAAGGCTTTCCGGATGAACCGGCTTCTGAAACTTTTGACGTGAAGATTGAGAAACTAGAGCTCAGTTCATGTCGAGGATTAGAACTCTTCAGTGAATCGAGAGCCGCTGGTGCGTCTGTTGTTTGAAGCCAGACACAATGTTGGTATGTTGGCATCCGGTGGACAATGCACCATGTCGTAACGCAGCCACCGGATCTCGATCCTGTAGAACACCTTTGGGATTTGGTGAGATTCACATAAACTGAGGAGTCTGCAGCATCGACATGGAGCCGCCCCGTGAATAGAGCCCAAAACGAGATACACGGGGTCCTTTAGCAAGGTGTCTTTAGCGCTGACGCAGACGCAACATAAGGACGATGGAAATAACGCCCTTCTGCATACTCCGGTTTAGTCAACGTTACTTCCTTCTCTGCCTCACTCTAACGTCTAGACAACTTCCCCTTCGAGTGATGTCCTCTGACCATACTCTGAAGTCAAGATCCTCCAAGATCTAGTCAACTTTCCTCGAGAGGAACTTCCTCGTATGATATACTCTGATGTCTACCTCATTTCCCCTCTCAGTAACATCCAATATTCCACCGTACTCTGAAGTAGAGATAACTTCCCCCTCGAGTGACTTCCTTTTTCTACAATACTCTGGGGTCGTTGTTTTTCTAACATCGAAACTTCCATACTCTGAAGTCTTCTTCACTTTGCCTCAGAGTAACGAGTGTCTTTCCTTGCTCCCTCCATCTGCTATGTCACTTCCTCGCTCTTCTTCCTGGGCCTGAACCCAAGGCAAGGGTTTTGTCCGCAGTCCATTTTTACATGAAAATCCTGGCTTTGGCAAGACCTTTGCAGCTCAGGAAGAGGCACTCGCTCCAGCAGGGGAAAAACAACAGCTTACCCCCACCACCTCATCTCCTCTCATCCCCATCTGCTTTGGGACTGCATGTACATCCAACCTTATCAGAAGAGCAAGCCCCACACACCCGGTCTCTGTCTGTCGCTTGTACAGTGTGTCGGTTAAGTCCCAAAAGAAAGCCTCTGTGCTCCGGAACACCTGTGACGGCATCAATCAAACTCAATCAAGCCGGAGACTCTTCTTCCCTCCGAAGTTCTTTTGCGAAACCGTCTCAGAGTGGTTCTAGGGGAAATATGTAAATGAATTTGCTCGTCTTGATTCTTTTTTTCAAACCAATCTTCTCCGAGGAACACAGTTTCAACACGTTGCCCAAGTTTCGCGCCAGGCCCCTGAAGCGGCTATCATCATTAGCCACTCTGTCACCTTGCCGTCTTCTGAGTGCGTCCGGCTGAAGTCTGCATGAGAGAAACACACAAAGGCTCTGCTGTAAATCTGCCGGTGCTCTTTCCAGGGGCTTAGGTTTGTTTTTAGCTGCCGTCTGGCTGCCCAAATGAGCGGTGAGCAGAATGCTGAAGATGTGCCATCTGCTTTTCCACCTTGTCGCAGAGTCCTCTGAGAGTCCTTGGAGGAGTCTCGAAGAAACCTCGACCGGCTCACTAGTTCAACAGCGTCGTCCGTTTTAAGGCACAGTGTGAACCAAACTAAATCTCAAAGTAAATGAGATTCTCTTAAAGTTCCACCTTGGCCGGAGAGATTTTAAAGTCGATGAGAATTTCAGCTAAAATAACACAGAAATGCTATTTTTTTTGTCCTGGTTTTGCCCCGGGCTCTGATCCTTTGTTGGCACTCTTGTCCTCCACCGACCCCAACGAGAGTCCAACACTAACAGCAGCCCAGGTTTCGCCATCTGCCGACCCCCCACGAATGTGTCAGACGCTCACACTCTCATTTTTACACATTCAGGTGTGTCTGGCCTCTGTTTGCTTGTGAGCGTGCTGGGAGAGCTAGCGCTAGCCAGAGATTGATCAGAGAGCCAACTCTAGATGATGAATCCAGTGTGCGGAGCCATGCAGCACGAATCTAAAGGTGTCAGACCACCTTCTGTAACACCTTTCCTAAACAAACCCTTTTATTGAAATGGCATGCTAGGCTAGCTCCAGATGTGCAGGCTTTGATGCATGGATTGAACAGCGGTGCTGGCTGTGGTTTGTGGATTAGCATCCAACATGGAAAACAAAGCCAGTAGCGGTTTATTTTGTGCTAATCTATGTACTGGGATGAGCTACTTGAGCTCAATTTCAAAAAGTTTTGCAGAACTGTAAATTTTGTTAATATTTGTTAATAATAGCACAGTAGTGTTGCATTGTTAGCTTAGCAGCTAGCTAATAGAAAGCTTATGTTAGCTTGCTGGATAGAACCACATTAGCATCACATGTACAAGGCAATTTCCCTTTAAGTTAGCATTTGGCCATGGCTGCAAGCCTCGTTGATTGTTCCTGCCGAAAAATCAGAACTGCTCATTTTCAGATGGTTTTAGTACAGGATTAAACTGTAAAGGGTCAGGTTTTAAACAGAAAAACTATAGAAACCAAAATAATTTTTACTCAAAATACTGGTCCGCTCTAGTCAGATATAGTGTAGTATAGTCTATGCTAAGCTATGCTACAATGCTATCTGCAGAAACCGAGAAATGGTAACGTTTAAAGCCCAGTGCTTATTTTACATCTTCTAGCGCATCTAAGTTAGCTTAGCGACATGCTAACGAAAAGCCAAGCTGTCAGCTGCTTAAAACAATGTGAGGAAGTATAAAGTAGTGCTTTATTAGAAGGTAGAATCCAGAGCAGACAGTTTTCTTCTTTTCCTGAGTTTGCTGTGGCTTTTCCTCACCTCTCCTCATCTCTAATCTCATCCCTCGCTAGCAGAGTTAGCGCGCTGACCCTTCCTCCTTCAAACTCTGGGCTAGGATCTCGTTAGCGGTGCTAGCGACAGCGAGGATGATCTCATGGCCGTTTGATCAGAGGTATTTAATTGGCTGCTAGCCGGCAGGATGAGCCGCGCTTGTTCTGCTGTTCCTCGCACGGTTTTAATTGGACTCTTCTGACCCCGGCTCTCATGACGAACGCTCTTTATTAGCCAGTTTTAATCACACGGCCATTTTTAAGATCTCATTTGTCCTGCTCAATCTCAGTCGGGGGGATCTTTTGTCTGGTCTGAGGTGTGGCTTTCCATGGTGAGATGCGTTTTGTGGATCCACGCAGTGTGCAGAGCTGGATTCATGACTCATCTCTTCTGAAATACCCATCGCTAGCATTTCTTTTCTATCAGAGATTGCATTGCGTCCATCTTGCCTACTCAACTGGATAAAGCGGAGCTTCAAACTGGCTTTTTGCAGGTGCCTCTTGTTCCTCAGATGCTTGTCTAGTAGTAGTAGCCATCCCGAAGGCTAATATACGCATGGGGTTGAACAATGAAACCTTTCTGAATATTATTGTGCAAAGAGGCGTCATACAAGTAAATAATCAATCAATCTCAACCGAACTCGTCTTCATCAGAAATCCTCAACAGTTCCCAAGTTTTGTTCCGTCCTTCATTTCATCTGTCCATTATAAAAACAGTCACGTTGTACTTTTCAGTTTCAGTCAAAAAGTGTTTCTCCTCGCACCAACACTGGCCGCTCATCCCCAGGGTTTTGTGGGTATTAGCTTCAATGTTTTCTTGAAGCCCTGCCACGAGCGAGTTAGCATAAAAGAGCTCATCTGATTAGCATTCCCACTGTTTTCTGGCATCCAGCAGTGAAAGATACATTAGGAAAACACGGGCTGCTGCTCTATTCCACGATTAAGACAATGCTGCTGCTCTACTGAAGCTACGCTAGCTCAAGTTAAAACAACGTTTTCATTCTATTTTGAGTTTTTACTCGTTGAGGACTTGTTTTGTTGTACTCTTCTCTGAATAATCTCTGTCCTGTGGCAGAGCAAATATTAGCTATAATTAGCTGTTAGCTGCAGTGCTAATGGGTGATTTATGTTTTTCTAGCTATAGCTCGATCTCTTTTTCAGCGGGATGTAAAATTCATATTTAACCAGTGTTTGGGAAATTAAGCTTATGACACATTGGTTTGTTAGCAACAAGCTAAGAGATGCCCTGGTGGATGAAAAAAAATCCGTCCAAAATCGTTTTGGGGATGATCTGTTATGATTTATGAATAATCTGTAATATTGTTATGCATCGTTTGGGCTAAATATAGTATTCATGACATATATTCTATAATGTATTTTTTAGCAACGTGCTAATAAACTTCATTTTCCTTTTAGCTTTTTGCTTTGGGATGTCTGCTGTTAATGAAAATTTAAGGTTATTTCTTGTATTTTATGCTGTATCCTTATTTTTTGTTCTTGTATTTGTTATTTTACTCATTTTCTGTGAATATTCTAACTATTTTTTTTTTTTTTGGAGTGATGTACAGTATTTTTGCTGAAAGTCCTCAGCACCTTCCAAGCCATGTTTGCAATTAGATGCCATAATAAAAATGACTCCATCGAGGCCAAAGTAAAGCTCTGATCCGTCCATTCATCCTCTGGCTGCAGTAATTACAGGCTCCTCTAAAAGCTTGCGCCTTAAAATGTTCACGGAAAAAGCTTTTTTGACGTCAGTGCATCTCATACCCGAGGTTCGTCGTCCTCTTTGCTATATTTTGCATTTATAAAGTTTTAATTTGTTAATTTTTGTGTGGTAAATATTCCGGAGACGCTCATTCTCTGCTAAGTGGACTCCAGGATAGTTTTGTGTGTGTTTTTTTTTTTTGAGAGAGATCAGGAAATTGAGCAGCTCTCGAATCCAAACGTCTGCAGTAGGTACATTTATCACAAATAAACTCGTCTTTACATCAATGTTTTAAATGTTTCCCTCTCTCTCTCTCTCTCTCTCTAGTTTATTTTTCACCATACAGGAGTTCTCAATCATTTTTAGGAGATTAATATTGTACAAAATAAAGTTGTTTTGTATAAAGCTGTCTCGTACAAAACCGTAATCAGTGAACATATGGAAGGAACACGTCTCACTCACTCACGCCTCTTTCTTTCTTTCTTTCTTTCTCAGTCCGTGCTTTGTGTTATCAGAAAATATATCTCCAGATGATAAAGCTGTTAACAGGAATGACACGGTTCCCAGTGTGTGTGTGCGTGCGTGCGTGTGTGTTACCTTTTTATTTTGATATACAAGCTGCAATATCCATTTTACTTTTAATCTGCGATATGAAATATTACAGCTGCACAGATAATGAGCTTGAGAGATCATCATAAATCAACAGAACTCATTTGCTCATGAACCCCAGAGGCCTGCGCTGTGTGTTAAACGTGCTCGTCAGGATTGTGCAGGAATACTTTCGTGAATATTGATAATAGTTCTTCGCTCCTTCTTTCATACAAAGAACAGAAGAGAGAATTCCCTTCGTTATACATAATTTAAATAGAGATCTAGAGAGCTTTATGAAGCACCTTGGGGTTTGTTAAACATATTCTTATGTTACAGCCTTCATTACTCCTCAGATTTCCCAATAATCAATCGTCTGCACGGATGTCCTTGAGTTCTTGGTTTCCTGCACGATTCAAACCCTTCTCTTCAGAAGGCAGAGGTTGGCTCTGAGTTGGAACCTTCAAAGCAACAGAAATGTCTGTGGACAACTCTTTTATTTCCATGTTTGGTTTGGGCTCATGTTCTCTTTATCTTCTACCTTTCCAAACGCTGTCTGATTTCATCATTTATGCATTTAACAGATGCTTTTGTCTAAAGCAACTTACAGAGCGCCATCAGGTGGCATGTAGAACCGCCTGAGCTTGATTTATGGCTTCAAAATGTTGGATTTTGAGACTTTGGACTCAATTTCTAATTAATGCTGTAAAAGACAATTTAGACAAAGAAACTGAAACACTCTCAGATATCTCTTTCTAAAGTTGAGGCTAAGTTTTATTTCAAACCAGGTTTTTCTGTCAAACAGAAAGTGTTTTCTGTTCATTGAATTATACGTGAATTTATAATTTCATTAATCAATCCGCTCTGTTTATAGCACATTTTACAAACAGCACAACAGTATTTACAAGAGACAACTATTTAAATCAAAGTAAAACTAGAATACACATATTAATAAACACAGAGCGGAGAAATCAGTTTTAAGATGAGGCTTCAACGTTCTGCGGTGGGGAGCCAGTGCATTCCAGTGTCTCCCTGATTTTAAGTCTCATCTTTAGAAACACAAACTGGAGATGACCCTACGACTACAGGGAATATATATATATATATTCATTTTCCTCTCGTTTATTCCCTTTCGGGATCACAGGGGTCTGCTGGTGCATCTCCAGCGCACATCGGGTGAGAGCTGGGGGTAATTGAATTAACCTGCAGCATGTTTTTGGGATTGTGGGGGAGACCGGAAGAAACCCCTGTGTATATATCGACGTGTGTGTGTATATATATATTTACGCTCCACGCCTTACTTTTAGCGAGTGATGGGACGCACACATCTGCATGAATAAAGTGATCGGGAAAGCATCATAAATCAATCAAAACTCATTTGCTTATTACTAGCTCCGGTTAAGAGGCTTTGCTTGGGTCACTCACATAATGCTATTACATCAGCGGCTGAAATTAGGAGCAATTAGAGATAATGAGAGAGCGGAACAGACAGATTGGGGGACAAGGGGCTTCAGGTCGAAGGACTCTGCAGCTGTCGCTAAAGTCAGCTCAGATCACAACATGTATAGATAAAGCACACGCACACACACACGCGCGCACACAGAGAGATTATCTGCTCTCTCTCTTAGACGGAAAATGAAAAGTCGTCATTGTTTATGGATCTTGAATACGTTTTGTTTCTGTTAAACTTGATTTATGCTGATTAAAGTGATAATTTTTCATTCAAAGGGTTTACACAACCTTCTACGATGGAATTACACTCGGGTAGATTCTAATCAGAGCAGAAGGGTCGATGCTGCTTCTGCTCTTCATTCTCCAGCTCCATGTCAAGGGCTTTGGTTTTAATTGTACACCGATCAACTTTCTGTGCTGTGGTAGCGTTTGCTCCGCGCGCTTTCTAAATCACATTAATCCCGTCACACAAACCCTGTCTGTGTTTTAGGGATTACGAGATGCACCTTTTTGTTCGCCAGTCCAGAAAACCACTTTGTGTGGATGTGCTCTGGGAGATTCAGCTCAATCACGCGTTTTGTCCTTTTTCTGTTTTAACAGGTATTTTCAATGTGGTTTGCCATGAATTGAGGCTTGCATTAAAAACCTCTTTTGGAGACAATAATCACTAAATCCAGTGAAGGGGATTTCTGGATGCATAACCACATGGTTTTTAGGTTATTTCTGAATAAATGGAACAAAACGAATAGGTTTTGACCTGCTAGGGCGTACCCAGGGTGGATTATGCTGTTGTGTTGTTTTTATTGAGCTCCGTTTGGTTCATTAAGGTTTGAGTGGGATTGTTGGTTTCACTTTTGTACATGGAGCGTGTGAAAGCAGATACGTGTGTGACTGTTATTGCTGGATGCGTAACTCCAGGGCTCCTTGCCATAAATGCTATCCCGTCAGGGCGGCAGTAAGGGCTCTTGACATCGACTTGCTTGGGCTGCCGGCTGATCTCCTCTGTACGTTATCAACACAACTGACCCTTAACCAATTGGAGTGTTGGAAGTGTACATCTGCAAGGCAAATGCTATTTCTAGCCCCTCTCTGTGACTGTTAGCACAAGAGGACATCTCTAGTTTAGAGTGCCTCTCAGAGTAGATGATTCCGGGTCATTTGTTGCATCCCGGTGTCGGTATAGAGGGTCGCTCCATTTGCGTTCATGTCATATACACCCCATGACGCTGGTGTTACTGTTACTCCTGTCTCGACCTGTTTCACGCACTCTCTAATGCACTCTGCCATGCTTTGACATTTCTATCATCGACTCCATTCGCTCGCCCACCACCAGACCCCGGCGCTCGCCAGCTTTAATTAAGCTCAAATCAAATTACTCATCTCCAGTTAAGGCGTAATTTGTGTGTTTTTTGCACAAATCCTTTTCTGGTGTCAGGGCAGGGATTATCCACTCTGGGATCACATGCTTGGGATTTTCTGCAGAATAGAGGATTTTGAAAGGAACGTTTTCTACAGAGAAAAGGGCTTTGAATGTTGAAGATCGTCAACAGACTGATGCGTTAAATATCAAATATCAATATCGTTACATGTCAAATATATCATCATTTCTGTTCAGTTTCCTCAAATGAATACGTTTGTTGCAAATTTGTTTAACCAAGCCAACTTAAGATCTGAAGCACTTAAAACATTGACCAAAATGGAAGTTATTTAGAATATAAAACACTTTTCCAAATCAATGTCTTCTCATCCAAGAGAGCAAGGATGGAGCCAAAATCACCATAAAACATCATTAACATTAACCAGCTCCTGGAACCTCTACATGTCATTGTTTCAAATATTGAATGTGTTTGGATCATAGACGGGATGTAACGTTAATAAACATTACATTAAAAGATAAAACGTGGAAATGTGATGGAGCTGAGACACAAGATAGTGTGCTATACAGTGGCCACTCAAATATAATGTACTTTAAGAAGAACTACAGCCCAGTGCCTGTCTACAGTGACCGGTAAAACTAGAGGCACGTCACTTAATTGCCGTTTCATTTACATCCAAGTTGGTTTTATCTGGCAATTCCGACTGAAAAAGGTGTGTTTTTTTTCCAAAATGTTTCCGCCATTGTTATCTTTCAGACGAGGAAAGCCTGAGGTGCCCTGGAGGAAGGCGCAGACACATTCTCAGGGTTTCTGTCTATTGTCACCGCTCCTAGAGCTGGGTATATAGTTTACGGCAGAGGGCAGGTTCTCAGTCTGCAGCACCATACTTGGCCATCATTCACCCCCTCATTTAGAACATGTCACCGAGCCAAGTTTTGAACGGGGCCTGTTTTCCTTCCAGGACCCTCAAGGGCACTTGCTCTGCCATAAACACACATTAGCATAGGAAAGTACAGTTGCTGTGGTGGTGCTACACATCCACGTTTAAAGAGCGTTTAATCCTCGTGCTGTTTTACCCTCCGGTTTCTAGTAGCCGGTTAAGGCACCGAGGCAACCCAAAGAGACAGGTGACACATAAACAGTGTATAGATTTTGACATGTGGCTCCTCAACACAATCCAGTGCGGCTGACTCCTGCTGTTCTAGGGCAACACAAGGCTCCTGCGCTTCATGAGATCTGCTTTAACGACAGTGACGGAGAATAGAGAGAAGTTCTGTTCTGGTGTGATGTGCAGTCTGACGCTGAGCTGCTGATGGCACACGCCCTGGCAACAGGCACGGGTCAAGCTCCAAGTGTCAAAGGCACATACCCACAAGTGTTCCGAGAATCGTTCAGCCGTCATCACAACAGCTCTCCCTGAGATATTCTAGAAGGAAGGTCATCCAGTACCTTTCCACACCAGTATCATGTTCAGTTTCAGCTGATTATCCTTCAAATGTTTGATTGAAGTTAATCACAGGATTTGGTCAAACAGAACATGGGCACTAACCAAGCATGAAGGTAGAGGTATGGTCTGTAGGCCATGATTGTGTTTCTGCTGAAAGTCACAGTGACGTCTAAATGGAAGGGGTCCGGCTGAACTGACCAGACTGTAGAAGGTTTTGGTGAATTTTGAGGGTTTTCCATGAAATACTGGTGTGAAGGAAAATCTGAAACGAGAGAACGGAACTAAGGCATTTCTGTCCATTTGCTGAACTTCTCCTTCTCCTCAACAGAGGACCTGCTTCCACCCGGCTTCCCGAACATCGACATGGGGCCGCAGCTGAAGGTAGTGGAACGCACTCGGACGGCGACCATGCTTTGTGCCGCCAGTGGAAACCCTGACCCCGAGATCACCTGGTTCAAAGATTTCCTACCCATCGATCCCAATGCCAGCAGCGGGCGAATCAAACAGCTCCGTTCAGGTGAGGCTCACCACGATTCCCTGTGTCCTCCTGCAGCGTTTCTGTGCCGTTTAATCAGATTTATACGAGAATATTCCAAAGAAATTATCCGTTGCTATTCAATATGTGAATGAAAATCTTCCTCCTGAAGTTGTTTTTGGGAGAAATCTTATCATTTCAGATCCTTTTATCTTTAACGGTGTTTGAAATGCCATTAGTTCTGTTATTAGATCAGTGCTTGTTGAAGAGGATGAAAATGGTTTATTTGATGTAATTATTATTAGAATATTGTTCTCATTTTTATCATTCATTTTATTTTAAACAGAAACCAGACATGAGGTTGATTCCCCCACACCCCCAAACATGATACAAAGTCTGAAATCTCTGCGGGAACCGTTGCTTTCCCGTAGATTTAGATGAGCTGGAAGCAAAAGAGTTTTTAATTTAATTCCTGGAAGGGAAACGGTCCGAACTCTCCCGGGTCTCTTTTCACCTGTGCATCACAAGTGCCAGAATTTACTGAAATGAAGAAAGGTTTCGTGATTTGTAATTACGGGAAGTTTTAGAATATTTAGGCAATAATTCTGATAAAAAGAAAGGTTTTTTTGTTGTGTTGCGTTCTAAATGGTCGATCAGCTTCATTTTAATACTCTGAGAAAAATCCAATAGTCCCTGAGACTTAAAGTGTTTAGTAACTCACTATTTTGTGCAAAACTCACTTATTTTGCTTTAAATGTTTGAAATTAATTAGAGAAAGAAAACTGTGATGTGGTTGTTTTTAGAGAAAAGCGATAATTCCTGCTCAAATGGTTTTAGATTTTTTTCTTTGCAGAGAAAAAGATATTGTGACCAAGTTTCAAAAACTTTATTTCTTTATTTCTGTTTGGGGTAAACGGTTTACCATCACGGTGAGCCTGCATCTGGTGACAAGTGTTAGCTTAGCATAGATGACGGATTACACCAGAAACCTTGAAATCTTTTCCATTTCGATGCGGATTTGGCAGAACGAACGCTCAATGTTTGAGGCGTGAGAGTCGGAGAGTGTATTCACAATCTTTGGATCTCGGCAAACACTAGGCGCTGTGGTGAACGCCTCATCTTGCTCTGCGTCTGTCGAGGGCTCTCTGTGGGTTTTGTGTGTTAAAATGAACATTCAGGGCCTTTAAGAGGTTTAACGAGGTTTTCTCTCGAAAATTAATACTTTTATTGATTTACACTTTGTTCCGCATTCTTTAAAACTAAAACAAGTGAAGAACTGAGAGATTTTACATTTTTCTTCAAGTATCTCACGCTCAAACTCTTGAGCCGTTGCATCACCGCAGGCTGTTTTCTGCAAGGTGCCTCCCGCCGAGCTGCAGCGCTCTGTGGAGGGAGAAATCGAGAGATAATGGCTTTTAATGAACAGTGTCCGAGAGCTCGCTTCAGTTTGGACGGCGAGCGCATGATTAATGGCTAATGAAACTTTATTGAAAGAGCGGGAAAAACAGAGTCTAATTATATATCTCATTACACCGGGCGCTGCAGCCGCCCCGAGGCCAGGGATGTGGGTCACCGCGGCAGAAAGAAATCCATCGGTTTGATCTGGATCTTGATGTTTATCAGTTTAGACGGCGAGTATTGAGACGCCAACCCTTGACCTGAACTACATTACCCATAATTCTCCTTTTGACCTTGATTTTTAGACAAAGTGGGCTATTGGTGAGGTACTAGTGAGTTTTCAACTGCTTGTGTGATATAATTGTGTTTGTAAAATTGAGTTAAGCACTTTGTAAAGATATCTTCTAGTTAGCACTCGTCACACGTGTGTCTTTCCGGAAGTGAAGCAATGAATACATTAAAAGATGACTAGCTCTCACTCATTCGGTCCACCAATGGAAGGGCACAGGGCCTAATCCACCTCCCCAGCCTGAGGCTGCTGAAGAACATCTCCGCAGCATGAGGCTTCCACCACCATGCTTCACTGCAGGGGTGCTATTCGTCAGGTGATGAGCAGACCCTGGTTTCCTCCAAAGAATTCATCACTGGCTTCCGTCTGGTTTTACACAGAGCAGACTGGTGGAGAGCCACAGAGGTGGTTGTTCTTCTGGAGAGACAGCACTGACTCCGTTTAGACGATGACCTGCTCTGAACGTGAACGTGCAGCGCCCTGAACCCGTTCCAAATGCTCTATTTACTTAAAGTATAACTGAAGTGTCGGAGAGGTATTCCACAGTCACTGTGCTCTTCATCCGGACTAGTGGAAAACCAAACACTGCACGGTTAGCATGTAGAGTTAGCGTTGCTAGCTCGTCTCTGGCTCCAGGAGTGCCCTCCATAGAGAGATCTCTTCTAAACTCACGCTGCTCTGTGTAGAGCTTTTACTAATGAGCGTTAATCATGATCCTAATTTAATTTGTGTGTTCAGGAGCTATCTCACTCTTATTTATTCGCTAGGGCTAATTGCCAATTAAGCGTGTCAATATTTGTAAACCCAACGAATTTCTGAACACCGTAACCGTTTTACTCAAAGCAGTTAATCATTTCTGCCATGAATATGGCTTTTCTTGTGAAATATTTGGAGTCGATCTTCTCTCCGCATGAATCTCCTCGTCTGGGATGTTCTCCTTTTCAGGAGTTGTTTGTCGTCTGTGGATGAAACCTTAAATCCTCTGGTCTCTTTCTTCCTTTTGCTTCGTTTTCTGTTTATTTCTCTTTCCAGAAGCGTTTGGTAAGTGTCTGTCCTTGTGTTTGTCTCTGAAGCAGAAGCTGCTTTCACTCCGCACGCCCTTCCCTTGATAGTAACCTTCCCTGGATCCGTACAGTGACTAACTAACTCCCACCACACTCCTCAACCTGTCTGTCTGTCTGTCTGTACGTCTGTCTGTCTGTACGTCTGTCTGTCTGTACGTCTGTCTGTACGTCTGTCTGTACGTCTGTCTGTCTGTCTGTACGTCTGTCTGTACGTCTGTCTGTCTGTCTGTACGTCTGTCTGTACGTCTGTCTGTCTGTCTGTCTGTCTGTCTGTGTGTCTGTGTCGACAAACGCTCGACAGGGCTCTGAACTTGAGTCTCCATCAGATCTGGGAGATATTTTACAGTAATAAAAATATGGAAATGAAATAAACTTAATTCTGAAAGAGATTCTAATTTAAATATAATTTAAATATTTGTCTTTATGTCTCTGTGTGCGTGAGAGGATTCCTAACCTTAACTTTACCCTTTAACCCTTAACCTCCCCTACCCTCTAACCTACTGTGAAGCTGGTAAAGTGTGACTCCAGCGAGACTCCGCCCCCTGACACTAACCGACCAATAAAACCTGCTAAAACCTCCTTCATGAGCAACGCAAGCCGAGACGATGATAAACTCACACCTGCAGATTTCACCTGCTCCTCCTCCGCTGTTCGAGATCAGGAATGAATTCCAGATAAAGATTTGATCGGATTCTGACGGAGGAGCAGAGGAAAACAGCACCTGAGCAAAAAAACCTTCAGATTGTTTACAGTTTGTTTGGTTCCAGATCAGTGGTGAATTTTAATTATTCTTTAAACATTGTACTTTAGAATAAAGGTGATATAAAGATACATGATCTGAAATTAAATAATTTTACAAAACTAGAACCACCAAATTATAATTTAATATCTTTATTTTGTAAATAAATATAAAAAATATGTAAAATTATACTTTACCTCGAATTTATATGAAAACAAATATAGTATTCTGTTAATGTTTGTCTGTGAATTATTACGCATGAATAATATATAAATATATTTTGTAGAATTACATTTATATTAAACATTTTATAGCTATTTTTTATGTTTATATGTACTTCTATATATATATATATATATATATGAAGTTATTCTAATGATTTTTGCTTTGTGTTTTATTTATCTAAATTAAATAAATGTATATTTCAATGTGATTGTCAATTAATTGAACATATGTTTATTTTGTTTCAAACAGAATTATTCAAATAATATATAATAACATTATATTTGAGATATTATTATTATTAGATTTTTGCAGTGTAACGAAGCTCAAGGTCCAGCTCTGCAGGTGGTTAACCTTTACTAAACCTGTAATAAACTAAACCACACTAAATAAACCCAACTAAACTCAACTAACCAGTGGAACACCGGCGCCTGGTTAATAGTCGGCTAAACTGACCTGTCTGTCTGTCTGTCTGTCTGTCTGTCTGTGTCTCGTTTGTCTCTTTCAGAGGGTACGCCCATCCGAGGTAAGACTAAACTCAACTAACCTAATCTTAACCCTAAGCTGAGCTCTAACTAGTCAGACGCAGAGCCCCTGTGTTTGTGTTTGCTCCGTTCGTGTTTCTGTGTGTTTGCTGTGGTGCTGGGAGCGGTCACATGGGTGTCACATGATCAAAAGCTTCCGAAACACAATGTTTTCGTATGTGGGCGAAGGGCTGGACGCCGAGCTCATCTCTCGATGTTTCTGTGTGATGTCGACCTGCGAAATAGAAAACAATGAGAAACAGACAAAACGTTAACCGTTTGGTTAACGGAGGAAACGTTACAAACCAGACGGATTGGCTCTCGTGGGAAGAACAAGGGTTTCTTTTCTTCTTCGCTTTTATACTTTTGTTTTTCTGCTCGTGAGAGCGAATCACGCGGTTATAGCTTTGTCAGATTTTTTTTTATTAACCTATGATTACATTTATCTGATCGTTTCCTGTCCTGGGGTCAAACGGTGGTTCCCTCATTGTTAATAACTTTATCATAATTACATCATAATTACAAAAGGTGTTTTACTCAAAGGAGTCATTGAATATTTGTTCAAGTGAAGCGTGAATCGTTTGCTAACAGAAAAACAAACCCACTTTGCATGAAAGTAAAGTGAGATGGTTTTTTAGCATGAATTAAAACGTTTAACCAGGTTTAACCAGATGCTTAACGTTTCATTAGTAATAGTTGATAATGGTAAATAATATCACGTAACAGATTTGTACAGAAGCATCCAGGATCCTCCAATCAATAGTAGATTTAATAAATTAATAATTGTGCTAATCTTTGACGGATAAAGTCGTTTAACACACAGTGGTTGTGTGAGCTAGCGCTCAGAGCTAATTACAGAAACAAACAAATTGATTCAAAAGTGGGAAACCACACAACCTTCAAAGCAGAAGATTAGCTCCGGCGTCATGTTTGGGTTTTGGAAAACTGTCCGTGTTAAAAGTGAAAAAGAACCTGCGGCGCAGGAACCAGCGGCTGATCGTCTGCGATTCTCAACCAGGTTCAGTCGAGAGTTTCAAGCCATGTGAGATTACATAGAAATATGAAAAAGGCATTTTAATCGTAATCAAATAGCATACGGTATAACACTGACGCGCTCTCCAGCCCTGAGTGTGGTGCAAGCGTGTGGAGGTGGAGGTGGAGGTGGAGGTTTCCGAGGCTCTGCTCTTCTCGCAGGATGTGAATCTGCGAATGTTTCTTGCTTGTGTGTAACGTCTCACTCTCTCGTTCCCTTCACAGAGCGCAGGTAAGTGAGTGTCGGGAGGCCGAGCGTTTCTCTCTCGGTTCGTTTTGTATGTTTGGATGCACAGCGCTTGAGTAAACATCACGGTAAATGGAACGCTACATTATCCGACAGTTAAATAACACTTTCTTTACTTATTTTATTTTGAGCAGTATTTAGAAAGGGAGGGGGGAGGCCAGAGTTGAGCACCGGTCGCCCGGTACAGCCGCGCTGCATGCCTCAGTGATGTTCCGAAGATCCGGAATCATATTGAAATGCTCTAAAGATTAGAAGATGCCAGCATTGCCTCCACACACACTCTCGGCTGCCGCCACTGATGCGTTGCTCCTACACTCGCTCTCAGACACTCGCCGGGTTTAGGGGATGGGATGCGTGACAGGGGATGACAGGACCCGTGTCTCCTGAAGCCATCTCTGATGCTTCCTCCCGTCACAGGTCACTGCTGCGAGTTCCTTTCAGTCAGAATCTGAAGAATTACTTTCTTTTTTGCTCCATTTGATTGCAGAAAATCGACAAGAATAAAGAAACTATTGCTATTGCGAGTGACTGAGGAAGCCTGTAATTCCCTCCACAGATCATTTATTCTCAGTGAGCTCCTCCGAGCAGGAGCAGGAGCAGGAGAAGGGAGAAATCCCAGCTGTTAATGTGTACAGAGTCAGTGGGGAAGCGTCAGTCAGCTGAATAACAAGCAGGAAGAACCCAAAAATAACCCAAAACCTGTCTGCAAGGAGAAATCCTGCTCGCTCTGGAGCCGCCGGGACCTCATTTGTGTTTAAAGTCGAAGCACTACTTGATTGGTTCAGAGAGTTTATTATAAACTATTGGCTGGACATCGTTTCTGATAATGGTTTTTATCCGTTATCTTCCGGTGATGCTGGGATTGTTTTGTTGGGGTAAAGGCTGGAAACAGACTAATCTGTTGCGCTGTGGATTTCTCACTGGGCTTTGTCTGCTATTTGTAGAAATGTGTCTTGATGTTCCTTTGCAGAAAGTTTCTGTAGCCGTAATTATCTTCGTTTTTATCGTTTATTGGCCAGATCAACCAGCGTATCGGTTCAGATAATGATTATTTGAATATCCCGATGATCCTTCCCGCTTTGTTATAGTCGGAAAAGATATTTTTAGAGGAGTTTATTTCTTTGGCTCGAGTGCCGGCGATGTGGACACATGATGTTTTGTTGGTTCATGAAGCTTTTGTTGATGTTGGTTGGGATTTCACTTTAAGCTCATTGTCTCGTGGTAAAAGCTCAGCAGATATCAATAGTAAGAGAATCACGTTTATTCAAAGAGATCGACAGAGGTTAAATAATTCTATACGCTCCTGTTTAATCCGATCCGATCCGTCCGAACAGGTTCATCCCTAGTCAAGGTGATGGTAAAGAGCTAATGCCGAATACTTTTACCAGCCGTTATTCTACAACAGCATCGATACGTTCAGTACCGGGAGCACGCCGTGGAATCATCCTGGGCCAAGGGCAGCTTACCAGCATCACAACAATAGAGATCAGTGGGATACTTCGGCATCGGCTGCTCATGGTAATTAGTTACCGCTGAAATCACTCGCAGGCTTCAGCCTTGAGCCTCACACAACGTAACGAGAGGAACATTAGCAAACAAGAACTGGTGCACGATATTAGATCTTACATTAAGATCTTACATCCTTTGTGTCAAAGATGCCGTTTTATTCCCAGTCAGCCACTCAATCACCATTTAAATAAAAACGATGTTTATTCTGGACGATCTGATATCGGTTTATTGCTAATAATCATTTTTTTCTCTTTTCTGCTTTTGATTCATTTACATAAGGCATTTTTGCTCAAGAATCCTGATGTTTGAAACGCTAGAGAAAGCAGTGGTTTATCCATCAGCCGCGGCTTGAAGGAGTCGACAGCGGGAGGAAGATTTCGATTTGAGATCATTGATTTAATGATAACTCTTTCGGTTAATCTTCAACTTTTACCGTTAAGCACAAACAATCTTCGCTCGTGGCTCCTTTATTCTTCTGATGAACGCAGCAGGAGACATTTCCAATGGTTTTTGGACATCGGTGTCCACAAGAATCTTTCGTTCCGGCAGATTGTCCAGCGGCGTCACTAGCACAAGTGCCACTCGAGTGCCTCCCCTTCGACGCTGCACCTGAGGAGTCTTTAGAAAGCTCTCCAAGCCCCCCTGCCGTCCCCCGGCTGCCCGCTGCGCCAACCTGCACATCAAGCCCTGCTTCACAAACACTCACTTCCTCTCCCGTGTGTCCCTGTCTGACTCCAAAGCGCCTCCAGCAGCCGCGAGTCCTCCACCTTAAAGGAACAAGAGCAAGCGCTTCCAAATCTCTCCGAGTCGTGTTCCTCCACCGAATATTGTTCAGACTGTGAAATATTTTCCCTAAAAGTTTGCTTTTGGATTGTTGTTGAAAACCAAACAGTTTTTTTGGGCTGCGTTTAGTTTCTGTAATTAGCTGAAGAGAGTCCAGCACGCGTTTCCTCTCCACCGGAGAGCGATAACCAAACTCACCAGCAGCAGAAACACATTCGTCTGCAGCTCGAGAACACAAAGAAACGGACCGTGAGCCAAACTCGCTGTGAGCGTCCGGTAACAGAACCGTGCTCCGAGCACAGCGTCACCAGTTTCCCAGAGAAGTGAAGTGATGAGCTCCGCGGATCTGATGCACCAGAACACATGGCGTAGAGATGGTTTCGTGGTAAATCAATAACCGCCTGTCGACTTATATTAAGTGTTCAACTGCTGTACCCGGCACTGTGGCATGGCAGCAGGAAACAGCTGACATCAGCTAAGAATCCAGGAGGAATAAGTTCTTCAGATGTTTTTATTTAGGAAAGATTGTAATGAATGGAATCTCGGAATACAAAGCTCCGGCGGCTCCGGCATCATTTCTCTAATGCATAGTGACTGGAGAAGCATGTGCAGGAACAGGGGACGGAATGGAAATCTTCCAGGGTGAATAATCTCCAGGTGCCACAACCAGTGCTCCTCCATCTTTTGGAACTCCACCGGTTCTGACGCTCGGTTGCTTTGACAGGATGCAGTCAGACATGTTTAGCTTGGTGTACGTTTTCTGGCCTCGAGTGCAGAGCTGCTCAGTGTGTTAGCGTTAGCTCTAAGAGCTGCAGCCGGCTCTCATGCATGAAAGGCCCCGGAGCCATTTTACAAGCCAACCCTGCACCAAACATACAAAATAAAACCGAATGTGACAGCCGTGCTCCGCTCGACCCTCTAATAGCTTCTCTTTTCTGTCTGTGTGTTCTCTCTCTCTCTCTCTCTCTCTCTCTGTCTGTCATCCCTCTCTCCGGGGTGTGTTGTGCTCTCGCAGGTGCCCTCCAGATTGAGAACACTGAAGAAACAGACCAGGGCAAATACGAGTGCGTGGCGTCTAACGTGGAAGGCGTCCGGTACTCCTCCCCCGCCAACCTGTATGTGAGAGGTAGGGAGCAACCCGGAGCAACCACCGAACCAAACTCAGGCGCCGCACAAACGAACGCTTTTCCTGCTCAACACAATTCAATATATCTGAACTCCTCGAGGAGAGCGTTCGAACAGTCCTCGTTACTCCGAAGTTCAGCCGAGTGTTTTTGAGCATTAATAAAAATCTGATGCACATAAAGATTCACAAGCAGTGGCTCAACTCCATCGAGTTGAAGCGGAGCGTTTCTCGCTCTGGGCTCAGCGACTAAAGAACATTCACAGAGTTTTTAGGGGCGTTCTCCTGCTGAAAGATGAACCCTCTGCAAGCCCTCGGCATCGTGTCGGTGTAGCGCTGGTGGAGGATCTCTCTCAGGGGGTGAGTTGTAGCAACAAGATCCTCCTCCAGAGCTACACAGACATGACCCGACACTGATCACAAGCCCCGCCCCCGAAGCTAAAAGTAAGGTTGAACGACGCGAGTGACACGGACTGATTTAACGACTTTCTAAAGCCTTGAAACAGAGGCGACGGGAGCCGAAATCTTTCACGTCTGAGTCCAAATGTGTTGAATTGTGTTCTGAGGAAGACTCTAGAACGACGATAGATTAAAGATGAGCGCTGGCTCTTCGTGACCGATGGAAGCGCGGTCACAGAGGTACGATGCTAATCCCATTTTCAGGTCGAAGAGGATGACGGTAAGTTTTGATTGGCTGGGGCTCTGAACCAATCAAAAACAAACGCGAGCAGGTAAAAGGGTAAATTTGAGATGTTGGTCATTTGAAAGCATTTATGTTTGATGCCGATGCTAATTGCTAATTGCTGTCTCAGTGCTAATGAGGGTTTGCATTAGATTCCATCTCCTGCTTGATGACTTCAATAAATCGAGGGAGATGCGTTTGCTCATGAATTATTTATTTAATGCATATTCAGAAAAACGCCTCATAACTTTGTTGAGGATGAATTATTCAGGGGCTGTTGCATTATCAGGTGGATCGGGGCTGTCGCTATCGTTACGCTCCTCTTCGCTTAGAAACATGAAGCTCCATCACAAAACGACGAGTTGAGACGGGAATCGTTTTAATGATATTCTGTCATCATTTATTCACAAACCTTTGCTCATCTGTGGAATACAAATGGCACTGAGCGTTTGATCAATGTGTGCTCTCAGAAAAAACAATCATTATGTGGATTAAAATCCCTCACACTCTTCAAAACCGTTAATAGTTATTTACAGTTGTTCTCACACGTTTACGTTTCTCGTCATTTTCAGGAAATATGAATAAGTTTGTGTTTTTCTGAGTTCAAACAGAGCTGTTGGGCACTAGCCGTGAGTTACTGTTTCTGAAAAACGATCAAGAAATCAAACTCCGTCGAGTTATCGTCTAGTATAGACATTAAATCCTAAATCTCCCGTTTGGTATTTAAAGCACTATTTTTAGATGTTCGATACGATCTGATCTGATTCCTGGTGACATTTCAGTAATTGGGTGACTGGAGATTTCCTGAAATCCGTTCAAATTACCACAGCGGTAATTAATTCAACAGCGCCATGCAAATGTCTCCCTGATTATGAATCCTGGTTTTCTGGCTTGTTTTCAAAGCTTAATTACGGAGCACACTCAAATGTTTTCTGTACTAGACTTTACAGTGCTTAAAATTACCAGCTACGACAGAGAAAACAGCCATTACCCGAGCAAAAGTGCCTTTATCATGAACCGCAGGCTTTCAGAGCGACTCCTCTTGATTGTAGCTGCTAATTTTAATGCTAATTATGTGTTTCTGTATCCGCCGGGTCGCTTTAATTTGATGTTTTCATTGATTTCTGTTTTTGTCTGTGCTTTTTTCCTCCTGAAATGAAAGCTGCAGGTGGCTAAAGTAATGTTGCATTGTTATAGCGAGCTCGACGGGCTCCAGCGCTCCGGCGAGTAAAAGTGTTTGGGTCAAAGCAGGTTAAAAGTGGCAGACGTGATAGAAATGAGCAGGCGACATCAGTCAGAGAAATGTAGCAGCTAAACGCCTTGAGGTGGCCTTTTTTACTCTCTCTGTGTTTCCCCTATTTTTCTCTTCTCCTCATGTCATTGTGTTCTGCATCAACCCCTTTACATCCCTCAGAGCTTCGAGAAGGTTGGTGTGTTTTTCTTTTTTCACTTTTAAAACCCACGTTTAAAACAAAGACAAATTAGCGAGTCTCAAAAGCTGATCTTTGGCGATTTCTTTGCAAGTCCAGCTAAACCAGTCTACGATCCTCAAGAGTTAAACTAGCCCGCTAACCTGGGTTCCTTCACGTTAGCGATTGCATTGTGGGGCCTTTCTCGTTTGCATACGTCAGTATTGCTTTGTCTATGCGCACACGCTGTCATGGAAGTAAACGAGCACTGGTGCATGATGGGAGAATGTAACTGCGCTTGCATGCCTTTGGCCGTGTGTGTTTTTATCCCTGGTTTCGTTCTCTCAGTGTCGTGGTGTTCGTGTAATGTGCTTCTCTCCTTCTCTTCTGGTTTGTCTGGTGTGGTGTGTGTGTGTTTCTGTGAATTGTCGTGATGATCCTCAGAGCGTTTTCCCGCAGAATCACACAAAGCCGAGTTTTGCTTGCACGCCCGCCGGGATAATTAGATTTCTGTGGCAGATGGATCAACAGCCTTGGGATGGATCCTCGTGCATCTTGCCCTTTGCCGTCTGCGAGAGAAATCAAATCTGGAGTTATCTTCACTCCGGTCTTCGTTTCCTGGGCAATTCCCTAAAAACAGCCGTATCGGAACCAAATAAGGGCTGCAGCATTATTAGCCTGTCTTTTCTCTCTAATTGAGCTTAGGAACCATTTCACAAGCGGCGGGTTCTGCAAAAATGGAGGATGATGCGAAAAACGTGAAAATAATAAAAGTGTTCGATGCCAGGGTTTGCCTCTATTCAGAAGAAAGAACAAATTCTTCAAATAAATAGTTTGACAAATCACCTCCAGACCTCTCAACTGTTCCTAATATAACGAAGTGAAGGTTATTTACTTTAAAACAAGTGTAGATGTCGTTTTCCTGGTGTCCACCACACAGCTTCCATATTTCTATGAGATATCTTCCGGTGATGCAGTTAACTTTTCGTGAAAAGGTTCATTCATTTCAATCATTCCAAGGGAAACGTGTAGAAAGTATCTTTCAACTTATGAAATCCCCAAATTGGAATACTGAAGACTCCTGGTGCCTCACTCTAATTACCTCTAAACACGCCCTTAAATCATAGTTCTAGGGGCTTTTGCGACAAGAAACAAAAGGTAATTGTAAAAGAGGCGTGTGTTCACAGAGCTCGGTGTCCAACTGCATAAATACTGAGGCTGAGGTAAGGAAAAGATGCGGTAGAAATTAAAATGTACAAGCAAATCTCTGCACCCTGGAGAGGATTGTGAAACAAAACCCATGCAAAACTATAGACTGGACTGCAGCGGGAGTCAGTGACCATCTCTCACAGACGGTTCTGGTATCATTTTCCAGCTGGACGAGCCAGAGCCACCAGCGAATAATTTAAGAAGCATGTTCCACTGTTCTCCCTAAACTCTTCTGAGCTTAACCTCATAGATCACCTCTGGGGTTGTTGTGAAGAGGAAGTTGTAATGCGCCAGACCCAACGATACAGAAGAGCTGATCTCAGAGCAGTGCGCAGACCGATCGACTCCAAAGGGAGTCCTTGAATAGAATTTATGGATGGGTCCTTCACAATGAGAGCGATTGGTTTGGATTGATGTTGTGGCGGCGGGAAGTCGTAGATTATGTTTGTAGTTCTCGAATGAGCAATCGCATATAAAGCTCACGTTTGGTGTGTCCGATGTTGCGTTCGGACGACTCCAGACCCATATCTCATCCATCTCTGGAGCGCAGCGCGGGGTCCTCGCGGCCGCTCGTTTGTCTGTCAGGGATAATGACACGAGAGCCTCCGTCTCTCTCGGCTAATGCTAACGTGTTTGCCAGCTAGCTCCTGATGTCTGAGACTAAATGGCTCTAAATTATTCATTTTCTAGAGACACGGTGTTGTTGGGAGGGGAGCGGCGCCGCATGATTTGGGCTATAAATAATGAAGTGCTCTAGTCTGTCTCTCGGGGGCTGGCATTTATTGACAGAGCTTTATTTTTCATATCCGGCTGTTCCTGCTGTGATACCAGTGGCCCTTTTAGCCTGATGCCGTGTTACTGTTGCTGCTGCAGAAACACCGGCTCCCCTTAGCTGAATGCTAATCAGAATCAGCACTTAGCAACGCTAATGATGCTCTTCGGTTACAGAGGTGTTAGGCTTTCTCTGGGAACGCAGGAAGTGAACCGTGAATCATTTAAAAGTGTAAAATATTACACATAGCTTTTGGTTAAATTAAACTGCTCCATTTTCAAATGTTAAAGTAATCTTTTAATATCTGTAATGTAAAGTTCTAGGGTCAGTAAAATAAACCAAGATTTTAAACCTTAACATTGCGGCAAAATTAACCCGTAAAAACCGGTAAAGATAAACCGGTCGAGTCTAAACACGAAACTAACTTCAACTCTAACAAAAATCAATCAAAACTTAAAAATATACAACTTAACGACATGAAACCTTTAAATTTGAATTCTTTTATATGTACAAACCTGTTAGTTTTGGTTACCTCCAGAGCATCCACGTTCATCTTCTACCTCAGGGCTGGAGGTAATTCTCTCCATACGATCCGAGTCTTGACTTTTCTCCTTTTCTTCCGTTTCACAGCAAAGTAATAAAGAAATTAGAATTGTTTTGTTTCATTGAAGCCTAATCTTTATTGTTGCCTCACAATCAAGCCCTCAACGCTTCTTCCTTTGAACTCGCCACAATGCTCAGCCAAAGCCAAAATGCAAAGAACACGAGGTCCCGGGACGTATTAATGGTGATTAGCCTTTGATTCGTGCGCCGCAGGAGCTGCTGGAAGACTGCGCTGAACTGTGTAGCATGCTAATCGTTAGCGATGTGTTGCATGTGTCTGGAGCTGCATGCGGATCCTGCTGAATGCACTTGTGCTGCACACCTCTGCATGCTTCCGGTGCAAAGTTCCGTGTAAGCTAGATCACACCCTATAGAGAGAAGCGAAGCCGGTTTTCACCCGGAAATGAAATCCCACGCGTCTTTCTTCTACTGAACACTCGAGGAAACCTCTGCTTTAGGAATTTCTGTACGTTCCCTCTAGGCATTCCGCTTAGCAACCCAGCATCCCCACACCTTCCACAATCATCCTCCGTTGTGTTCAAATGAAGAAAGAGCGAGAGGAGAAACCACGTCATTTCTGGGGGAACGTCTTCCTGAGGGGGTAGAGTTGCAGTGCAGCCTCAGACGGAAGTGGTCCATCTGCAGAAGCCCTACAGAGGAGCCTGCGTTAATAAGAGGACCCCTGCTGTCTGAATGCAAATACAGCTCTCTGCCTTCGAGCCGGATAGATGACTGTGGGTCCGGGTGTACATCAAACAGGGTGTAATCTCAGCTTCCAGGTGACATCAACAGGCTGCGCATTATTTCGGCTTCCCTCCCTTCCCTCATTCTGGGGCTGGACAGACTGTCGCACCAAAATAGCTGCAAATGTCCACCTTTGAAACATCTAAGGAGTGGGGCACTCTTCTGCCTTTTATTTGCCTCTTTCTCTCCATTAGAAGAGCTCTTTCTCTGCACTTTGGGCTTGAAATGGGATTTTGTCTCTGGACCGCAGAGATCTGTCGGTTTGGCTCTTGCTCAGTCGATGAGGAGCGTGTCCGTCCAATTGGACTCCTCCATATTGCTCAGGGAATCAGAGCAAGAGCCCCATCACACATCAAACGCAGGGATTTGAGCTGTGTCAGGACTTTGATAACGCTCTTAGAGGTTCTCTGTCCAGTGGTATGTGAAAGCAAAGGCGATGTGGCGATAGCTCCGTCTGCAAACATTCGACATGCTTCTGATTTCTGCATCTGTTCCCAAAGTGATCTTCATGGCCGAGCATTCCAAGTGTTTGTTTGCTTTGAGAACGAGGCCTGATTGGTTCAGACATCTGATTATTATCAATGATGGAGCGTGTAAACGTTTGGAGTTCACCGGGTGAAAGGTTGCAGCCCTCATTCATTCTGTGCTTTATCCATCGACAGACCCACTCGTAATCACTTATATAAAGTGCCACGCCCTTGTGAGTTATCTCGTAGCATTAGCACCATTACGTCTGGGCCTGCCCTTCATGAATCCACTCTCGTCTCTGTTTCCTCGTGTGACACTGCTGCTGCTGCTGCCCTGGTGTCTCTCTGTGCTGGCACCTCTTCATCCATTTGGAATTTGAGTTTTGGGGATTGCACTTGGGTTTTGTGTTTTTGTGTGGGTTGGAGGGAGGGGTGGGGGGGGTGCATGCCTCTGATAAATGTTGATGTAGTTTCATTCCATTATTTTGATCAGTCACGCATGCACCGTGTGGAACATGGGCTGCCCTTTCACCTCCTTGAACGGTTCACATGCATTTATCTATCTTTTATCTGTGATACAAATGGGATGTTCCATGGATTTCTAGGGTACAAGAATTATTGTAAACATTAGAGCAAATGTGTTAATTCCCAATTACAATCACATTGAAGGATATCTAAAACATGAAACTGAATACATTAATGTTTCAACGTTAAAACAACCAAAGTAATTATTAACAGATTGGAAAATTGAAACATATGACGTCCATTTACCTGAAGCCATTGCGCAGTGCTGGGGTTCCTGTTGAATGTAAAGGTAAAGGGTTTTGTTGCTTATTTCAAGCCCAACGGTGTGAGAACTAAATCCCTTGCTCCGGTTGTTGGCTTTGGGTCACAGTCTCCTCTTCGCCCCAACTCCCAACTCTCCCTCCCTGTCTGTTTTTCCTTCTGTCTCAGCCCCACGTGCTTATCACCTACTGCCCCTCCCATCAGTTGTCCATCTGCTTCTCCCCAGCAACTGTCCTTCAGGCCTGCCCACTCAGCTCTCCTGTCTGTCTGTCCCTCCCTTCCTCGTCCACTCTATTCATGCCGCTCCTCATCAGTTGTCCTGTCCCTTCCCTAAAAAGCCTCTCTGTCAACTCTCCTGCCTTCCATGCCCCTTCCCCTTCCTCATCAACTGTATTAATGCCAACCGTCCTCTCCCTCCTGTATATTGTCCTTCCACCCCTCCCCATCAATTGTCCTGTCTCTGTCGTAAACTGTCTTACCACCCCTCCCCCTTCAACTGTCTTTTTACCCCTCCCCCTTCAACTGTCTTTTTTACCCCCTCCCCCTCAACTGTCTTTTTTACCCCCTCCCCCTCAACTGTCTTTCTACCCCTCCCCCTTAACAATCTTACCACCCCTCCCCCACCAACTTTCTTTCTTCCCCTCCCCCCTCAACTGTCTTACTACCCCTCCCCCATCAGCTACCCCTCTTCTTGTTACTTCTCCTTCTGGCCATCTCCATCTACGGTCTTGCAGCCTCTGTCTTCCTCTGCGTCATGCTCTTGTCTCTCACCTGTCTGTCCATCGGCGTTGTGTCTGTTGTGGGGTTATCCATTTAGTTGCACCCTTTGCTGTCCCCCTGTCTCTCCTTGATGTAAATGAGGCATGACCCCTCCCTCCACTCGCCATCTTTGGACCTTCCTGACTTTCCTCACTTGACTTTCTGTTTCATCGACATTGTCATCGAACATCATAAAAATGACATTGTTTTGGTCCTAAATGGATTTTATCAGAAGATAATACCTTTATTTATGGATATTCTTTAAATTCTTACACTATAATGTAAAGCAGAGTCTTTGTAGAGTATCTTTTGTTTAGCTTAGCAACATGCTAAATTCAACTGAGTCTATTTCTGAATTCTATAGAGTTATATAGAGTTATTTCGTTTGGGTTAGACAGCTCAATAGGTTTTTAAGTCTTTGTAGATACTAAACAGCAAGTTTAACAAGAAAAGTGCGGCCAGGAATATGATGAAAATGCTAGATTCACAAACCACATCGACCCATACTTCATTTCAAACCATTCCTCCCAACAGATCCTCCATTTTTCTCTAGTTTGAGAGGTGTGACATCTCAGTCGTGTAGATGCACTGCTGTCATACTTCTAGACTAACATTTGTTGCCTTAAAGGGTCAAGTTTGTTTAGTTTCCTCTTTTCGTTGGTGTTCTTGTGGTAGTTAGATGAGTTAAATCAAAAATATGTAGCGAGTGTCAATGTGACCATAAAGCCGTCACATTAGGTGCTAGAAACAAGCCTTTCCTCTGCATTGAAGTGGGTTACTTCCTCGTTCCTTTCCCCCAACCCTCCCCGTTCTCCCTCTTTCTTGCTCTTTTGAGAGTTCTGCTCTCCTATATTCCTCATTTTGATCCCCTTTCAAGTTGTCATTTGTCCGGGCATGCCAGCGACCCTTCAGTTATATTCCTCAATGCATTTTTATCTGAGATTCTTCTCTCTGGTTTTATTGTTCCCATTATTCTTTGGTTGACCTCTACCTATTTCTGCATGATGTCTGTGAAAATGACAGCTGCATCTATTAATGGAAACATGTTGAATCTTTAAAAAGCCTTTGTCCAGTTGATCTACTCTCCACCGCAAAAATCTGATTAAGGTTTCTCATCTTTAGTTCCTCTCAGAGGGACTTTCTCATACTTCTACACCCATGTACCAGTGTCGACAAAGAGGGCTTCTTTAGCTCTTTGTGTATTTCATATCAATTGAAGACCATTCTTGTTCATACGTTTTCTGTTCTGTACAAAAGATCCATGCTTTCGTTTAATTTTAGTCCACACCTAGATCTTTTTTCAAAGATGAGAAACTGGTAATAGATTTTTGTGCAACTAGTTGTGCTGTGATGGGTCAGATATTGGTCATCGGAACCTTGTTGCTATGAACCCTGTTGCTTTGTCGATCTTTATTGTTGAAGTAGTTCTGTTAATTTAGTTACTTTCATCGTTATCTTAGTTTGTTTAAACCTAAACATTTGTGACGTTTTAGTCTCATTTTATGATTTGTTCTCCTTTCTTTAGACATCGTCTTGATTCTAAAGAAAGACTCGTTTTCAATGGCATGTCTTGTTACCTTTCTCTTTCTCTTTCTTGTCGACATTTTCACCTTTCGCAGTTCGTCGTGTGCCACCACGTTTCTCCATCTTGCCCACCAGCCATGAGATCATGCCAGGCGGTAGTGTCAACATTACTTGTGTGGCCGTGGGCTCACCAATGCCCTACGTCAAGTGGATGCTCAACTCCGAGGACCTCACTCCTGAGGACGAGATGCCTGTGGGTCGGAATGTTCTGGAGTTGAATGGCATCCGTGAATCTGCCAACTACACCTGCGTGGCCATGAGCAGCCTGGGGATCATTGAGACGATTGCCCAGATCACCGTCAAGTGTAAGAATCGATTGGGTTACTATCACTCCAAGGTCAGACAGGGTTTCCACTGGGGTACATGCCTAAAGGTTTGGCTAAAGTGTTGATTTCTGAAATGGTTTGCACAGTAAAGGGATCTATGAAGAAGCCAAGAAACTGGGTGTATTGGGAAATGTACAATTTTCAGGATCAGTATTTTACTCCCAGTGATTTTGTTATTAAAAGCTTTGTTTGTCGACTCTTGTGAAACCCTGTTGGAAACCGAGCCCTAAGTCTGAGCAACTATTTCCATCTCGCTCCAGCACTGAATTCATAGTATTCTCCAATCCCCCTTTTGCAGCCTTGCCGAAACCTCCCGGCAAGCCCGTGGTAACTGAAACCACTGCCACTAGTATTACAATCACCTGGGACAGTGGAAATCCGGAGCCTGTTTCCCATTACATCATCCAATATCGATCCACGTCTCCCGAGAGCAAGTTTGAGACGGTGGACTCCATCACCACCACTCGCTACAGCATCGGAGGACTTTCTCCCAACATGGATTACGAGATACGCGTCTCAGCCTATAACACCATTGGTCAAGGTCCTCCCAGTGAACAGACTGGAGCCAGAACAGGGGAGCAAGCTCCAGCTAGCCCTCCACGAAATATCCAGGCACTGATCATCTCCCAGAACACCATGATGGTACGCTGGGATGAACCAGAGGAGCCCAATGGACAGATTAAGGGCTACCGGGTATACTACACCATGGATCCCACTCTTGCCATGAGCTTGTGGCAGATCCACAATGTGCATGATAGCGTGATCACCACCATTCAAAGTCTGGTGTCCTCTGAAACCTACACCATAAGGGTTCTGGCCTTCACCTCAGTTGGAGATGGACCTTTTTCGGACCCCATCCATGTCAAAGTCCTTCAAGGAGGTTTGTTTTGCTTTTTCAGCTTTTAGAGAGTGTGATGAATGCATTTGATGAGTTTGAAGAGTTTTACCAAGCCATTATAATGTGAGGCTGGGCTGCTATTGCTAACATAGCATGGCTCATGTTTAAACCAAAGAACTAAGACTGTTGTTGGCATTTTTGGCTAAGAGTATTGGATCACTTCTTTTGCAAACAATCTGTTATGAGCTAACAATGTTTAAAAAAGACTCTTGTCATTTTTGGGCTAGCAACATAGTTCTTTTGCTAGCATAACACGCAATTATCAGCTAACAATGCTGCTAGACTCATTTTGAATGATACACTAACAAATGCTACTTCTGTGATATTGTGGCTACAGCTTTGAGAATTTTACAATAGCCAAGACTATAGTTGGGAGAATGGGCTCGACAAAATGTGTCATGCATCTGGCAACAGCATATTTTGACTAATGTCGCTGTGGGCTAGCAATGTAGCATGACTCCTGTTGCAACTTTTAAGCTAACAACATGGCTAGCTTTTGTTTCATTGCTAACAATCTAGAGAGACCATTTTAGTGGTTACTTAGAAATAGTAGATTGTACCGCCTTCCTCTGGAGCGGTCCACTTGTTTATATAAAGAAAAGTTAGTTAGCAGAAAAAATGGCTGCTATTAAATGCTTGATAAGCTAGCCGTGTAGCTAACAGTGAGCTAATGATGAAGCAAACCGAGTTGAGTGATCAAGAAGCCTGTTCTCTTGCTCGGGTGATGTAATACGGTGGTTTTAATATCTGGGGGGGGGGGGGGTCACTGGCTCTCATGGCTGCGTGCAGTAACTCTGTCGGGTTAATGCCTCCTCTAACATCTTCACTGCCTGCACGGTTCTCGTAGTTTATTGCTCCTCTATTAAACTGTCAACACCGGCTTCATTTGTAGTCCCAGGCCAGCCGAGCAAATTCCAGATCGGTGAAGTGTCAGACACCAGCGTGCAGCTAACGTGGGAACCAGCCTTTGAGAAAGAGGGCATCATCAGTTACGAGCTGCATTACAAAGAAGGCAATGATGGACTTCAGGTGAGGACTCTCCTCCGGAGGAACCTAGGACCTCCGCTCTCATGAGCTCACCTCTATTCTTTTGCTCCATCCAGATTAAAAAATCCTTCAGTCCAACCTCTTCCTTTGTGGTGGAGAACCTCCGTCCGAACACAGAGTACCACTTCTCTCTGGCTGCCATCTCTCATAAGGGCATCGGAGCCTTCACCAATGAGATCTCGCAGAAGACGTCACAAGCCAGTACGTACTCCGTCTTCTTTCTAAGGAGTGTTTGGGGATGTACTACCTGTTTATTTGAGGCTGTGATGCTAATGATGTTGATGTTGACTGTTAACGGTGTCTTTAGACGTTCACCCTGGACAAGTGTCTGCTCCGGGGCTCGAGCTTCTGTCGCCGGCTCTTGGTTTAGGTCTCACTGCTTAGGAATGGATCTAACGTTAGCCAACGCAGCAGAGTGGAGCAAGGTGTTGTCTTTGTTGTTTGGCAGATGGTGAACATCGTGCAGGAGCTTTACCGCCTCCTTCTGGAAATTGTGTATAACTCAAAGATATCGAGACATGGTTTTATTTAAACGTGTTTCTAAGCCGTAGCATTATCACGGCGTCAGCTTGCTCCAGTCTGCAGTGAGGACCTTCCACAGAACGGTTCACTCATGTCACACATCACCGAGTCGCTTTCTAAAGAAAACTCTGAGTCTGCAGCACATCTGGAAAGTATTCCCAGAGCTGGAGATTTTACTCATTTTATTAAAATGTTTTTTTTTTTTTTGCACAATGCGCCTAATAACCAAAGATGAAATAGGTTTTCTCAGCCTCTTCTTTCTGCAGAACGCCCTTGAGAGGCTTTGTCAGATGAATCCGAGTGGACATTTATTTACAATCAGCATATTAAACAGTTTTTAATGGCAAAATAAATCCCTTTGCATTTGCATCTCAGTAATTGCTTCAGAACATCTTCCAACTAAACTGCTGTGAAAAAAGAAAAAGACATTTGCTAAAACCCCACATTACACTCCAGGATATCGAGGAATTCATGAAGTAATAAAATCCGTGATTATTTCCTTTATTTGTTGAGATCAAACAGTGAACGGTGAGAGCTGCTTTCTCTCTGTGGACTTTGTTGTTTTTGGCCGCAGCTTCGAAAAATGATTTTAATGATTACAAGCTGTCAATTAAATGCAAAATGTACTTTTCAGAGATTTCACATACAAACTTGAAATTGTTTTCTTGTTTTTGAGGTAAAAGCTCCCTACCTCCTTAGCCCCGCCCACTAACCAATCACTAGCTATGAATAATGTAATTTCATTGTTTGATCGTCCATTTAACAGAAATGTGTGCAACAGCTCCGATGCTGGGATACTTTTTGGAAGCTCTTCACGTGATGCACACTGTCTCCACAAACGAGGTTTTTATCAGATGTTTGGAGCACCTCTTTCATCTGTGCATCAGATTCCAACATGTGGAACAAACAAATCAATAGCAGCGGATTGATCCGAGCCTCGCTCTTTCTCACTCTCCTGATCTCTTGTCACTCGTCTGCAGCAAATGCACTGTGCAAAAATATGATGAACTCTGAGCTCTGCCGTGGTTTTCCAGCACCTCCAGTCCCTCGCTGAGTGTTAGTGAAAGCATCCCAGTCAGAGGGCGCTGGGGTCTGCAGGTAGTCAGCATTTACACTGGGAGAGCGGCTGAATTATTCAAGCCTCCGGCCTAAAAATACCCCCTCGCCGAGTCCCATCATGATCCGGAGCATGAAATGAGGCGCGCTGGTGGGAATGTGTTCACTGCAAAACAATTCACTTATGTGCAGCTTGCATCGAGAGAGAGAGGGATGCAAACATCGAGTCGACATTATTCTGTCATTATTTCTCCCAGGATGCACCAAAGCCCTGTACCTCAGACTGTAGACCTCACTCACTCGAGCATTTCCTGCAGCTGCAGCTGTAAAGGGGTTGATGAAATGTGGAGACGCCGCAAAGAAATGCAAGATTTTTTTCCTATCAAAACCCAATCTTCCACTTTAGATTTTACAGAGTTTAATAAATTGATTGGCATTGTTTGTAGGTAAAGGAACAGGGTCTGGAGGGGTATATAATCTCTCATTATCTCTTCTTGTTAAAAACAGATCTTTGGGTTTATGTTATAATCACTGAAGTCATTGATCGCTAAGTCCTGGAGCTTTAGGGATGGTCATGTGATCAGTGTTGACACACCCACATTTGCATGTTACTGTGTGCTGTCAGAACTCCTCCGTGAAATCGAACAGGAAGTGTGAACAGAGCTTTAAGTAAGCCCTAAATCATTTCAGTTTTTTTGGCCATAAACAAGGACTGGAGATGCTAGAAAGCTGTGACGGTGGAGGAATGGTGTTTTACCTCTTCTGTTTCTAACCTGAGCAGCTTGTTGATGAATGGGTTTGTTTGGGCTGGTTTCCAGTAATCCAGCTGCACCAGACACTGATGCATGCTTTTCCTCCCTTCACCCCCGGGGGGCGCTCTGTTAATTAATGCATGCTGTCCATGGTGTGTGTCTCTTTTTCTGTTCCATCACTGTGTGTCTGAACTCTTCATGTAATGTTTTGTGGAACAATGCAATGCACTCTCTACCTCCCTTTGGTTTTCTAGCTTTCACCTGATCTTCTGAGTTGAAGCTAAAGTTCACCTGGGCTTCTGTTCTCAATTAGGATCTTCTCAACATCTATTTCTTTCATCTTCTTGTTGTTTGGGCTTATGTTAGCTTAGCACAGAGAGAGAACCGTCTGAGAGGTTGTCTACACAGATTTACAGTATGTTTCCTTCAGCAGAACCGAGTATCAGAGGTTTAGCCATGACAGGGTCAGGGAGGGGATTAGCTTGGACTGTTAGAAGCATTTAACACAGTCGCCCCTCGACCGAACACATAAACAAACAATAAAGTGTGGATTCCTGCGAGGTAAGTGACCACTGATGAGAGGAAGCCCAGTCTGCTGTTCTACCACAACACGGCGGTAAGTGTGTGCTGCCAAAGTTAAGGTTAAATCTGGCGAAACCAATTGGTGAAAATGCACTGCGAGCATTTAAACGGCTGTCTAAGATTGGATAGAATTGACCCAGTTTGAGTGCAAGCCAGCATTCTGTTTAGAAAGCCATGCAGCACAGAGTGCTCCCAGTGGTCGGGATTACATTCGTATTCGACTGTTTGGTAGCAGCAGACTGGACTTCCTCCTGGAGGCACGGCCGTAACGTTATTGTGTTTAATTCTTGTTCCATTGCTGTTCAGTTGAGACTCGGTCATGTCACGGGTCTTGGATTAGCACGAACTGAAGCCCCTGTGTTGGTCAAGCAGAGAGTACTCCCCTCACCCTCCATCCCCCAGTTGTTGTTGTTGTTGTTTGACTGCTGGATAACTGGGGATGTTCAACCAGTTGAGGGCTTGCGGAGATAGACACTCCTGCCTTGATCAAGCCGGTGGCCGCTGAGTTCATGGAAAAGCATTTGAGAGTCAACAGATTCTGAGTGGTCTAAAGATTCAGGATCGCTCACCGAGGGTCCACAACACACGAGCAAGGGTTTCGGCTCCCGTCTCTCTCTTGAGTTTAGGAATAAACCGATTCAAAGATCAAGTTCAGTAGAACTCACTCTGAGAAATCTTTTTCAGCAACGGATTGAAAACAATCAAAATTCGGTTTGATGTCATGCTGTAACGTGGTTTTCCACCAAAATCCTATTCACAGGATCACGTTTGAGGAGCATTAGACATTCTTAGACAGAGATCCCCCAAAGACTTTACCCTGAGGTGCACGCCCAGTGGATTAAGGGGTGGAGCTAAGATGCCATTTAATTATTGACTGGGCCACCTGGGATCCAGCCGTGATTAGGCTTTTTGTGAAACGTGGTTCTCCATTCCCAGTTAACCGTTTGGTAGAATCATTAGTAGACGCTAGTAGATCAAAGATCAAATCATTAGAAGACGCCTGAAGAAGGGCGAGTGAACGCTCATCCTTGGTTTCAACGGAGCCAAACAAAGCTCACTCTTGGATACGATGAGCTAGAGTTAGTCCTCTGTATTCTCATCGACCAAAGCCCCTGGTTTACTTTCCCAACAAAATAGCAGCCGGAAAAAATGAGGGAAGCTCTCATTATAAGAACGACGTGGTGCTTGAACCCTGATCTCCATCTTGTGGACCCTCGGGCTACTGTAACTAGTGATTAGTGCAGCCGGTGTGAGCACAGGGAACGCTCTCTCCCTCCAAACCCTCAGAACACACTTATATCAAAAGAATTGATCCAATGACTAAGTTGATTAAACTTGTTCAAAGTGAGGTGTAGAGGGAGAGCGCTGAACCCAACCGAGTCCGGGGAAAAGTGAGGTATTCTCCCTCGATTCGGGTGCTTGTGGTAAGAAAGTCTTTAAAAGTTAGTGTTTGAAGATGTCAGGTACGTATAATGTACAGGGAATGCGGTCTGTGTTTACTTTTGTTTCAGTTTTCTCATTTTTGATGATGTTGTTGTTTTCTGTTTGAAGCTTGGTGGCTTTCCATGATTCCTCTAAGTTGACATTTTGGTTCTATTGATTTCTTTTCCAGCCGTTGTTTTCCACCAAGAGTTTTGCTCATTTTCCTATAATCTCTTTTGAATGGTTTTCTTTTCAACGATGGCGCTCATCCATCCGAGTTTCAGTCGCAAGCATGTTTTATCCCCGTCTCTTCATTTCCCCTGTTCATTTGTGTTCCTCATAGCTTCAGGGATCAGCGCCACTGAATCACATTTTAATGCTCGGTTTTTCTGGCCAGACAAGTGTTACCGGGCTAGAAATGATCTAATACATGCATATGTACAAGCATGAGCCTCTGCGTTTCACACGACATCTTTTATTGATTCGATTCGTGTCATTTCTGATGAATGCAAAAGAAAATGGCCTTCGTTTGAAAGCGTCTCTTTTCCACTCATGGAGGAAATAAATCCTGGGAACATCGAGTTAAAACAGAACAAAAGAAAATGTGTTGAATGTTTTGTTTAGTAGAACACAAATATATTTACATGAGAAAACGTAAAATAAACTAAAGACAGCCCCTCCCGTCTCATATTCACCCCCCTCAAGAACCAAGCTCCACTGTTTGCATCCACCGTTTAATTTCTCATTTTAGTTTCAGTTCCGTTCAGTCTCTGCTTGTGTTTTGCTTTTCTTTTCAGTTCAGTTTTTCCCTTGTATCATTTTCTTTTTCTCTTTCCCATCTTTTCATTTTTGTTTTCCACACCTCCCCCTCCCATCGCCGAGCAGAGCCCTCCGCCGCTCCTCAAGACGTTCAGTGCTCCAGCTCCAGCTCCACCTCTCTGCTGGTAAGTTGGCGCCCCCCGCCGGTCCAGAGCCAGAACGGGGCGCTCTCCGGATACACTGTGCGCTATGCAGCGGTGGGCGCGGGATCTGAGTGGGGCACCGAAAATGTGGAGGCACCGGCCACCGAACAGATCCTGCTTCAGCGATTGGAGAAATGGACCATGTACCGCGTTTCTGTCTCGGCTTCAACCGATGTGGGACTGGGGCCTGAAAGTGAGCCGTTGCTCTGCCGGACAGATGAGGATGGTACTGAAAACCTATTTTAAATGGATCACAATTTCCTTGAGTTGTAATGCCATGGTCACACTGTCCGCACCTCGTAGACTCCTAGTCGAATATATCCGAAATTTCCTGACCAAGAGCTCGGTACGATGGAATTGGTTTGGACTGATGATTGGAGAAGTGTAACCTTTCTGTTTTCAGGAGTTCAGTTCTACTATAAAGTAGATCAGAGTCCATTTTGTTGCAATTAGAATGAGGTATATTTGGTGTGCCTCAAACGCAGTGTGACCATGGCGAAGGCTGCCCTTGCCCAGTAAGAGCTGCAGGAGACCGGTGGTGATAATTAGGACGTCGTAGATAGAATGGATGGATTTATTATTATTGTGTAGTTTTACTGAAATCCAGAAGTCATATTTGTGGTACGGAAATCCAGCACAAAAACAAGTTTCGAGAACAAAACTTGAGAAACAGCATGATGAAGAACAGCTGGAGAGTATTATAAATTATGGCATTAAGCAGGTGAAGGGATTATGGAGATTTTCAAACAAATTTTAAGTGACTAAAGCCTTTTCCTCACTTCAGAGCTCCCGCCTGCCTTTTAGGAGTCACTTCCAGACACTTTTCTAAAAACATAAAGCCACAAGAAATGGAGAGCCTTTCTGGGCCATAAGAGAGGAGGGAGCAGACAGGACAAGATGCACAGCCCAAGATTCACAGGAGACCAGAGAAAAGAACTGATAGACCAGGGTGGACCAGAGTAGACAGTAAAGCAGAGAAGACTTGACAGGAGACCAGGGCTCAGAATAAGATAAGGCCAGGACATAGAAGACCTGACAGAAGGCCATGTGGTGGAGGACCAGGGTGGAAAAGTGTATCCAAAGTGTAGTTTTACTCCAAGGAAATCAGATTCATGGTACAGGTACAGTTGGAGACAAGAAGCACAGGTTCGTAAAGGAAATCCAGAACAAGGTAAAGGCACAGACTAGACAAGAACTAAACTGGGACGCGCTGATGACCAGGACAGGAAGTAGGTTAAGTCAGGATAGCCTGTGTTCTCAAGATTACAAGTATTTAATGACGAGTGTTTCTTGATGAATAAATAACCCTTGAGGTGGAGAAGGCATTTGTTTGGGTCCATTATTGACTTTACCGTTGGGTACAATTTGAACAGGAGACGAGCAGGAACAAAAAACACCAGTCTTATAATATTTTCCTGGAACACTGTGATCTCTGTCCAAGCTTAGCTCGAAATAAATTCTGGCATGTTGGTCAAGGCGGAAAAAATGTTGATTATATGTCACCGCGGACAGCTGGCATTTTTTGGAAGCAGATCTATTGACTAGCAATCCATGTTGGAGGAAACATTGACTTAGCATCATTTCATCTCTTTGTAAAGCGGCCGGACGGCTTATGAAATAAATCCAGCTGGAGTAAGACATTCTGTCAGGCGTCCCCCCGGTGACAGCAGTCTTTCTCGATGACTGACAGCTCTAGTTCGGGATACAAGCTAGTAATCAATACAGAGCACAGCCTTTCTTCAGAGCTGGGGGCCAAGCTGCGATGGATGGCTTTGACAGGCTGCTCTAACTCTGTGGGAGGTTCTAGAGGGAGGGGAGGGTTTTTCAAGAAATCCGATGGGAAATCTTATTGAAGATGTGCGAGACGCGATACATTACGACAGTCGCATCCTGTGAGACATGAACCATTAAAGCGTCTCTCAGGGAAGAGCCAGACCTCAATATCCAGTACATCCCCTTCTGGCAGCGTTTATTGAGCGTCTCCTCCTCTCAGTGTTGCTGGATGAGTGGAGGTATTAAACATCAAGGCCTCGTATAAAAGGATTTTCATTAGCTAGCAGCTCTGCGGAGGGAGAGAATGATGGAGAGGGGGGGGGGTGCTTGGATATACGGGGGTGTGATGTTACATCTGATTAATTGCCCCCGAGGAAGAGTTTCTTAATCAGTAACCTGGTTGCTTAGAATGGAATGTACCGACGATGAAACGTGGCTTTAGTTTGCTTTCAGAGGTGTGTGTATCGCTACTCGAAGAAGAAAAGCACGTCTGCTCTCAGATCATGGTTCCTGAGCCGAAATTTAACCTCCAGAGTTTACGAATTAAATCTGGAGATTCAAGAGTGCCCTTCTTTGGGTTAAGGGGAGGATGGTTATTGCTAGCATCTTGTAAATTGGTTTAAAAGCTTGTTACCGGAGCAGATTGGTTTGGTTAAATTAGATGCAACTCCTTTACAATCAAATCAAAGCTCAAGTATAATATACTCTTTATCCGTTCCCCCAGTTTGGCTCCACCAACAAAAACGATACGCTATAATTATAATACAGTCTGATTGATTGATTGATTGATTGATTGATTGATTGATTGGTTGATTGATTGATTGATTGATTGATTGAAAAAGAAACATGTTAATCAAGGTGATCTTAGACTGATGCTGGTAAACAATAATAGTTTCTGAATGGTGTATTTGCTTTAAATTGGCATAAACCCACGCTTGAATGCCATTTAGAAAACCAGCATCTGGACCATTAAACCTGTAATCCCCAGAGGGGTTAAAATTGGTAGGAAAACATCCTCACTTCAAATCCAGGCGTCTTCGAGGGTCGTCAGGCTTCATAATTTTTTCGAACAGGCTGTGAGGACTTGGTGCTGTGGCGTATTTTGGCTCGTTCCTTGACGGGCATCTCCGTATTCTTAATCACGGTCACCAGTAGTCCACTGGGGTCTCTGCTTGCTGTCACTGGTGTAAAGGCAGGGGTGTTTTTCTGTCTTCTCAAAATTGACGTCTGATCTTAACGTTTGGTCTGTTTGTTTCCGGCTCAGTACCCGGGGCTCCTCCACGGCGTGTGGAGGTCGAGGTCCTCAATTCCACCGCCATCAAGGTGATGTGGCGCTCATTGCTTCCAGGGAAACAGCACGGGCAGATCCGGGGGTACCAGGTCCACTACGTGCGTGTAGAGAACGGTGAATCCCGTGGGTTACCGCTCATTAAGGACGTCATGCTAGCGGACGCACAGGTACGGCAGTGAGGGAATCAGCAAAGAAAGTGAAGTGAATGAAAAGAAAGTAGTTTTGGTTACAGAAGAACCATGTAAAAGATGGATCATATCCAGTTTTGGTGCCATTGTAGAAAACCACACTCACCTCAAATCCAAGTCGTCTTTAGCGTTATCAAATTTGGGAAACTGGCTGCACAATCCGAAGAGAACGGCACCTATTCAAAGCCTCTCTGTTATCGGCTCTATTTATACAATTGATTCGTGTTCGCTGCTAGTAGCATTTTGAGACGAGCATGGCAGAAAATGTGGCACAAAACCAAAGAAAATCCCTTTATAAATAATTTAATGTGTGGAACTCTTTTATAGCCTCTGGGAGGCTTTCCACAAGCGGTCCGAAACATCTTATCAGCCATTAGAATTGCACGGTTTAGTCAAAGCCCTAATAAGTTTAACCTCTGAGGCTGAAGTGTCATAGATAAAGTCAACAAAAGCTGATTATGTCTGCCACATTGAGCGCCCGAGAGCGCCACAAACACACCAGGCTCCGGAGCACTGCGCTTACGATGCAGACTTGATTTAAGAGCACAAGCGACAGCAGGGAAGGAAGGAAGGAAGGAAAGAAAGAGAAACAGAAAGAAAGAAGCGACGCCTCTGGCTCCAAGCTAAAATGATCAGAAAAGCAGCAGTGATGTATTACAAACCGAGGATTTGAAATGTGGGTAAATGGCGCTGCAGTGACTCGAGGCCTGCATTAATCACCTGATCAGATGAACAGCAGCTCTCGCTTTTCTTTTTCTCCTCTGAATAAATGAAATGGTGAAAGTCGTGCTTGGATCACGGCGTGCACTCAATTTCCTGACTCCTCTTCAATCTCCTGTCTCTTTTTTTCTGTCCTAATCCACACTGACCTACTTTAGAGGAGAGTAGTGCTCTCGTTCACCTCGTCTCATCTTTCTCTTCTTTTTACTCGACGGTTTCTAGTTTTACCTTTATCTTCCTCTCCGGTGTTTAACAGTTTAGATTTGTCTAACTCTTTCTCTCGTCTTCCTCTGCTCTGTCTGTTTCTCTCGCTCTGCTTTCTCTCGGGATGGATTGATAGTGGGAAATGGATGAATCAGCTGAATACGTGAGTACGACTGCAGTCATGTGATCCTGGATGTTACATCACTAGCCCCGCCCACCTCGTGCACCACACCTGATGCTTTGCAGAGCGAGCGTTGAGAAATAAACGTGTGGAGATTTCATAGAAACGTTATTGATGAACAGTAAACACGAGTAAGAGTAAAGCTCTCTCTCTCTCTCTCTCTCTCTCTCTCTCTCTCTCTGTGTTTTTGAGAGAAGGGACATGATGCAGCATCCAGATCTCTCGTGTGTTTGCTGTGCTGTGCTGCGTGTTCATCTTTAGCGATCGCTCTCTGATTCGCTGATGCATCTTTAATTATTCGAGTGACAGAGAGTGTGTGCATTAATATCTGCCTGCGATTGCTTTTAAAAATATTTCGATTGAAGCTGATGTTCCGCGTCTCTCCCTCAGGAGATGGACATTGGTGGTCTTCAGCCAGACACCACCTACTCCATCACGGTAGCCGCTTACACCACCAAAGGAGATGGAGCTCGCAGCAAAGCCAAACTGGTGGTGACCCCGGGAGCAGGTCAGTCAGAATAACTCGCTCCTCCTCAAATAAAGGAGAACGTCACAGAGATCAGAAGCTTCAAGTTTACAGCATCCTTTAAAGAAATATTGGCTCTCTTTGTTCTGCGTTTCATTCCCAATGGCACGCTTGCCACTCACCGGAAGGAAGGGGCTCAGAAAATGTGACAAAACGCTCGGCGAGCACAAAAGGGAGAGAGAAATAAACACAGCTCGACTTAAAGAAGCATCAGAGCAGGAGCTTGACCAATGGAGCTCAGAGGAGGCACCGCGAGCACTTTCACGCCTCATTTGTGATTCACAGCGCTGTCAGACGACTTAAAACCCAGCGTATTGTAGAGATAAGAGACGACCCGGTCCTTTCAGATCCCAGACCTTCTGTAAAGCGTCTGTCATCAGAGAGAGACGGCCGTTCTGCCGGAGGAGATAGAGCTGCGAGCGACGGCAGCCGCTGTCAGGCCGTCAGTCAGGATCAGCGGCGCCACGTGATCACAATAATAGAGCTTTCGATCCGCCGCTGAATAATAAAAACTCTTGCTGTTCGTTTATCACAAATCTAAATGTTCTAAACGTCTCATTCCTTTTTTATGTTGAAGCTTTCGTTCTTAAACTTCCGAAGCCCATAACGACAGAAAAAAACACAATTGTTCACAGTTTTGCAGATTTATTCAAAAGAGAAGCTTGTGGTGCTCAGTCTTCAGAGCTTTTGCTCCATTTTTACTAGAAGCACCTTTTGATCGGATGCAGCCGTGAGTGTTTTGTTTTCACAGATGGATTTGAGGATCCTCCTGCAGATCTTCTCCACCTCTGTCAGGTTATTGGTAGCACAGCCATTCTAGGTCTCTCCAGAGACGCTCCATTGGTCTCGGGGCTCTGGCTGGCCGTTCGTGAAGTTTCACAGAACCCACGATTGCAAACCAGTCGTTCTGTTTCTGCACCCCCACAGCATGATGCTGCCGCCGCCATGCTTCACCGATGGCCCAGATGGCCAACATTCACAGATGTTTGAACATCTGAAGAGGCTTCCGTCGGGCTGCTCTTTCTTGAAGCCCTGACTGCTGGAGGGCTGCAGTGATGGTTGACTTTCTACAGCTTTCCCCCATCTCTGGAGCTCAGTGATCTTTGGCTTTTTTTCTCTGCTCTCCTGATTGCTCAGTTTGGCCGTAGGTTCAGCTCCAGGAAGGGGTCTTCTGTTTAAGGGTTCTGGAGGCCACCTGCTCTCAGGAAGCTCAAGTGCAGCAGAAGGTTTTTGTAACCTTGATCAGATCTGAGCCCTGACCACACTTCTGTCTCTGGGCTCCTCAGCGGTTCTCTCGATGCGGGCTGCTGTTTGCGTGTTAAATGATTTTGGCAAATGTTCTGAATACTTTCTGCACCCCTGTGTGATGATGGGTGATTGTTGCTAGTTTACTTTACCAAAACTACTCAAAATACGTTCAAGTAATTCACAGTGTTTGGAAAACGTGCATCTTGAACAAAAAAAAGAACGAAAGTTACTTTTAATTTGAGTGTGAGATGATTTCTGGTTGATGTTCGCTGCTGTTTATTTTCAAAAGTCAATGTCATATTTGAAGTGTTTCCATTTCATTGTCCAGCTGATGAGAAGCAGCAGTAACAGTAACGTGTATAGATACTTGTGCGCATGCTCTAGAGTGGGGCGTTATTAATGCTGCGCGCACCCAGGAGCTGTTATCGCTTTACTGCTCTTGATCTCCAGCAGATGTCCTTGCATTGATCGCTCAGATCTTCTCAGTTTTCCTGCAGAACAACAGCGGGATGATTGATGGATCCTCAGATTGATGCTAGTCTGAGGCTAACGCAGGAACGTGATCACAAAACACACACTTCTGCAACAATACCACTTTTTTAAAGAGACAGCTCCTGCTTTTCTCAAAGAAACTCTTAAAACTCGTGTTGGAATCGTTTCTCGATCGCGGAATGCTTGACATCTGTTGGACTCTGGTCAAACGCAAGGCTGCTTTACAGTTGACACAATGCGGGAGGAATTAATTACGGTGACCTCCCTTCTATTCACACACAGATATGCCCTTGCCTTTTGTATATTTGATATCAGTCGCTCCCAGAATGCAGTGCAGCAGTTTTCTCGTGCCCTGTTTTATCCGCCTCGCTGTGCGTCCTGTCGCAGGTTAATTGCACGTTAGCTGAAGGTTATTTTATTGTTTTCTCGGCTTCGGCGCTGCAGATGAGAAGGGCAGAGCGAGGAGAGCAGGAGAGAGAGTTTGAAATGCAATCCTAGCTTAATCAGTGGCTGTGGGTCAACAGTGGCTGCTAATGCAGGGCCTGATGGGAAACGTGCCGCTGGTGCGGTGGGAAGGATTGTGTGGGGTGCATGGAGAGCGTTGAAGTGCTGCTTTTCGATGAGCTCTGCTTCATAATCACGAATCTGACCCTCGTTGTCCTCTCGCTGGTGTAGATTGCATCATTTCACCGTAACCTTCGTCAGGATTTATTTCCCTTCATTCGTCCTTCATCCTCCCATCAATATTATTCGTTTAGGCCTTTTAACGTATGGGGTGCTTTTTGAAGGGTTTGGGAGGAGACCAGAAGCGTAGCGTACTGGTGAACAGGAGCCAGAGTGAGGTAGACCGGGGTATTAGGTCTTGATGGTCAGAGAACAATTTAGAAAACATTGAGGGTGACATCGAGGGTTTATAGGTGACCACAGGCCCGTACCGCTCTTCCAGATGTTTTTTTCATTACAGCAGACTATGTAGAGAGACATTGAGCAGAACTGGATTTGCTTGTTTCCACTCCACATATCACAAGCCTCAATTTCCTGTTCCTCACTTACTGCCGGGAAAATGCCGGCGATGTTGACTTGCAATCAAATTACTCCCGAGCTTTGATTTGCTTTCAAACTGCTTTTAATTTAACTGAAAAGAAGCTTAAAAAACAATAAATATTCCAAAACTTAAGTGAGGTGTACCCTCAAACTATACCTCACCCTTGAGCTCAGCCTCTTAAGGAAAGTGTTTCAGGAGGACCACATCTCTGCAGTTAAACCTTAAGGAAACGAGCGATTCCAACCGAACTCCTTGGGCTTGTTAGAAGCTAAAGGTGTGTGCAACTAATCAGAGTTGAGGTAAAACCTTCCCGTGCCACAGACACCTCTGTGCCTCATTTAGGTGTTGCTTCTCAAGACGGAGCTGCAAGAAAAGCACTTCTATCTTTCCACTACAACCTGGAAGCTAAATTTTGGCTACAGTGAAGCTCAGTTGTGGCTCACTCCGATAAAAATAAAGGAGCCGATTACACAACAATACATTTTTACCTTCGCTAATATTATTCTAAAGCTTTGCCTCACACAGGGATCTTGAAGGATGCTGTAAACCGTCGCACCAGGGCTGTTTAAAACAGTTGCTAGAGGGACAGAGCCCTTCCACTGTGCTAGAAATTGGTGCACTTATTAGAAAATGAAATGTCTTAGAATCTTGAAAAGGTTTGGAGTAGGTAGTAGGTAATTAATGATGAATGTCTCTTTTCTCTACAGTGCCAGGGCCTCCCCTTCTCTTCGTCAGCCTGATCTCAGAGACGGCAGCACTAGTTCACTGGCAACCCCCAAATGTTTTCCCTCCGGGTCTCGATGTTCAAGGCTATCGGTTACAGTTTGGCCGAAAAGACGTGACACCTTTGGCCACGTTAGAGTTTGCTCCTCAGGAGACGGAGTTCTCTTTTGGCAACATCCACCGAGGGGCCACGTATCTCTTCAAAGTATCCGCCAAATCCAAATCAGGATTCGGAGAAGAGGCTACACACGAACTTGAAGTCCCGGAGCAGGTTCCACGAGGTTATCCTCAAATAACCGAAGAGTCTAACGTTACCTGCTGCTCAGTCCAGTTCTCCTGGCTCCCTCCAGTGTTGGCAGAGCAAAATGGTGCTATAACCGAATACACCCTGGCGTACCAAGAAACTGGGATCTCAGGGACTCCCAAAGAACTGCGTCTACCTGCAAGTGAAAATAGCTACACCCTCAACAGCTTGAGGCCCAATGTCGTGTATGATGTGAAAATTCGGGCGCACACCAGCGTAGGTCCAGGGCCCTACAGCCCTCCGATCCAGTACCGAACGGTGGCCTATGAAGCAGGTAGGGGTTGCTCGTGTCCCTCCCCAAAGGGACACATTTCTTCAATGCAAGCACCTACACCTGATTATATAGTGGGAGCCACATACCTCACTAACACCCTCCCTCACAACAAGGTAACATCAGTAAGTCAGTAAGGCACAGTCAGTCAGATTTGAAAGGAGACGAGCACCGGTTCTTTGAGGTAAGTGCTGATTGGTCAGACACACCCTGCACATTCACTCGTTCAATCACAACTTCCCCTAGTCTGGATTGAAAGGCAGGCAAGAACTTGAAGTAGAACTTGAAGTAGGCACGTTAGTTTTACTTTGGGCGTCTTGTTTTGATCTACATCCTTACCCCTCACACTGCAATGGTTTGAAGCATGGCGTCCCTGATGCACTGCTAACAAGTGTGGTGATGACAACTGTGTTTGGGGGTTTGTCCTCGCTCCTGTTAGGCTTTCCGCCATGGCAGTGCCTACCCAAATTTCAAGAGCAGGCAGCAGTGAGCTACTCATGGGTTCAGCTATTCTGGAAGTCTCAAAGGGGGGAGTGTAGTGCTGCTCGCCAAGTGTTCTCAATGGTGCGGCACTGCTTGGCCAGGCCGAGCAGAGTATTGTGCTATCCTGTGGTTTTGTGTTCACCAGTCCAGTCTAGTGTTCTGTTTGTCCCAAATGAGCGCCTCCACCCCTTCCCCCTTCACAGCTATCACCGCACTCTGCGCACTTCAAGGGACCAAAGCTCCTGTTCATTTGGGAAATGCTTGCAAGTGCCGAAAGCTCTGCCAGGCTTCTATCCCATGGGTCTGCATCGGCTATTTCAATTACTGAAGTGAATCTCTCCCTTTTTTCCTCTGTCGATAGATGTTCCTAAGAACTTCACCGTGAAGCTGGTGACCAAGACAACGGCACTGCTTTCGTGGAAGTTTTCAGAGAGCCGCTTTCCTGGTGGTACCAGATGCATGGTAAGGTTCCAGAAAGTCAGTCCAGCTGAATTTGGTGCGAAGAGTTGACGACTCTGTATTGATCCGCAGATTGAGTACTACCACCAAAAGGTTAGCGTTGAAGCACGGATGACCAAAGCCCTCATCACAAACCTGCGACCCAACACGACCTACGAGTTCAGAATCACCTGTCAGGAAAGCAGCGATGGTGGACCCAAACACAAGTTGATCGCCCGGACAGCGCCACCTATACTTGTCCGAAAACCCGAGTTGGATTTAAAGAGAGAACCGGACAATACTCTCACCATTGTCTTCCCTCCTTTGGAAAGCAAAGATTTAATCAAGTAAGGAAACTATGCTGTGTATAATCTTAGTCTTGTGCTGTTTGGACAGCGATGTTGTTCTGAAAAGGTGTAAATATGCTTTAACCTCTTAAGCCCGAGAGTCCCCGGTACCGGGGACTTGCCCCCTTGTGCGTTACATTTTCACTCATAGCTCACGAACCCTGAGAATAACCCACACATATTAAATACTGTTGTGTTCAGCGGAAACTCCTCTAAAAACGTATCTAATTCAATTTCATATCCGTTAACCACAGCTCGAACGCCATGCAAATAAACAACAACATGTCCGGAGTATAATTCATGACCACGTTTTTGTTTATGTGCGATATGTATCCACAATATAAACGGAAACACCAAAACCATGACATTAAATGAAAGCTAACAACCAGCTGAATCCAGTGATATGCAACTCATTTACATTGCATGAAGTATTTCAGAGCAGGGAGCGAAAGTTCCACGAAAAAACGCCAGCGAAAACCAAGCAAGCATGTAAATCTTGTCTTATCTTTGCCGTTTTTTCAACAAAAAGTTATTTCCATAGCGATAAAAGTCCGTTTGTTGTTATGTCCGGTCAATAGCTTCGCGAAAACTCCATTTTGCATTTTTTTCTGTTGCTCCTTGGTCTCATGACGTCACCAAATTTGGAATGACTCCCCGTGCGTAAGAGGTGGTCTCTCCACGCTGCGCGTCGTGTGATTCGTCGGCGATCCCGTCAGTCTCAAAATGGTTGAGCTGATTGGTTTCCATAGAATCAGAGCTTTCCGTCGATATATAGATCTTCTGGATTGGACAGATGGTCGGGGGGGGGTAGGGACACGTAGAAGCTCGACGTCAAAGCGTTTGTGAGTGAAACGTTCCCAAAAGCGCAGCAAGATGGAGTAAATGAGCTTCTACCCCCCTTTTACAGCGTTTCTTTAGGATTTTTTTTTGCTGAAATCATGTCCCGTAAGCAAGAAAGAAGACTATTAACGTAGCTGAAGCTTTGGACAAGATTTTTTCCATATTTCAATTATTGTGCCAAATTGTGCCAAACTGTGCCAACATGGATTACGCCTGAACTTTGTTCAATCAAAACCTTTACAGAATATTAGTTTCTTGTAGTATGAACACCAAACTTGCTACAGATGTTCTTGACATGTAGTGGTTACAATTGATTGTTTTTATTTGCTTCGTTATAAGTAAAATAAGGAGATATTGGAGGAAACATGTGTTTTTTTTTTAGGCGGAGTTCATTTTTTGGCCATTCCAACATCAATTACTCTTACCCAGTGTTCTTGACTGTCAAATTAACTCATCCACACCACTCCCCAAGAACCTATCTTCATTTTGATACCAAGATTTGCAGTTTAGGCCTTGTAAAAGCTGAGAAATGCCTTAAAAAGTAAAAGTATAGGATTTTCGGAAAATAGGCCTCAGGGCTTAAGAGGTTAAGTTTTGTGACAATAGGTGAAAAAGTGATCTGCCTTCAAAGTTGAGGCTAGCAAAGTGCATGGCCCTCCCCAACTGTTGAAATAGTACGTGTAAGGAAAGCGATAGGGCCCTGCACCATTGCTGTGCGCTTCTAGTTTTATAAAGACGTGTGTTTGCACCGAGGACGCTTAGTATGAGAATATTGGATGCTGTACTGGAGTTGTGTAGTTGTATCACCAGTAATAGTTTCCAGTAAGGGGTAAACGATGTTTTAGACGCTGTTATAATATGATTTCTGTAGCGATAGACATACACAGATGGTGTAAAGATCACTTTGAAATTGATGAAGCAACTCAGATTTCAACAGATTTGCAAACATTACTGTTATTGCCGTGAAGGACACTCTGAAATGAACACCAGGAGATCTTGGGAGGGATGTCTTCAAGAATGTGCCGCCGCTGTTGCAGTGCTCCAGCTTGTCTTCAAAGCAGTGTTCTGTTGGAGCTCAGATGTTTTTAGGGAGAAGTCCTCAAACTCAAATAACTTGAAAGATCTCGCACAGACTCTGGAGTTTCAGCAGCTCTTATTCAATCAGCAGAGCTATTCGTGTGCGGCTGTAAATAAATATTATTGAAACGGCGAAGTGCCGTTTCTTTCACGTCCAACCAAAGGTCCTTCAGGAAACAATGCTCTCCTGATTAAAGAATGGGACCTAGCAGAATTTCCCGTACATTCAGCACAGTTTACAAAGACTCCTAGATTTGTTTTTCGAACCTGCAATTACTGCGCTGTTTTTTTTATGTTATTATTTTTATTCCAATATTAAGTGTTTCTTGTCGAAAAGGGAACGAGGGAACCATTCACACTCCGTCTTGATCTTTAACAGGACGATCTACGTCGTGGTGGTTCCTCTAAAGAAGGGAAGAGGGCCGATCCGTCACATCAAGAACCCCGATGAGCTGGACCTGGAGGAGGTGAACACAAACACATCTTTTTCCTCTGGTTTTCGTCCTTGTGTATCAGACACTGCGGAGCCGGAGCCATTGAAGTGTCATTGCAGGAGCGTTGTGGGAACGTTCCCCAGGGCTTTCTGCAGAGACAGGAGACAATTACCCAGCTCTTATCCTCGGCAGCCTGGCAAACGTCCAGCTTACACACTCGACCTTGAGCTCTGGAGGGAGCAGTCGCTGCCTGTTTTCGGCTATTTATAGAGACGAAAAGCACAGAAGAGATCTTATACGTCGAGTTATAAAGTGTAAATGTAACAGTTTGAGGCGCTCGCTTTAATTGTTAGTTGTGTCCTGAGCATAAGTTTAATCCTGGAGCCACAGTAATAAATATGAGTACAGAACTATTTCTGAATCTACTTTTACACATTTGTGGATCCTGGGCTGTGTGTTACAGTTCTTCTTACAGATGAATAATCTTTCATCCAATCAGAACACAGTGTATGCAGTGAGTGACAGCACGGAGCAGCCAATCTGTGAGCTGCAGAAGTTACCTAGTGGAGAGTTTTGGACGCCATGAAAGCTATTGAGCTAATCACTTTGAGCTAATCCGTTCCAGTCTGTGGATGGCGCTACACATAGTGTTGGCTTCTACAGCTAGTATTTAGCATCCAACTGGACATGATTGGTGAACTATTTGCATATTTCTCATCAAACGAAAGGGACAGAGAGAGGAGGGACTCACACACAGCAAGTGCAGCCAGATTTTGTGGCATGGTCTCTTAAAGTATGGAGACAGAGCTGTTGTGTCCTTTTTCTACCCCGCCTTCTTCCTGTTCTCTTTTATTTGAGCCAGTTCTGTTGCTGTGGACACATGCAAATAGTCCCTAGTTTCACCCAATTATTCCAAGAGTTGTAAGAAGACGCCAGTAGTTTTCTCTGAGAGTTTCTTCTCGTTAGGGTTGTGCCCCGTATCTGGTAGAACGCTCTCAGTGCAGCTCCTCAACCACATCATTTCCAAAACAAGGAAAACATTGAGGAACATTATGTTCGGTTTGTTTGTTGCGTGTTTGCCTCAGCTTCTGGGAGAAAGGCGTCTGGGTCAGCGGCAGACTCGAACCACGCGCCAGCTCCACCAGGCGGACGGGAAGCGGCCCTACATTGCTGCCAGCTTCAGGCCTTCGTCCATGCCTCAGTCCTTTATCCTGGGCAACCAGATGATTTTTGGAGGCTTCGAGAACCGGCTGCTGGACCCCGGGCAGGAGTATGTGCTCTTCCTCCTGGCCGAGCTCAACACTACAGGCGTGGTAAGGGGAGCGTTTCATTGGCTGGTGCTGATATGAACGTTAATATTACAATCGACGAGGTTGCTTTTATTATAGATTTAAACTTTTTATAGACTTCAGTTAGCATCTGCAGCCTTTTGTCTCTGCGCAGAAATCATTCGCATCGAGCCCGTACACGGACCCAGTGGTGGCCCCTGACGTGGACCCTCAGCCGCTGGAGTCGGGGGGAGACGGGCTGATCTGGGTCGTCGGACCTGTACTCGCAGTCGTCTTCATCATCTGCATCGTCATCGCCATTCTGCTCTACAAGAAGTGAGTGGACCTCAAACATTGTGTTCAGTCCATCAAACACCTTCCTGCAGTTCATTGACCGGCCACTAGGGGGTTGCCCCAAACAGCAGAGGATTTCTTAGACTCCTAACGTTAAACTGAACGTGTTTGCGTTCTGATGCTGTTTGCATTGATTATTAATATAAGATTCTAAAATAAATGATTGGACGGTTTGGTTCTCGTTAGCTTTGCTACAATTAGATTTAACGCTATAATTTCACTCATCAAATGTATGAGAACTATTCCTCGTTAGCTGAGGCTTCTCCTTGAGTTTGACCTTTGATAACGATGCAGAACACACAGTGAATATGCTAAACACACAGATCTGTCCGCGCACAGACAAGGCTAATCCTCTGCTGCTAGCTAGCTCAGAATGCTAATTCTCTCATTGATTTTTCTCCTCCCTTCTCTTCTCTGGTTGTTTTTTTCTTTCGGTTATATTCTAATTTCTCTCTGCTGCACGTGCTGAAGCAGTAAGCCTGACAGGTAAGGCTCAGCTGAACATTCTCTCTGAAGGGTTAAAGAAACTGTAAATGTGCCGCTAAATCCACCTTTAATTAGCCTGAACTAAGCATAGCGCTATTATTATTGTACTCGTATAATAGTTACTCTAATGTTACTCTAATAGTTCCATGCATCAAAACATATGTTCATTTCTATTTTAGTAACGGTACAATTTTTATAATTGGTGTTTTATGTTTACATATAATAATTAAGATCAACATAATAATATATTAAATTGTATAAATGTTTTTTACATTTTTATACTAATATAGTGTTCTTTTATGCATATATTTTTAATTTGATACTAAAACCATGATGAAAAATTGGCATTGAATATTAAACAGTTTAATTTATTTATATTTTATATCAGTAATATTTTATTGTAACTGATACACCTTTAATTGTAATTATTTTTAAGTGTATTGTTTTATTAAAATACAAACACTGTTTTGTTTTATGATTTTCATTATGGTTGCAACGTTTAAAGCTAATTATCATAAAAAATAATAAAACATCCAACTTGAATTTATTTATTCAAATGTGATGGTTAATGTATTCTCTATTATTATTAAACTAATTAAAATCACTATCACTTATGTGTATAAAATCTATTAAAAATAAAACCACTGATTGTGAATAACGGTTCTTCAAATAATTCAAATATTTTTATAAATATTTTATAAATAATTATTTTTTGTTTTGACTATTCATTTTATGAATAAAAAATAATCTTGACAGAAGATAAAAATGTATCTCAGAAATGTGAAATGTATAAATTGTGTGAACGTATGCAGTCTAACAAGAAAACTTGATTTTTTTATTTATTTTAACCATTTATGGTCAGCGCTCATGAATATTGATGAGACTTGAAAGCTGTTCTGTTTCCAAGCCAATTGAGCGAATTTGGAGGAAGTGTAAAAAGAGTAAAGCTGCTCATCACACAAGCTACTCAACAGTGCCCCCTAGCAGCTGGGTGATAGGAACTCTTACAATAGAATCTCCCTGATACTGAGAAAATTCTGGATATTTAAATTGGGTTGTAACCATTGTCGTTGATTTAAGAAATCTTTTTAAAGAATCGTTTGAACAAAAAAAGGAGTCAATCTGAATCAGAATCATATTTGAATTGCTCATTTTTTTATTTCTGTGGTCATTTCTATTTTCTCAGCAATCTGAATGATTGTTTTGCTCTGTTTTCTATTTAAAGCAGCAAACGTAAAGAGTCCGAGCCAAGAACGAAATGCCTCCTGAATAATGCAGACATCACTCCTCATCACCCAATGGATCCTGTCGAGATGAGACGAATCAACTTCCAAACTCCAGGTACGTTTGGTAACCCATTCAACCACGAAGTCGTGCTTTTCCTCGTTCCATCTCATTAAAACGTAACTTTTAATTGATTTATGCGCAATCAGTGCTGTTCTTGAAAGCACAGGACGTCTTCATCTCTTTGCTCAGCCGGACATTTGAGCACAATTAACCTAGACGGGGAGCATCAGCGAGGTTTCCATTAGCTGACACTGTTAACTGTGCCACACTTGAGTTCACATCGATGACTGGCACATATGGGGACGGCGCTGATGCTAATGCTAATGAGAGGAGACGGCAACGTGTGCTTCGTTTCAGGTTCCTGTAGAAAAACAGCACAATACTCGGAAAGGTACAGTCGACACGAGCAGCTTGCTTCTATAGCGATAGCAAGAGTTCCTCTGTTGGTTGTTTCACAGACGGGATGCATCGACTGATGTTGCAGGGATGCGCTAGATGTATAAAAGCGCGAGCCGGTTTGGTCACAGATGGTTTTTCCTGATGACAGCCGGAGAAAACTTTGAGTCCATGTGTGTTTTTTCCGCTCAATCAACGTCGCCATCTGATTCCCAAGGCCTTCACTCCGGATATAAACACTGAACCTGCTGTCGGCCTTGAGGAGGAACTGAATCAACATGATTTTGGACGGTGAAACTGAAACATCTGGTTGTAGATTGGGTTGATAAAGGACCCAACAGCTGGATTAAAGTGGCCCTGCTGTTGAGTTTAGGGTTAAGCTCCAAAATGATCACTTTATAGTTTCCTGGTCCAATCCCATGGGGATAGGCGATGAGGTAAAATGAAACGTTACTGCTCCAAATGATCTTTGAATTCTCTGTGGGAAAGTGGGCGGGGCTTGATCGATTTGAGGGAGGAGTTTGTGACGTCATGTTACATTTCCCTTTCATCTCATATTAATTAAAACGTTATGAATAAAAACAGTGTCTACGATGTTTCGTTTTGAAGACCTTTGCATCTCCTTTTGGAAAGTGGGCGTGGTTTAGCAGATTTGAGAAAAAGGGATCAGTGACATCATGTAAAAATTAGAATTATTTTCAGACAGTAACATTATATTTTCTCTCTGTGTAGCTTTATTATTTATATTATGGTGATGTTGTCTGGTAGAGGGTTCTAAGCGAAGGTTCGGCGCATGCTGAATGTGTCGCGCTGAAAGGCCGCGTTGCGTCGGGGAACTTCTTTGAGGACGACTCGACTGTTTTCTCTTGTTCTCCACAGATTCGGGTCTGAGCAGTCCTCTCAGTGAAGCGTTTGACTCGGAAAGTTAGTTGAGAGAAATGCTTTGTGTTTGGTTTGCACCGGCTCTGGAGCTTCATCTCTGTTCTCCCTCACGAAGCTCCGGATCGGAGCCGCCTCACTCCTGTAACCCCCGGGGAAAGTTCAGAGAGTCCTGATGGGTGAAACTGAAAGCTAGCGCTCATTAGCCGTAGCATAGCGAATATAGCTGGAAGAAAAGAAAAAATCTGGTGAAAAAAATCTGATTTTTAATGGTTTAAAATAATTTTTTTTAAAAATCACGCTGTGCATAAAATGTTGGTTTAATTCTCTTTAATGTTTAATAATATAATATAAAAACAGGTTAATGTATAAATTCATATTTATACCTTGATTACTTCACAAAACATTATTGGATTAGTTTTTCGTTTGTGGAGCTTAATTGATGCACAAGCTTAATTTTGTTTAATCTTTAATTGCTGTGCATCTGAAATATATTAAACTTTTATTCATATATATACTAGACTTTTAATACAAAGCAACATTAAACATCTCTAAAAATGATGTACTTTAAAAAGTAGTAAAACATTTAGATTTAAAGCATATATTTGTATTATTATATTTAAATTTTCAGGTAAATTGAAAATATTCATGAATATTTGAAAAGTTTAAATATATGAAAGTATATTAAGTATAACATGTGTAATGTATTTATTTCTGTATATTTTGAGCTGACCTGAGGCTGGGTCACGAGGAGAGATGGAGATTAAAGAGACTGTTATCGCTGCTGCTAAACACTGAATGAATCTTTTCTCGTTTGTATCTCATCTCTTTGACAGATTCTTGATAAAAGCACGACTAAATGTTGCCGTCAGGAAGTGTTTCAGTATAATCGTTAATAGACTTGTTCAAACGCAGCGAACAGTTTCATCTTAATTACGACTGCTTTTAACTTTCATCCGTGACACGGCTTCTTCTCATTGTTGACGGTTCTATTACATGTTTCTGTGCTTGTGGATTGCTTTGTTCTCACGGGCTGCTGAATGCACACGATTAATTCACAGCAAACGCTGCTGATAATGCACCGACAGCTCTGATAGATCTACAACGGTTTCCTTACGCTCCACTCCTGCATATTTATCTCAATCCAGCTCCAGATTTAACTCTCCTCCACCGATGGCTTTGTTCTGGAGGCAAAGATAATGAAATGCATTAATGAAACCCTCTGCAAACAATAGTGTGACATTGGATACATCCCTCCTGCTCCAGAGAAGAAAGAGGAACTCTGTGTGTCGTCTGGATTTATAGGAAAATGTACCGCGCCTTTTCCTTTTATATGGAAATGAACGATGGCTTTCTGGGAGAGCGGTGCTGGAAATCAAAAGGATTTGTTCTTCACATCACCTGTCAAGCGCAAATAAGAGAGAGAAATGTGTAATTAGACCGTGTGCTCACTGGTCTGGGCTTGATTGCAGTGGATTCGAGAGGAAAATCCTGGCGAAGGAAAGAACAAGGAATTCGTCCTTGAATAACTTCACTCGACTCGAGACATCCCAGGTCTTCCTCACAAATATTTGGAAATGACTGCAATGTTTTCTTGCTCTCTGCTGCTCGGATGAACTCTGATTGTTTCCTAGCGCTTGATGGCAGGAAATTTAAGTTCAGAACCGCGGCTCATTCGTGAAAAAGAATGTTGAGCAGAAAGAGGAAATGATGATAACTTTAGAGGCTTTAAGAATAACGCTGCATGCCCGCCGTGACTCGAGGAGATGTTGTGTTTGTTAGACTTTAGGAACTCAATCCATTACATGATCTCTTCAAATAATAAAATAATAATAGTTCTGGATTCTACAGCGTATTATTAATAATAAACAAGCAAATATCGTAACATCGAGCCGTATGATCGTAGCTATTGTCTTCTCACCACACTCTATAGTAGAACTGAGGTTTTGTTGTGAGGTCACATGGGCGGAGCTATATTTTTATTTTTATCATTGGCCACCTACTCACCTTTTTATTGTCATGCCAGAAATGGGGAGCACTAATTTAATTATGTTTGATTAGAGTATTTAAAATATGTTTCAGTCTTTTTGAAGGATTTTCAAGTTTGTCGTTTTATTTTTATTCTGATTTAGAAAAACAATGTAGTGGTTCTCTATAGAATCCTTTGTTCAGACTTAGTGTTGTTTTATTTTAGAGATATTTGTTGTTATGGTGCTGTAAAATAGGTTTCAGCACTGCTTTTGGAAAAATTTTGTTTGGTGAATGAAAAAGAGTTTTTAAAAGTAATAATAATAATAATATTTTAATTCCATTTGAATCATCTGTCTGTGAACTTGTCATCTGGAAAACAAACACTCTTTAGATCATCACGTGCTGTGGGCACCAGCATAAGTTGGCATCGGAGAGTCCTCCGCTTTAAAGTCTGAGGTTTCGACTGACTCCTTCTCGGTGAATTATAAAGTCTGTTAGCGATTAGCATGCAGCTCTGATCTCAGGATGTTTGCCAAAGTTGCCCTTCACATGTTTTTGAGAGAGCTCTGGCATACATTACCTTTAGAGGGTAAATCATGGAACCGGAGTAGCTCAGCCAGAACGCCGAGAGTTACATCCATCATGTCGTAAAAGTCTTAGCAACCCCTTGTGCATTCGTGAAAATAGCTTTGTTTGCATTTGAGAGAAGCCAGCGATGCGGCGGCTCCATTGAGTTCACTTTGCTTTTGGGTCACTGAAAGCCAGTCAGCTCAATCCAAACCTGGAGAAGCAGCATTTGTATCTGGGAAGGAAAGAAACCAGGATAAATGGAGGGTGGCTAATGTGATCACTCTTATTATTGAAGCCTAATTAATTCTGAGGGCTCTTCGAGGAAGATGTCAACATTTTGGACTGAAGGCCAAGCAAAGATCTCGATTAACCTCTTAAGCCCTGAGGCCTATTTTCCGAAAATCCTATACTTTTACTTTTTAAGGCATTTCTCAGCTTTTACAAGGCCTAAACTGCAAATCTTGGTATCAAAATGAAGATAGGTTCTTGGGGAGTGGTGTGGATGAGTTAATTTGACAGTCAAGAACACTGGGTAAGAGTAATTGATGTTGGAATGGCCAAAAAATGAACTCCGCCTAAAAAAAAAACACATGTTTCCTCCAATATCTCCTTATTTTACTTATAACGAAGCAAATAAACACAATCAATTGTAACCACTACATGTCAAGAACATCTGTAGCAAGTTTGGTGTTCATACTACAAGAAACAAATATTCTGTAAAGGTTTTGATTGAACAAAGTTCAGGCGTAATCCATGTTGGCACAGTTTGGCACAATAATTGAAATATGGAAAAATCTTGTCCAAAGCTTCAGCTACGTTCATAGTCTTCTTTTCTTGCTTATGGGACATGATTTCAGCAAAAAAAACTCCTAAAGAAACGCCGTAAAAGGGGGGTAGAAGCTCATTTACGCCATCTTGCTGCGCTTTTGGGAACGTTTCACTCAAAAACGCTTTGACGCCGAGCTTCCGCGTGTCCCTACCCCCCCGACCATCTGTCCAATCCAGAAGATCTATATATCGCGGAAAGCTCTGATTCTATGGAAACCAATCAGCTCAACCATTTTGAGACTGACGGGATCGCCGACGAATCACACGACGCGCAGCGTGGAGAGACCACCTCTTACGCACGGGGAGTCATTCCATATTTGGTGACGTAATGACGCCACAAAGCTAAAGAAACAATCCAAAATGGCGTTTGCACGAAGCTATTGACCGGACATAACAACAAACGGACTTTTATCGCTATGGAAATAACTTTTTGTTGAAAAAAAACGGCAAAGGTAAGACAAGATTTACATGCTTGCTTGGTTTTCGCTGGCGTTTTTTCGTGGAACTTTCGCTCCCTGCTCTGAAATACTTCATGCAATGTTAATGAGTTGCATATCACTGGATTCAGGTGGTTGTTAGCTTTCATTTAATGTAATGGTTTGGGTGTTTCCGTTTATATTGTGGATACATATCGCACATAAACAAAAACGTGGTCATGAATTATACTCCGGACATGTTGTTGTTTATTTGCATGGCGTTCGAGCTGTGGTTCACGAATATGAAATTGAATTAGATACGTTTTTAGAGGAGTTTCCGCTGAACACAACAGTATTTAATATGTGTGGGTTATTCTCAGGGTTCGTGAGCTATGAGTGAAAATGTAACGCACAAGGGGGCAAGTCCCCGGTACCGGGGACTTTCGGGCTTAAGAGGTTAATGAGATTCATAAAGTGTTCTCCTCAACCAAACATTACATCTTGACAATGTTTGAATCCGTAGCCTTTGAAACATTGCAAACGCTGGTGTTGTAATTAGAATATCATGGGAAGGTAGATTCTTTCAGGAATTCTAATCAAAAGTCGTTCCTCACAGACTGATGTGTTTCTTTGATGATTATAACGAACAAATAAAATCCCAAATTCACTATTGCTGAAATCCTGAAAATGTTTTGATGCCTGGTGCCTCACTCTGACCAGACACTATGCTCTAAGCACCTGTAAAAGCCTTTAATGGTCTCTCAGAAGACTGCTCACTTTGCAGTTGCTCAAAAGATGATCATTGACACCTTGCACAAGCAGGGTAAGACACAAAGGGTCATTGCAAAAGAGGCAGCTGTTCACAGAACTCTGTATACAGGCACGACGGCAGGGAGGCAAAGGGGCATAAAGGAATTCGTAGAAAGAAGTATACAAGCAATAGGGATAACCCGGGAGAAGATTGTGAAACAAAACCTATTCAAAAGTGTCTGGGAGATTTACAAAGAGCTGACTGCAGCAGGAGTCCGTTCTTGAAGAACCACCACATGCAGACATGGGTTTCAGCTGCATTCCTTCCATCGAGCCACTTTTGAACAAGGCGCGTCTCAAAAACGCCTGCACTGCTGCTGGGGGCTCCAAAGTTCTATTCCTTTGGAACTCAAGGTCCCAGAGTCTGGATGAAGAATCCACTTGAGGTCCAGCACAAAGTTCTCACAGTCAGTGGTGGTTTGCAGAGCCATGTGATCTGCTGGTGTTGGTCCACTGTGTTTTCTGAAGTCCACAGCAGACATTTAGCAGGAAGTTTCAGAGCCCCTGCGACAGGACCACAGTAACCATGGTGATTCCTAAAAATGACCAACAGCTGAAATATTTCAGTCTGTGTGGGACGTATACTTTGTACGAGTTATATTCACATTATTTGATGATGTCCATCGTGGGAAGAGTTTGTCTGTTTGGTGCCATTCCATGACTAATGTTTCCCTGGATTAACCCGCGCTTCTGAACGGCTTGTTGCAGCGTGAACCTCTGCTTCTATGACATCGTTGCTTAGCTCGTGTTCATGCCGCATCACTTACAGCGGGTCATCTACTAAACACCGTTATCTTCTCACTATCCCTTTATTTCACACCAGTTTCTTTCTGCCGCGAGCTGCTGCTGCTGCTGCTGTAGTAGTAGTAGCCAGTGCGCAAATCCACTGCAGAAGAAAGAAACTCAAAGCAGGTTTGAAATGAGTAAAGGGTCGCGCTCTAACGACAGAACCCTTGTCCCAGGCCAGAACTCTCAAATACCATGTGCCCCATCATCTCTGACTTCCTGCTCGAGGGCCGTATTTCCCATCAGCGCTCGAAGCAAAGGTTACATAAAGAAATCAGTGCAGTCCTCTGCCAACAGGAAGGCTGTTAGAATTATTAAAGAACAGACGTTACTCCGGGGAAAGGCCGTATTTTACTTCTGCTCACCACTGTTCACAGTGGAATCCTTCCAGGTTTTAATCTTTGGATCCGAAGAAAACGATTCGTGTTGCGGAAATGAGAAGAAACAGAGAACGGGCGAAAGTTTCTAGTGTTCACATGGAGCCGCATCTTTATTTACATGCTTCTGTAGGATTCTGAGTTTGCTCTTCTGTGTGTTTCCCTGCCATTCTCCACATTTGTTAAGAGTGAATATCCTCGAAATAAACCGCATAGAAACCGTTTCCTCGTTCTGTTCCTGGTCACCACTGACATCAATCTTCTTGTGCGTCTGGCTTTCTGTCTCACCTCTTTGAAATACACGTTTCCAGGTCTTGCATTTGATTAAATCAATTACGTTTCGGCTCCGCAGACGCTGACAGATTTCTCAGGGGTAGATCCTTGGGGCTTGTTTCAATTATTGTTCTTGTGAAAAGAGATTTGTTTGGTTTCAAGAAGGCAACCATGCAGGTCATTCCGGTTCCGCGGTCGCCCGGCAGGACACATGTAGGGTTTGTCGTACGCATCAAGTGTATGAAGTGTCTTCTCGCTCTTCTTTTTTTAGCCGCACTGCGACACAAAGACGAGAGGCTACAGCTGTGGCATTATTGCAAAGCTATTAGGAACCTTTTGCCCCGTGATCGTCGTTGTAATTGGGTTGGGGGTTTGCTAGCACCTTAGCAATCGTCCTTGGGTCTCTTTTCACTAATGTTCGATGCAAACCTGAGATTGGTTTTTCTCTATCAGGATGATTCTGATTGGTCAGATTGATGATGTAGAGCTCTGGCCTGGTCACACTTTGTCCTGCCCTCACCCACTGCCCCTCACTCCAGTCCCCACTTCATTGTATGAGCTGCCCGGTTGCCCTCCGCACACAGCATCCCGCATTCTCCACCATCTGTGTAATAGTTGCATTGGTTTGCTGCGCCCGTCGTACTGATCCTCTGTTGTCTTCTCCGGATTGGTGCGCAGGTATGATGAACCACCCTCCCATTCCCATCTCGGAGCTCGCAGAGCACACGGAGCTTCTGAAGGCTAATGACAACCTGAAGCTGTCTCAGGAGTACGAGGTACTGAGCTTTATTCTTCTAATGTGTTTGTGATGTTTTAGCTCAACAGAGAAAAGAGCTTCACCGGGGGGTTAACGAACGAGAGAGAGGGGGACAGACATCGGGTCGAAAGCAAAAGAGAGGGCGGATCAAGGGTTCGGTGGTATTTAACCCTTTGCTTGTCACACGTCTTGCTGTCTTTCATTTCAAGATCAACCCTGAATACGATAATAAATATTACATTCTCTCTACTCGAGATGTCCGTCGACAACGTTCAAATCAGTCAGAGACACTCGGACCCTTAGTACAGCAACATTCAACATTACACGACCAAACATCTGCGGCAAACTTGGTGCCGTGACCCGACAGGTCCAGCATGGCAATCTTCACAATCCGGATGAGCTCGAGACTTTCCTGCAGAAACAGGGGGAGACCCAAACCCCAGCCCCATATTCACATCATCTGGTGCTGAGTGAGGGTTTGGTTCAAACTTTTTACCCATAACTGGTGCAGTGTTTTTACAAATTGTGATAAAGAATGCTTTAGTTTTTTGAGGGACTTCTTCTCTGCGTACATGTTTTCCACAGAGGAATGAAAAGGGGTTGTGTTGCTAACACTGAGAAATCTCCTGGAAGTCTTCAAATGTGGATTTCCGTGATAAACAAACGCAGAGGAGCATTTTTTCTTGTTGCCTGACAGTTATTCGTACGTCATGCAGTGTTCGTCATGCCATGGCACTCTCGGTTCGGAGTGCTAGGCTTGTAAATGTTGCGCTAGCTGATTAGCCTGCAGAATTGCTGAGTCAGCCTTCATTTGCATAGAGCAAATGTCGTCGTCCATCTTAAATCACAGCAAGCGCTGCCATCAACACCGAGGGCTTAATGCCATCTTAAATGGCTCCGAACCTGAAATCTCAGCAGAGACGCCGTTTCAAGGCCTGGGCTTAGCATATCGATTAGCATTAGCTGGAAATTAGTGGAAAGGAAACTTTTAGCACGTTACAGTGTACACAAATCTTTGACGTCTGAGGGACAATCGAGATAGCTGAGAGCATCAGGGGCTGGTCAGATTCATCCCGGCGTGCTGGGTGGTATTCGGAAGCTTGCTGTGGATTACCAAACATCGCATTCTGTCATAACGTCCAATCGTGATGCGTTTGATGACAGCGTTCTGCTCGAGGCGTCACCAAACCTCCTGAAACGGTGTTGAAAGCCGCGGGCGGTCAGCAGGGTAGATTACAGAGATGGGGTTAGATCCGTGCTCTGTGATCATCACAGGCCTCGTGAAGCTTTGCTCAGCCTCTGGAAATGAACACAGCAGCCTCTGCATCGTAAGTTTACCTCGAAGTTACCTCGGAAAGTCTTATTTCGGGAGAGTTTGGCTTTTATCTTGCGGATGATTCACCGGGTCCTTATTTCTGCTTTGATGAGCGTTTATCTTGGAACGACGTACGATTCTGGGCCAGAGTTTCCGTTCCTCTCAGCAGATAGAGCTCAGATGTTCAAGAGGAGCCGACTCCGTCCTGATGCCACTCATAATGTTGTGGCTGTGTGTTTATTGTCATTGTCCTGCTGAAACTGCAGTTCACAAAGGGTTCAGGACCTTACCAGGAAATGGTTTCGATACAAGATAAAAGTTCTTTCAGACAAAAAGGATGTGCATTTTTTTTATTTGAAAACAAAGAGTAAACAATAAGTACTTTCTTTAAATAGAATGTATTTTTTTATGTAGGTTTGATTTTTAAAAATCCAGAGAATTCTATTATTGTTTTTATGTTTCTGTGCTGGTTAAAAAAACAGTTGAATAAATTTGAATAAGGTGTTTAGTGTGTTTACATTTTAAAAAACAGTTATTTTGTAATCTTGGGACTTTTATTTTCTAGCAGGTTTTACTTCTTTTTTTGCTTTATTTTACAATGTTATTTAATTATATCATATCATCCGAATTCCCCTGACCTCCACGCGAAACAGGGTTAGGGAGTCTGACCCATGAGATGGCACATGGGCGGGGCTCCACATTCAATGGGAGGGGCTTAACTCTAATGGTCACATGATTCGATTAAATGTGAAAGATGGTTTACACCACAAAACAAACGCGTCGTGTGGAGTTTAGAAATATTTTAGTAATTTTATTTAAAAGATTGATTAGAAACAGTGCTTTTAAACCGTGTGGTGAGGCGCTTCCTGGTACGCTCCCGTTTGGTTCCCACGCTTCCGTTTGTTCTAGTTTTCTCGTGGCCTCAGTCCACCTCTCTCCTGCGGGCATTGAACCCTCCTCTGTTGTTCTGATGAGCTAGCGGATGCTCCTCTAGCATTAGCATTCATGCCAGTGGTGCTGGGGGATTGGGAAAGCCCTGAGGCGGCGTTCACTCGCTGTTTTCTCTCTGTTTCAGTCCATCGATCCGGGTCAGCAGTTCACCTGGGAGCATTCAAACCTGGAGGTCAACAAACCGAAAAACCGATACGCTAACGTCATCGCCTACGACCACTCCCGCGTGATCCTGGTGCCCATCGAAGGTCAGCAGCCACCAGAAATTACCACCAGCTCTGAGTTCTCCTCAATACTTTTAGTGCAGAAACACGTGCCAACGTAGAGATTTCACTCTTAAATATAGTTTTTATTTGTTTTAATAGTGTCCAGCTCATATACTCGCTGTTATCACTTGTGCTGCCACTGGACAATGAAACTGAAACACTTTTTTAACCAGTGATAACATTTGGTGTTTCAGTATTCTGCTGTTCACACATATCCCATTATTTAACACTAATGCTTTTAGCACTTTACTCAAATTTCATGTGCATTTCATGTTGGACAATGAAACTGAAACATTGCTTTAATGAGGTTTAATGTATTAGAATAGACATGTTCTCCATATGCTAAAGAGCATTCCACTATTACATATTCAAGATATTTTGGCATTTAGCTTCATGTTTTTCTATTAATAAAAAAAAAATCATTCTGTTTGACGGTAAAACTGAAACTCAATATTTGTCACAAGTATGTCTCTGAATATTCTCAATACTTTTTTTTCTACCAAGCTTTTACCATGCTGCATTTGCCCCAAAATAATGTTTAAAATCCTAGAGGCTAAATATTGTGATCTAAAACCAAGTGTTTCAATTTCAATGTCCAAATTTTCAGAGCGTTATGTCACCTTTTCTGAGGCTCTTTTCAGTCCTCGGAGCTGTTTCGCTCTTATTTTCTCCTTGATTTCCTCTTTTGTCTTAGCGTCCCCTTGATTTTCGGCACTGTTCACCACAACCCAATTTGCAGGAACAAAACCGTAGCGTAACAGAGCGATCACAAAGTCACGCCGGTGAATGCAGGAATTAATCGTGATGTAAATTCCCATTTTACAGTGCAGTGGTTTCTGCATTAGTGCTGGAAGGATTCACGCTCGGGTCGGTTCCCTCCGCTCTTAGACTTTTAATGCCACGGCTTCTTTCCAACCTGATCGCTAATTTCACGTTTCCAGGCGTAGCAGGGGTTAGCGACTGAACACAGCCGAGTGTTTCATTGTTGGATGTTGTAGCAGGAAAACAAGAGTTTAGCGCGGCAGGCGTGTGTTTGATTTGAGCTTTGTGTCGAGTAAACTCTAGAATTAAACGCCGCTCTGCCGGTTATTAGCCAGAGGTCTGAAGCCAGTGTGGAGTCCGGGGTAATTACGAGGCGCTCGTTTGAAGAGAATTATTGTGCTTTTAACAATTCTCCTTTGCTGTGTAATCCAAGCTCAGCTTGCTAATCTCTCGAAAAATAAGACACTTCATCAAAATGATCAGCAACTTCTGGAGGAACCCAAAACACTGGAGCTGCCCGATGCTTCCGGCGGATGTCGTTCATACGGTACAGGTACAAATCTTAGAGCATAGGGAACGAATATAAAAAAAGATCTGCACCGTGCACACGACGCACAATACACCGCTGTACGCCGTGCGAGCTACAGTTCGTTTACAAACCCTGGCAAATATTTGAGAAAATATGAAGATGACACTGTTTCTCACTGAAGTTAGCGTTCGGGGGAAGCTAGTTATCATCAAACAGCTGGGTTTGCTCCTGTTACAGCACAAGAGAATATAATTTCTACTTTAGCGGTTGTTGCTGCGTGCATTTGCTCTTGGTTTCGTATGTTTCGGCAGATGCGTTTTTTTAAAGCTGCTTTTGTTTTGTTTTTTCAGACGAGTTCTGTTCTTTAGCCAGATTAAAACCGTTTTATCGTATGTTTCATGTTCTGTATTCAACAGATTTTTAAAATCCAGTTTAATCTCATCTTTGGGGAAATTATTAATAATTGTTTTTTTAGCTTTGTTAGCTAGTTTATATCTTGTTTTTCTAGTTAAAAAATGTAGTTTATAGCTCAGTTTTAGCTAGATTCATTTTAACCTGTTACTTTTTTTGCTGGACTGGAGTGCTTATAACCAGATTAGATTCACTGTTTCAAATGTAAAAAATCTTGAATCTCAGTCACTCTTGCTTCATCAGTTTTAGCTTGTACAAAATCCTGTTTTCCTCGACTAGACTGCAGCATGCTCTCCTTTACCAGATATACCCGATAGCTCCATGCAAAGTAAGCTAGCGTCTCGAGTTTTTGTTTTATTCTTGTAAGAAAACGGCACACACCGAGACCTGGAGCGCTCGCACATGGAGGCTTTCCTTAGATTCCCGTTTCTGTTTGACCCCCTGAGCGAACACGGCTCTGTCTGAGGCTGGTTTACGGGAGATTTACTGCGTGCCTCCCGGAGAGCGAGAGACTTTGATTTACTCCTATAGTCCAGCCTAATTCCTTCATCTAGCGCCGGCCCTAAATCACCCTCCAAAGATGCTGTTTTTGACCCTCGAGAGCTGAGAGGAAGAGAGGGAGGTTGTGTTGGGGGGGGGGGGGGCTTCTCTTTCACTGGTATTTGCGATGATGGATACCCGTCAGTGGCTACGCTGAACCTTCTTACCAGACTGTGACGGTAGATCATGCTGCTGCCATTCTGCCAGAAAACACGGTCGGCCATGTTGGATGGGTAGCGTAGCACGAGTTAACGGTTGAAAGCTTTTACTTCTTCTCTATCTGTAAGACTCTTACTAATAGAGAGAAACGGTTTGCCTCGTGTTCTACAGACTGTCCTTGAGGAATGTCCTCTTGCTTTCTCTCAGGTATCACTGGTAGCGACTACACCAATGCTAACTACATCGACGGCTACAGGAAGCAGAATGCGTATATCGCCACCCAGGGGCCGCTGCCGGAAACCTTTGGAGATTTCTGGAGGATGGTGTGGGAACAGAGAGCGGCCACGGTCGTAATGATGACTCGGCTGGAGGAGAAGTCTCGGGTATGTGCTGGGAAACACGCTAAAATCCTCTCAAGCCATTCCTGACCTTGAGACCAACTCAAAGTAACACTCAGAGAAAGTGATCCAACAATGTTTGTTTCCGTCAAAGAAGTTTTCCAACTTTTGTGAAAAGGAACGTTCACTATTCAGCATTTGTATTCAAGCCAGAATTACAAAACTACTCAACAGTACGAGAAAATGATGAATTCAGCCGACCGTTTGTTCTTCAAAATCAACAAAGCTTAAGGTGAAAAATACACATTTTTAGGTTTTTGCTAAATAACTGACTTTCTGTGCGTTTTAGAAACTCTCCACAGTTTACTTTTTTGTAGATGTAAAAAAATCTCTAACATTACTGTTTCAAAGTTCAAACATAGTCTGATAAAACAGAAAACAACAGCAGAAAAATGGATATTCCATGGGGCCACTATGTGGCGCTATTACTGATAATGTAGCTAGCTTTGGAGTTGTGTTCAGGCATCGAGTCTTAACAGAGATGACGAGTCTGATCCCGATGGAGCACGGAGTGGCTGAGATACAACACCTTCCTGCATCGTGCGGCAACAACGAAATTCAACAAACCGCCAGAAACGAATCGTTCAACAATTTAAATTAAAACCTCGCAGAGGCCTTCAGATGAGACTACGGGGTTTGATGGGGAGCACATGAAATCTATACGAGGAGTTTGTTAAAGAACTTGAATTTTATTACATTTTTCAAGAAAATTAATAATAAGTAACTTTTGGAAACTCGCTCTTGTAAGGCTGGTCCATGGGTTGATCCAAAAACGGGTTTCAACCATGGATGAAGGTTTTCAGCCGTGTTCTGTCTTTCAGAGCTTGCGGGAACTTTAATTATTGAATTTTACTTTAATCTGACTCCATATTTTAATAAGAAGGTTATTGTTTACCTTTATCATAAGCTTTGATTAAAGCTATAGTAAACTATGTATTAATAAGTGTTAATAATTAGAGAAATGCACTCACTCGTTATAATTAACCCTTTAAACCTTTGTTACATAATGTGATACTTTAGTTCTTAGCATTTAACATTATTTTAGAAAGTGATTAGAGAGTAACTATTGACAAGATTGAACATCTCATTTATTAACAAACACTTAGTTACACAGGAAAAAGGTAAAACAATAGCAGAGACTACATGATCTGAAAAGGCTCTAAGCCTCCCAGATCACGGGCTTATCATAGAAGAAGCAGCAAAGACTACATGATCTGGAAAGGCTCTAAGCCTTCCAGATCATGGGTATGTTCAGAGACAAACAGACCGCGAGCTCCTCTTGCGTTCTTCCTCAAATACCATCCTGATCCAAGTCCACACCCAAGGGAGGGTCTAGTTGAAATGTAAATCAGACAGCATGTTTGAGAGACCACGTGACCATATATGGTGTTCCTCAGAGACAAAGTAATCGAATCTAGTGTATTTTCAGAGGCAGACGCCATTGTTAACCAAAGTATTCACAGATGCGGATGGTAATCGCTTTAACACCTTTGCAACACAAAGCAGATACAGGGAGTGGTTGATAGTCTCAACCCCCCTGGTTTAAACTCTTTGCGACACTGTTAGATTTCTGTTGAGTTATTTACACATTCACAAATGTTATTGTATATAAATATATACATAATTATTCACAACCTTACAGTCGACCCCTTTTGATCGCATAGGAATGGAAACGTTTCGATGTGATCAACACTTGGATGGTTTGATGGTTAAAGATGCTGAGAGCAGGTGTATCGGCAGGTGTCTTGAGGTCTGAGGTTTAGGGTGATGCAGGAGCGGGAGGTATCACAGGTGCATGGTGGTGATGCACGAATGGGAATCTTGGTGAGGGGCAAGTGGAACTGCAGGTATTTGG
>SRMA01027057.1:66825-150337 GCA_007224835.1 Danionella cerebrum | reverse complement strand
ATCTCTAACATTACTGTTTCAAAGTTCAAACATAGTCTGATAAAACAGAAAACAACAGCAGAAAAATGGATATTCCATGGGGCCACTATGTGGCGCTATTACTGATAATGTAGCTACCTTTGGAGTTGTGTTCAGGCATCGAGTCTTAACAGAGATGACGAGTCTGGTCCCGATGGAGCACGGAATGGCTGAGATACAACTTCCTGCATCGTGCGGCAACAACGAAATTCAACAAACCGCCAGAAACGAATCGTTCAACAATTTAAATTAAAACCTCGCAGAGGCCTTCAGATGAGACTACGAGGTTTGATGGGGAGCACATGAAATCTATACGAGGAGTTTGTTAAAGAACTTGAATTTTATTACATTTTTCAAGAAAATTAATAATAAGTAACTTTTGGAAACTCGCTCTGATGTACTTTTTTGTTTGGTTTTGTTTGTACTTGAAGCACAGTCTGAAACGGCAGCAGATAATGTGATATTCAGATAAAAAATCTCTAGGAGGAGTTTGTTAAGGTATGACATGAGTCAAAGTGGCCATTTTCAGAGGTTTTTCTAAAATGGCCGACTTCCTGACGATTTTGGAAACCCATCGATGTTACTGGTATTTAACTCTTGGTGCTCTTCACGTGTGCATTTCATTCACCTGTGACAAACTGTTAGCGCACCACAAGCTGAAATGCATTAGGTGGCGCTATTGAACACCATAATTAGAGTTCTGTCGTGTGTGAGAAATGTTTAGCCGATCAAAAGTGCGCCGATAGCTGCGAAACAATTATACTCTGAGCATTAGAATAAGGTTCCACGCTTGAGATCAGTTGATTAACATTTAGAGTTCATCTCTAGTGAAAGCAATATTGAGGTATTCATGTAGATAGTCGATAGAAATAAATGATATCTATTTAAGGATTGAAGAAGCGTTACTTGATTTCTCTCTGCTTTTCCATTTTTCATCCACTTCTACTGTTGTTTCTGAGAGCCGCTGCACGGATTGCACGGATGTATAACTTGTTTCGAGATATGAACGCCGCCCTGGAACGGATTAGCTTCGTATCTCGGGGTACCACTGTACTAACATATTGTAAAAAATGGGATAAAAGTTGTTTTTTGTGTGTTTTTTTTTTTTTCATTGTAAAAAGAGTAAACAACCCGGCGCCTAAAGGAAATGAACGTGGAAAAGCTTCTCGACTGTTCTTCTGTCCTGTGATAATGGGCTTCTGTGGAAGAAACTCCTCCCAGTTAATCTGTCTCTTATACACATCTAGATGTGTATAAGAGACAGGTTCAGCAGAGCAAACAACACGATCATTAAATCCTTCTTCAGTGTTTCCCGCTCCTCTATTGTTTTTCTAGTTTCTTGCAGGAAACTGTCGGCTGCTGACTTTCCTTGACTCCACCCCCTCCTGCAATGTTTTCTCTGTATTATGTCTATATCAGTTTGGTGCAATGGCTTTTTTATCCTGCTCCACACTGCCCTCTGAAGGAAAGTGTGGAAAAGGCACTTTACCTACTGTACGTCCATTTCTCTGTTTCTGTCTCAAATACTACCTCTCAACACTGGCCTGTCCCCATCTGGTCTATGTCTGTGGTCAGAGGGATCCTATTTCACTGCATGTAACAGAGTATGTGACAGATAAAGGTGTGATTGATTGATTGATGATAAAGTTCTATTTTTGATCTTTAGAGCAAAGCGTATCAACAGCTGGAAGCTTGGCTTTGAGTTTGTAAATATCTGAAGATATTGAATAATTGTACGCTCGTCAATCTTCTGTTAATGATCGATAAAAACAGAGAAGCTGAACTCACCGATGAAAGAACACAGACACAAACAGATCCAGAATCTCTGGAACATCTTCAAGGGTTTGGGTCAGTGATGCTGAGAGAGGAACTCGTCGAGAAGAAGTGAGAGATGAACGGATGAAACGCTTTTTAAAAAGATGCGCCACACCTCCAGGAATCAAGCTCATGACCATCTAAGGTGTTTCTTAGGTCTGCTACTAGGACTTCTGCTACTTCCTGTTTTAATCAGAAAGGAAATGAGCTTTTTAAAGACACGAGCTCCTAATATCTCTGTGTTCTCTGAGCTGCTCTCGCTGTGAAGCTTTCAGATCAAACACAAACATCTTCATCTCGTTTCAGAGCTTCCTTCATTCTCTAGCTTCAGGTCATGCCGTCCCTTGGGGTCGAACCCATGATCTTTGCGTCGCTTGAGCTCTGTTTCTGCCATTGTTGTAGGTTTTTGATCAAAGGTGCATGCATGGAGGATGATGACCGGGACAGTACCCCCCCCCTCTCTTGGGTGTCCCCTAACTCCTGCTGGGCTACAGTAGCAGGTCCGTGAAGTAAAAGGGGATGGGACTAGGGTCAGGGTGAGGAGCTTGGTGTTGGCTTGGGATGGGGGTTATGGTTTGTGTTCATCAGGACAGTTCCACACCAAACGAGGACGGACCACAGACCGTTCAACTTGTGGGTTCAACAACGGCCTTTATCTCACCATGAACCAGTTTAAGCCAGTTTAGATGCTGTAGAGCAGTGATTCTTAACCATGGGGCTGCGGCCCAATCTCGGTCCGCGAGCGCCAACTAGTGGGCAGTGAAAAAAAATCTGTTCTGAATGTGTGGGCCGCGAGGGTTGCGGGACCTGAATGGTGTTTCCTAGCACTCGGTGGCAGTGGGGGTCAGTCAGGTGTTGTGTTATACGCCAATAGAGCCTCGGCCAAATAAGAATGTGGCTCTTTGCCTCATTTCATTTCATTTTAGTTTTTTTTTTACATTTTGAACCACACTCAAATCCATCAGAGGACATTAAAAACAAATAATAAATAATATTAATAATAATAAGATTTGGAAGATTGGGTGGTTTTTTTTTTTGCTGGTTCGGGGCTCGCTCCCCATTCCACCCAGACTGGATTTGATCATGTCTAAGAGACAGGCCCCAGTCTCTCATTAAGAGGTGAACATGAAATGTGATTTGTAGCTTGTTAAAAAACAGATTTGGAGAGAGACATATGGTACAAAAGTTAACATCACTAATTTTTCTAAGTTCACTCTATTTACAGTTTATTTCATTTTAAACTTCTTTAAAGTGTGCTTGCTTTACTACCACACAATGTTATTCATCAAAATGCCTTGTAAATATTTTTGGAATTGTAATTTGTGCTAAGCACGACAACTTTGGTTTAACTGTTCAGTGTGAAAATAAATGTATTTGAGATGATCATATTGTAGCATTTTTCTCCACAAGATTTGACTTTAACAAACCATTAAATAACTTGATTTAATTATTAAACACAAATCAAGATGTGGATCACTTTACATAAACAAGTTATTCGAATGGGCCTTGAATCGCGTTGTACGGGGAAATTTAGCCCCAGTGTCAAAAAGGTTAATAAACTCTGCTGTAGAGGACCACTCCTAGCATTAACCGATAAACACCAGAAAGCCCCCGAACACCAGCCGAAATGAAGATTTCCTGAATTCCACATGAAGATGGTATTTTCATATCTGCTGATGATTGGTTAAAATCCAGTGAAGCTTAGCCGCGCGCTAACAGCCCCAGAGATGATACCAGTCCTTCTCTGTTAGCCTTGTTAAAAACACCGGGCTCCATAGAGAACAAATCCACATTATTCCGGATGAAATGTCAGCGCCGGGGGAATGACTGAGCACGAAAGCATGAAGAAAAATGAAAGAAAATAAAGGAAACGTCTCGAGAGTCAACCCTCAGCTCCATCCATGAGCACTCCGGCCCTTTTACCGCCGAGAGTGGAGAGCTCCTCAGAAGAGCTCACTCTCCTCAACCTGATCTTTCTCATGCTCCACAGATAAAATGTGACCAGTACTGGCCGAGTCGAGGCACAGAAACCTACGGCATGATCCAAGTGACTCTCCTGGACACCATCGAGCTCGCCACCTTCTGCGTGCGCACCTTCTCTCTACACAAGGTGAGACTTCCTGTTTGTGCTGTGCTCTATTTTAAACTTCTACACTAGACTCTTTGTACAGCAGCATCTGACTATTTCCTTCTGTGTATCTCAGTCTATGTACAAATGTTTTTTTTTTTTTATTGAGGACACAATGTTTGTTTTACAAATGAAAAAAACACAACCTGAGGTCGTTTTATTGTTTTTGTACAAAACGTTCACCACAAAGATCTCTTGGGACGGTGTTTGTTACACATTAGGAACGTTTCAGGTGATTTATTTTTTGCATGTGTACCCGTGGTGATTTATCTCTTGTGTTTTTTAAAATGTCCCTTAAAATGGTGGCACACAATTTGAGGCGGTTTTATGCCGAATCTTGCTCTCAGGCATGCAAAGGTGATTTTAGCAAGAGTTCGTTATCAGATCTTACAGAATCCATATAAAGCGTATTAGACGAGGGAACCCCAGGCGATCCGGAACCGAAGTCTCTCAGAATGTGGCAAACAGGAGGAAGGTGAAGGCTCTCTGGTGGGTTGGGTGTATATCGGGGAGTGGAGCTTAAATAGTGATGTAACAAGCTCTCCTCATAGCTCCTCCCGAAACTTGTTTATCAAACCTTACAAAGTTCCTTGCTTTGATCCAAAATCGTGTTTTCTCTGCTGTATGCCATCTTAATGATTTTTATGAATGTGTTTTGTGAATTTTATATATTTTTGGGGAATTTCTTCAAATGTTACTCGGGATTTTTACAAAGTGAGTTTATTTTGTTAGTTTGAAATATTTGTGTGAAAAAAATGTTTCCATGCGTTTCCCTTGTGTTTTTTTTTTTGTTTGTTTAAATGATGCTTTTCCACAAAATGCAACTCGTGGTCGACATGACAACATGAGGTTGTTTATTTTGTGTCTAAAAATGTTCTCCTTTGCTCTTGAAGGTGTACGTTTTTTTTGTGTTGATTTGAATAATTTCCCACGTCTTGCTACTGGTTTATTCCGTTTGCCATTCTTTAAATGTTTTTTATTTTTTATTTATACACACCGCCTGGTCAGGAGAAAGCAAATGGTACAAGGCTCCTATTGGATAGTTACTGTGTGGCGGATTCTCCTTCTCCCCAAACGCTGCATTGAGCTACTTTTCATTTCTGAAAGAACTACGAGAAAGAATCGTATCCCGTGCTCGTGGAGAAGATCACTGGCATCAAGCAGAGAAAACATCTGAAGAGATGCTGAAACTACTAGAATTGAAATAAAACTGTCCAACACATTATTAACAACTGGAAGATAGAGGGTAAGGGAAAAAAGCCCTGAATGATCAATGTTTGGTGAAATTGATTGGAAGAAAAACACCAGTAGAATATGTTTCATTAATGTTTAATAGTGAAATAGAGCATTTCCACACACACACACGCACACGCACGCACACAGTGTAAAGGAAACTCGAGGGATTGAGACGGAAGAAACCCCTTCTCAGGGAAGATAATTAGGCTTCAGTCTGGGTTCAGCAACAGGAAGTGCTCAAAGAGTGAGGTCAGCTGACCCCTGAATATGTTCTTCCTGATGACACGGGAATATTCCAAGATGGCGATGCAGAGGGAGTTGAGGAAACCCGTACGATGACGTGTGTGTGATGTCACATGGTTATGTTTTCACCGAGTGCGGACCGGAGCGATCCGTGTGGTGTGAACGACGGCCGACGATTGCAACAATGGATCAGCTGGACCAAATAAACCGAACTAGACGTGTGAAGGCCTCCTCAAACAGAGCAGAACCTCTGACCGGGTAATCCTCACCACAACCTCCGGTACAGTCGCTCTAGAGCAGCGCGGCATGGGTGTTTAGAGAGACGGTTTCTCATCCTCACAGACACCAACGTTTCTATCCAGCTCCTCGCTCGTCCATCATCTTCTAATGCTGCCAGCAAGAGTCCAGCCCTTAGCCAAGTGCCCCGGTGAAGGGACTCGTGGTAAAGTGGCAGTGAGGGGAGGGGAGGGGGGGGGTCATAGAGAGTCTTGAATGAGAATGGATTGGGCTTTTACTGTAGCATCGATTAAAGAGAGGCGTGTTATGGAAGCGCTGGATAAATAAGGGACCTTCAGCTCGAGAAAGCTCCCGTCTGATCATCCGCGTGATCGACCGCCCACCAGAAACAAAGAGTGTGTTATTATTCATTTCCTAATCCTTTGTTATTATTATTCCATTTCTCTCTTTTGATATAAATCCACCATTACATCTGTGGATCGATCTTTTAGTTTATGGGCAAACGCTGTCATACATGGCTTTCCTTCTCTGTTTAAAGGAGCCGCTTCTAATTAGACAAAGTAAAATATCAGTGAATGCAAATATAGCGAGCTCTACACACCGTCTTTCCCTCTCAGGAACTGTGAAGTGTATTTATCACTCGGTATATCCTGCAGTCAGAGCGAGAGAGAGAGAGAGAGACTCATGAATTCTTAAAAACAATCCTGCTTTAGCCCATCCACTGCAGAGAAACACAGCCGAGGAGAGGAAAGAGAGAGAGAGTCTTAGGAAAACTGGGCCGGTTTGCTCTTAATTACACGCTTTATTTATTCATTTATTCACAGGAGCTTCTGTTGAGACATTGAAATGCAAAACCATGCTTTCAACTCGAAAGAGAGGAGAAAAGAGAGAGAGAGGTAGACGCAAATGTCTCTCTCTCTCTCTCTCACGGAGTGTTTGATTAAGTCGACTCTGTTTGAGGAACGTTAGTTTGCATTGAAATACACTCTGATGGAGAACACGTCATACACTGCTGTATTTGGAACCGTAAGAAATCTTACTGTATGGGACTTTTATTTTGAAAAGTGCCAATTGAACTTTAACTCTAATGTAGACATTGTTCGTGGATGTACATAGACTCTCTGGACAACGCCGATGCTCAGCCTGTATTTATTTGGTTGTGACGATAGGCTCCATCACCAAACCTCTGGGGAATCTATTAAATGTACCGCTGCGTCGCTCTTATCCTTTCTTATCTTTATCCTCTACTGCTCTACGGATCTTGTTCTCCGTTGTCTGATGTGGTCATGTTCCCCGGGTTTGAGAGGAGGGTAGCTGTTGATTTGGGGCTAAATGTTGCCTTTTGGTCCCCATTGAGCCGGTTGCGTGGTGGTGTTCTTTCAGAATGGCTCGAGTGAAAAGCGTGAGGTTCGGCAGTTCCAGTTCACAGCCTGGCCGGACCACGGCGTTCCCGAATACCCAACGCCATTCCTGGCATTCCTGCGGAGAGTGAAGACCTGCAACCCTCCCGACGCCGGACCCATCATCGCTCACTGCAGGTCAGTACACCCTCAACAGATTCCTGGGGACCTTTGCGTGCCTCTTGTTCTGGTTTCTACTCTGACCAGGACACGTTCTTCTACTAAAAGACGGAATTGTTTTTTTTAGTGCCGGTGTGGGACGCACGGGTTGCTTCATCGTGATTGATGCAATGCTGGAGCGAATCAAGCATGAGAAGACGGTGGACATCTACGGTCACGTGACCCTGATGCGCTCGCAGAGGAACTACATGGTTCAGACGGAGGATCAGTACAGCTTCATCCACGACGCTCTTCTGGAAGCCGTCGCCTGTGGGAACACCGAGGTGGCCGCCAGGAGTCTGTTCGTGTACATCCAGAAGCTGAGTCAGGTGGAGCCCGGGGAGCACGTCAGCGGCATGGAGCTGGAGTTCAAGGTAGAGAAAGCTGAGATGCTCACAGCGCTGTTTCACTCATGGGTTCATCCGCTTGCACAAAACTCTCTAGTGCCACCATTAGACTAAAGTTCCTTTTTTGTCTGACTTTAGCGGATTCGACCGCACTCTGCAACACTTCAGTGTGTTTTATGCTAACCATGGTCATGTGCCCACCACAGTTTCCCCGTGTGGTCCAGAAATATGGAAATAGCTGTTTTTGCTTATAATTCCTGCAATTCCCCAAATTCTTCTCCGTCTTGATACGAGCACAATGAAGTGTGAAATAATTCACCAATTTTTGGATTTAGTAAAAAAAAACATGGCACCACTTGTCTCTTTGTCCCAAAGGTATGCAAAAAAGTTTGGAAGTGCCACCTTTTGCTCAAAAGGTAAGAAATTAACAAGCTAATAATAATTAGCTCACATTTTGTGCCGATAAACTTCACTTTTTTGTGGCTATAGTTTTTTAGGGTAACAATTAGGAAGCTTGAACCTGAAACTTTATCTCCGCAACTATTGGATGTGTGTCGTAGCGTGGTAACCGAGAGTTGAGGAAGGAGGAGATGACACACAGAGATTTTGCCAAACACCAGTGGTTTATTGACGCCCCGAAACAAAATTAAACGAAACCAACAAATAAACAAAACACATCTACAAACCAAATACTGAGCTCTAAAGAAACAAAAATAAAAGATTTGCTTGAGAGCAGAACCTGCGTATACTTTACTTGGGTTAGCCCCCTCGCTAACCATCACAGACTAACAGCAGTCCCCAGTTTGTGCAGCTCTCGCCCAGGAGCTGAAAGCGTTCTGGCATTGTCTACGTGGCCCCAGCCTCCACCCTGTCGCCAGCGGCCAGAGGTTTCTGCTCAGCTTCTGCTCTATGCACCGGGCCTGCAGCCTTAATTGGACCAAACCATGCTCAGGGGTGCCATCACTAAACCAAAACGAGTTACTACAAAATACTATAGAGGTTTGTCAACCCAGGCTGTGCGAGTACCCTAATATAATAAATAATTAAAAGAGATCCCATAGCACATCAGCTTTGCTTACACTCAAAATATTCAGAATTACAATAACGCTTTGGGGATGAGGTCATATCAGGGGCATCATCACAATGTACTAGAACCAAACTTGGTGCAATTCGTTGTTAACCAACACAGACAACAAAACCTGATTGAAAACAGCGCCACCTAAAGGTCAAAATGTGTAGTGCCGCTATGTACAGTCATTTCAAGAGGGTTCCACCTCTGCTCCAGAAACTACTTTGAATAAGCCTGATGCACAGCTTTTAATAGTTTTACAGCCATTTTTATTTACCTTACCTTTTATTTAGTTTTGTGATCATCAAAAGGAATTAAACGGCATTAGAAACCAGTTAAACGTACACCCTGTGACGGTTTGATTCATCGAAGAACAGACTACGTTCATCACCCGCTGAAAGCCAATCCTGAAAAGAGAGCGACTGGCACCGTTTCTAGATGCACCAGACTCCTTCGGTTAAAAGTAGACAATCCGTTCAGACAGCTGACCTAGAAACAGTGAAGAGCTCTGGCTGCGGTGCTGCGGTGATGTTAATTGATGGGTACAAGCTCTAACTTGAATCTTGACACCTGTGTAGCTGCAAAATTCTAAGTCTTGGCAAAGGGGAGACGGACTGCAGCACCAGTTAAACCTCATGGACATCCTTGGGACCTCTGGCTTTTAATTTAGTTAACATCTGGGGGGAGGGTGATCGCCCCTGCTCCTCTCACCAACGGAGAATGATCATCTCCCTCTCTCCTTCCCCCAGCGTTTGGCAAACTCCAAAGCCCACACGTCCAGATTCATAAGTGCCAATCTGCCATGCAACAAGTTCAAGAACCGGCTGGTCAACATCATGCCCTACGAAACCACTCGAGTGTGCCTGCAGCCAATCAGAGGCCTGGAGGGCTCCGACTACATCAACTCCAGCTTCATCGACGGATACAGGTAAGAAGCATCAGCACAAGTTTGTTTTTTCTGCTTCCTGTGAGCTATACCATCTCTCCGAGGTGTTAGTTATACAGGAAGTCTGCAAGGGTCCAGAAAACTCTACTCTGTGGTAAAACACAGACGAGGCTGGGTGTCAGGTCCGGTGTGAACCTCATGTTTAGAGTGTGAAAACTTTCGTGTTTGTTCAGCTCCAAAAGAGCTCATCTCAACGCGGAACTATTTTTATTTATAAATAAAACCATATCTTCTGAGGAACAGAAATATGTTCTGGAATATCAAGAATGGCTTTATTCATCAACTGAAATAAAAAACGTTTAAATTCATACTAAAGTGCTGTAAAACTATTGATAATAATAGAATATTGTTGAATGATCGTATTCTTTGGATTAATCTATTAGTCAACTTCAGTCTTCAGATTTTGACTTGATCAAGTTGTGTTTAGTTGTGTCACTGAATTGGAGGGAAAACATAAAAGTACTTATTTTCAAAGTAAATATTTGTGCACTATTTTTATTCTACATTTATAACACAGTTTTGGGGTATTTTTAAAGATATTTTATTGATGTATTATTGGTTTTTGATGCAGCATCAGTTTTTACTGGCTGTTTTTTTTTTTATAAAAATAGTCTTTGATTTTTGGTGCTTTTCCCCGTTGTGAAGAGGTCAAATGTCATTTTTAAGGTTAAAAATCAATTACAGCCAATAACTCTTTTGATTCCTGCATAAACAGGTTTTGATACAGTCGCATCATTTGAGAACTCGCCTTTAAAGAATTAAAATCCTGAATTTAAAGGCTTTTGAGTTTTCATCATTTATATATATAAATATATATAAATGTGTGTAAATGTGTTTTTCGGTAAAAGGATTTTTCGGTTATCACGTTTTTAAACAAATAGTTATACATTTCCCCACATTGTCATTTTTAACATTGAAAACCATTCGAAACGAACAATCCCCAAAACACTTGCTTTCACAGATTTATTCTCAATATCACCCCTAGTGGATGAACAGCACCTTTGTTTTTTGCATTTTAAAACTGAGAGAGAGTTTCTCACTCACTGTAAATGTCACAGACGTGTTGTAGCTGTGTGAAATAAAACACTTTAACATGTTTCTAATTAAATGTCTGACTGCATCGCTCTATCTACATTTTAATCATCCCCATATATAAATATATATACAAATATATAGAATACATGTCGGGTATTGAGTTAAATTCAATTTTATAAAAAGATAAAATAAGACCGGATAAAATAGATCAAATACAGTAGAATAAAGTATATTTATATATATTTATATTTATATACGTATGTTTCTCTTCCGCATAGACAACAGAAGGCCTACATCGCCACACAAGGCCCGTTAGCGGAGACCACCGAGGATTTCTGGAGGATGCTGTGGGAAAACAACTCCACCATCGTGGTGATGCTGACCAAGCTGAGAGAGATGGGACGAGTGAGTCGAGCGTTTCGTTCTAAACGCAGTCGGATGATGGGAGAACGATGTTAAAAGAACGATGTGGAGCTGAGATGTTTGAACGCAGCTCTGTGTGGTGTGTGTTCGCAGGAGAAGTGTCACCAGTACTGGCCGGCGGAGCGCTCCGCCAGGTATCAGTACTTCGTGGTGGATCCCATGGCGGAGTACAACATGCCGCAGTACATCCTCCGAGAGTTTAAAGTCACTGATGCACGAGTAAGATGTGAAATATTTATACATTAATGAATCTAGATTTCACCAAAGTGTTTTTAAACTCCTTACACTGAGTTAAGAAACTACAAAGCTTAGCATGAAAAAATTTAAATCCGCTTGATTTGTTTCGTTTACAGCGTTCACGGTGAGAAAAAGCAGAGGGTTTGGCCATTTACAGCTTGAATTTGGACTTTTTAAATCATTTTGAAGTATTTTATTTTTGAACAAATGTGAAAAGCTACTTGAAACAGTTTGAAGGATGAAACCATTTGAAACTGATTGAAACATTAAACTGTTTTTTCAACAAAAACTGAAGAACTTTCATTAAACTGAATTTTTTACAAAAGTTTAAAATATGAAACTTGCTAAAATGCATAGAGTGCGTTTATTTGAAATAAGCTTAACCTGTTTTTAAAAAAGAAAACCGTTTGGACATTTACAGAGCAAAAAAAAACATCTTTTTAGACATTTAAAGCGACGACTATCCTGGAATCTCAAGAGTTCGACCGTTTGAAACAGTTTGAAAATGGAAATATAGATTCGGTTGAAACGGTTTGTAACAGCTTGATGTTTGAAACCTGTCACAGATGGAAACAGCTTGAAAAGTTTTATACGGATTGAATGTGTTTCAAAAACAAACACCTTTTCACATTTGAAAACTTTGAGCATTCAACATTGTTAAAAGTTTCAAGCGGTCTGACGTTTAGCTCTTTGAGTCTGTGTTGTTTAAAAGGAAACATTTTAGAATATTTTACGGCTAACAAGTTACAAATATTGTAGAGCACAAATATTGTAAAAGATGTAAATGAAACATAAATTTGGTTTCACTAATAGAACGAAACAAATTAAAGCTGTGCCTTTGATTTAATGATTAAGAAAGAATTTGATTATTAAATATCAAATTCCGTTTTAAAAACCTGTTATTGAAACTCATTGAAAAACACATGTAAACATCATAAATGTACAATTTTCAGACGTTTCAAAATTTTCTTTGAATAGACAAAAATGTAACTGTTGTGAACTCGAAGCTGTTTCGATCTGTTTATACTGTTCCCTGTTTTTTCCTGCTTCGGTTTTATTCGATGCTGTCGTTCTCTCTCAGGACGGTCAGTCGCGGACGGTCCGTCAGTTCCAGTTCACTGATTGGCCAGAGCAGGGCGTCCCTAAATCCGGAGAGGGCTTCATTGACTTCATTGGCCAGGTTCACAAAACAAAGGAGCAGTTCGGTCAGGACGGACCCATCTCTGTCCACTGCAGGTTAGAAACGTGCTAGCATGCTAATGCTAACCAGGTTGATGGAAATCAATTGTGGCACATATTTAACGCCAGACTTTCTTGTTCTCTTCTAGCGCGGGTGTTGGTCGCACCGGTGTTTTCATCACCCTCAGCATTGTTCTAGAGCGGATGCGCTACGAAGGAGTCGTTGACATTTTCCAAACCGTAAAAATGCTTAGAACCCAGAGACCGGCCATGGTGCAGACTGAGGTAATTATGAATATCATCTTCTGACATCACCTCTTTCCTATTGCATGGGGTTTATTCTAATGACCTGCTAAGCTACATGCTAGCTACATGCTCATGACATGATGATCATTTCTGTTGCATGCTAGCTGTATGCTAATGTTCATACTAGCAAGATGTGACAGCTTTATGACCGACACACTAACGTCATGGTGATTTACTGCTAATTACCCGTGTGTCGTGCTAGCTACGTGCTAATAAATATTAAATGATTCATGCTGTTTGTTTTACAGAGACTTGCTAAGTCAAATTAATGTAATACGAATTGCTTGCTTTGTTATGCTAGCTACATGCTAATGACAGGAAAATCAGACTAGCGTTCACGTTAGTGTAAACATGCCTCCCGTGTGAATCTTTATATTCCTAACTAGAACTGGTTCATTTACTGTCTCCCGAGCTTTTTTTGTCTTCCATCGGAGCTGAACGTCTCATTATTTCCGCATCACTTGTGTAAGAGTCTGTGAAAATAGTTGTGAAGCGCACGTCTATCATTAGTTTGGCTAGCTTAGCGCTAATGCTGTTTGCTGTTTCCCTCCTCAGGACGAATACCAGTTCTGCTATCAGGCGGCTCTGGAGTACTTGGGGAGTTTTGATCACTATGCAACATAAAAAGCCATTTCTGTTCCCTGTCCCACCGCCCTCCCTTGCCCCGGCAGCCTCCTGAGCCATCTAACACCAAACGATGACGACGACAGAACAATACAGTTTTCTCATGATTTGGAACCAATCCCAATTGTTTTACAAACCAACTGAAGAGATGGAGAAAGCAATCTTTCTGGCTCTGGCTGTGTAAGGAGGGATTGATTTATCTGCCCTACCACTAACTATACCTCAAGTCTTGTGATGAGGGGGAAAACGCCATTTCTTTCCAGAATAACTCCATTAACATCTCGCAAATTGAAGGAAAACCAATGGCGGGCGTCTGCTTGGTTGGTTTATTCCGTGATTTCTCTACTTTCCAAACTACATCTGCTAGCCTACCAGTGGACACAAATAGTGAAGTGTAGTGGTGCAAATATGTCCGAAAACTCCCGGTTCGGTGGTCATGTCTCATTTCAAGCTTCTATTCACTGTCTGGAAACATCCGAGAGTCACGACGGCTCATCAAACCTTTCTTTTTTGAGAAATGGAGCAAAGCCAACTGCATTTCTTGCTCCAGAAATTCCAGAGCATTTCCAGGTGAATTAGCTCCATCCAATAAGAGCTTGAGCTGAAGGATCCAGCGATGGCCTCAAAATTGGTGGTACTTTTTTTGGTACTTTTTGGTGGCTTTTGGTACTCTGACGTCCCTTGTGACCAACATTCATGGCCATTGTTTCATCGACTTCTCGTCTTACAAGTTTTTTTTGTCATTAGTTTGCTCTTGACACCAAACATGCTGCTTTCGCTCCATTATGCTGTATGTGAACCTGTGAAGACTGTGGTCCAAAAGTGTGAGGAGTGATCCATTTTTACCATCACGAAAACAACCTGTTCCTGGGGATGTGTTACAACTTGGGGATGTTTTCTGCAAACGACGATGGATATCAACCTCAAGAAACTGACTTTTTGACTTTCCTAAACACTCATGAATATGGCAATGAGGGGAGGAGTCTTGTTCCTGATGTAAAAGCTAATTGGATGTCACGTAATCTAACAGACACCTCATGAAAATGTGGTGCAGCTCTGTTCCTGTTGCAGTAGGTGAGATATAGGAATAACGGGGAGGAGTCTCATTGCTCAGCGGATGAATCGTGGCATTCTGGTACAGCTATCCTGGTGTTCAAAGGGTGGGTGACCGTTTAATCACTGATGCATATGCAATTGTGGGGAGGAGTCAAGCATCTGCTATAAACACTCATCATCGATGTTAGCTCGGCAGATCTACATAACCATGAATATTCAAATGAGAAGGTGGAGTTTCTTATTTGCATGTCCTGTTAGAAGTTGATAAAGGGAGTCTTCTAATTGATTATGCAGATGAAGGGGAGGAGTCTCATGTATTCCATCAATTGTTGGAAAACAGAACACAGTTCAACTTTCCTGATAAAAGTTATGAGTGGGAGGAGTCTCTTTTCTGCTGATTGGCTAATCTTGAAACCCCAGTGTCTGCTCTAGAATATTCAAATGAGAGGGAGGTCGTTCCGGTACACAGATGATTGGCGGATATTAGTTATAAAGTGTCTGACTTTCTGAAGGATACCCTGTTCTAATTGCTAATGCATATGCAAATAAAGGGAGTCTAAAGCCGACTGTTGGGTTTTTGCATCATGAATTATGTAACAGTTGTATTCCTGTTGAACATGGAACTCTTTCAAAAAATAATACAACTGTTCTACCTTCTCATGAATATTCATTTGAGGGGGAGGGGTCTCCTCTATTATGTAATGGTTTGATCGGAAGATGTTCTCTTAACAGCTCTCCTAATGTGAATCACTGATGCATATGCAGATGAAGGGGAGGAGTCTCATTCCTTTAAAGTTCGTAGGTTGTTATCTTCGAGTGATGTTTCATGATACTAGTTCAGATGATCTGTGAGCTCGTGAGAGGGAGGAGCAATGTTTTGTTTTTGAAGTGGGACTGCGTTTGCATATGAATGAAGGGATGAATCTGATTGGGTGCTACACAGACCAATGAATTCCGATACAGCTTGATGTTTCTGGGACTGTTCTACACACTCATGAATATTCAAAAGAAGGAGGAGTCTTTTCCCAACTTATCTGATTGGCCAATCTGGAGAATGTTTGAGTTTGAATGAAAGGAGTTGCGTGGTTTAATATTATTTCCAAAAAAAGCCTTATTCTTGTAACGTCATAGAGAAGAAGGATATTGCATTGTTTTCACTTTTATCCTTTTCTTAAGTGATTTTTGATTTCTTTAGCGTTGTTAACGATACTCATTTTGATATTAGCATTAACACTCACTGCTCATGTTTTGTTAAAAGACTTTCTATTTTTTCACTATAGAAACGTTTCGCTAGACGCGAGTGTGTGGTTACATGTACGAGCGAGACGTCCGTGTATAAACACACTCGCATATATATATATATATATATTTAAAAGCAAAGATATATCCAAGTTATTGAATGAATAGCCTTTTATGGATCGACTAAGGAGTTCGTACATAAATGGAAATATTTCCTAAAGCCTCCCGGACACTCGGGGCATTTGGACAAAGAAAGTTTTCATTGTTGGCAAATTTTATACCACCATCAAATTAAAACGTTATGGATTATCGATGTTATTTTTTAAGAAAGCTTCCATGCTTCTGTAGTACACAGATTATACTCAGAGTAAAATTAACTCTGTTCAGACACAATGTTTTGCTCTGCCGGTGTTAAATTAACTCTGGGGGAGCAGCGAAGCTAATCAGAATTGCTTTTGAGCACCTGTTACCATTTTACTCTGAGGAATTACCTGTGTTTTACATAAAACAGTGATTTTTTTTTTTTATTATTTGTTTCATTCAAACAGAATTAAACATAAAGATGTGAATCCGTACGTTACCGATGCTTTAAATCCAAATGTTTAAATCCCAGCTGTGTGAAAGCTTACATTTTAGCCATTTTTATTCTATTATTTCATACCATCGAATGTTTGATAGATGTCGATTATGATCCTGAATATAATGCCTGTAAATAAACAAATATATATATTATATGTATTTGTATAATTTGACCCTGGAGATTGCTGTCTTTGATCAATATTGAGATGAACGAAAAACAAATGTGTTCCACAGTTCTGAAAGATGCTTTGTCTCAGCCCAACATCCCTCTTTATCTTCATTTCCTCAGATTCTGATGCTTTTCTGCTTTTGTTTTCATTTTTCTTCTTTTCCTTTTCCCAGTCAGTGGTGAGAGAAACTAACTAATGGCCAGAGTAAAATAAGGAACTCATTAGAGAAATAATTGAAAACTTCGCCGTTTTACATTCTCATTAATATTCAAATAAGTGGGAGGAGTCCTCTGCTGCTAAAGCTTTGCTAATTGTCACAGATGTGTATGCAAGCGAAGGGGAGGAGTCTAATATTTACCTTCAAAGTTTATAATAAATCTGAGGTTTATAAATTATCATAAAATACATTCTTAATGCAAATTTAAGATCAGTTTAATTGTGAATATTCAAATAAACATAAGAAATTGTGCAATTTATGTTTTCTTTTATGTAATGAGCATTTTCTAGATTTTGTTTTTAAAATTGTAAAATGTTTTTGACAATCATTTTAAATGCTGTTCAAAAGTATTGCAGAAACCGTATTTGGTAATAATAATAATGCAGTAAAAAAAATACACAACACAGCAATCAAACCATCGAATTATTCATTGTTAACATGATCTATTATTAAAATTTCCCTCGCCAAAAACGTAAATTGTTTTGGGAGGAAATTGTCATTTTTAAAAGAAAGATTTTGATCCTCAAATGTTTATGTTGACATGAGAAATTTCCTCTTTTTTTTTTACTTGTCTCTCTCTCTCTCTTTCTCACTCTCTCTCTCTCTCTTTCTCTCTCTCTCTCTTTCTCTCTCTCTCTCTCTCTCTCTCTCTCACCGCTGCCTCTGATCCCCATTGATTTGATTCGGCTCATTGCAAAGCTTTAAACGTTTAAATGCACGCCATGTTTAGTTAGGGTTTTTTTATCTTTTATTTTTTGTATTTTGTTTAAGGGACGAAATCTGTGAGAATTTGGGATCTGGAAATTCCAGCGCTGCCTTTTTAAACTGTCGGGAGTTTTGTGTGCGTTTCTAATGAACTTTTCCAACATTCGACTAGACTTACCGGACCGCTCCCAAAAACACTCGGATGCTCTCAGCTAAACCACGGAGGAGCACAGGAGCCAAACGTACAAATGGATCCCGAGAAGAAATCTAGTAAAGAACGTATTACTACAGCGAAACCAAGCAGGCCGAACGGGATCGTGGAATTCCGTTTTTCTTTGTACGAAGGCTAAAGCGCTAACGCTTTCAAACTGTTACTTCTGACGGACAATAACTGGTTTGAAACCACTGTGTATGTAGATATGTTGACTTTGTATTAAAGAAATGTTGTCTGAACACTGCTGTGCTGGTGTTTGTCCCAGACGTACTTTGTGGGCATTTCTACCAATCTACAAGAAAAACAAAAATCTAGAAAATATGTTTATTATGTTTTCACTGCATTATCATGATGACGGTATTTTAAAAGTTTACATTATTTAAAAAGTGTTATGCTTCTTGTGCGCTTATGTGGTGTCATTATTTAGGAAATATATTTTACCTTGGAATCAACTCATACAGTTACCGACAGATTTAAATGAGATTTGTTTTGTTCATTCAATTGTCCAAAAATTAACGATGGAGGAGCTGCTTAGACAAGGAGAGCTAGAAACCTTGATTACCGGTATTTATATGTTTTACCGATTAATTACAAATTCTAAAATAGGATATTTTTTTTGTTTTTCATTTGAAGTTTAGCTTTGATTAAAATATCTTTTTAAGCGGGAGAACCTGCACAATTGATGCCTGACTCAACATTTTTCCCGCAGTGTATAAAGTTCCTAGAATGTTGGAATTTTATGATGGAAACAATATGAACTTTTTCAGAACAGAAACACTGTGATCGAGGAAGCACAGGTGCATTGTGGGAGCGGTAGTTTTCAATGCTGAGATATGTGACGGGTATGTACTTAAGCTGTAATAAAGCTAGCATACACAGCATTATAACAATGTGTGGAATTTTAATAATTATAAAGAGAGCTCCGGGAAACATTCAGAAACTGTTGCTGAATAAAAATGTTAATGAGCGTAATGTGAAAGGAATTCAAGCGTCTTCAAATAAACAACAGGAGGCGCTGTTTGTGATTGACGTTCCATTTTAACAGCCGGATTATTTCCTGCGCATCCGTCTAATTTCAGAAAGTCACTTTCGACAGGCAGATGGTGAAGCCAAATTGAGGACCAATCAGCTGTCAGGAAACACGCCGTCTCCACAGAACAATCAATTGCTCCTCAATCTGGCCTCGTACCTGAATCACAAACACATGGATGTGCTCAACACCTCATAATCAAACGCCTCCACTCGTCCTAATGCTGCTGCCTCCTGCTGATCGCTGCCTCGATGAGGAGAGACAGAAATAGACGAGTCTATTGATTCTAAATCACAGTTGATGGATTTGAAAGGTGCTTCTCAGAAGACACTTCCGAGGGTTCCCTGGATTGCACCCAGGTTGAGGTCTGGGCCTTTCCAGTGTCTCCTTCTAACTCGATCCTCATCTGTCAAGCCAACTTCACAACCTCAAACCCAACTACGCAAAAGCTCCCTCTTGGAGGATATCACCATTGAGAAAATCGAATTACTCACTGCATGGATTGAACACTGGTTGCTATGGTAAACATTATGGTTGTTATGGAGGGGTCAATGACCTAATATAGTGTTCCCCATATCAATATGAGTAAAATAAAGCAACCACCAGGTCTCTATGGTTTTCCTAAAATGAGATATTAAAATTATAAGCCAACACAATACTTGGTCCCGGCCATCACTGGTCTCCTCTGGCGTCCCACAGGGGTCTGTCCGCGTTCCGCTTCTTTTCATCAATAAAATCCATGCGTTTAGAAAGCAATCTTTTCTTTTTGTCAACATTTTGCTGAAAATGTTTAGAAAAAATCAGGATTATTATGATTATTGTTAGGGCACCCTTGAGCTGCTTGAGATTTTAAGCGTTCACGAATAATTAATGTCTTTCATTTCCTTGGTGAATATCTTTTTTAGTGAAAGTTAAAAGGTTTTAATGGAAATCCATCTCCTCAACCTCAAGCACAACCCTCTCTGAGACTAGAAATGACTTCTTTTTGGAGACTCTGGGTTTAGCAGAGAGCGGGAGAAAAGTGCCACTCGCCCAGTTTATTATGCAAATGAGACAATTTGACAGATTGTGTGCGAGGCTTTATAATCACCGTTCACGAACGGCTGCTCGAGAGGGTGTTTACAGGCAGCCGAGGGCCTCTTTATCGACACTCTAAAACCCTTCCACGGCCCTCACAGAGAGCCAGAACGTCTTCGCGTCCAAAGGTTTGGTTCGTCAGTGCTGGAGAAAACAGGAAATTATTATCAAAATAATTTATTAATGTAGCATTAATCCCACACGAGCCCCTTCTTTTAAAAGCCACACCATACAGAGCTGCTGATAAACACACATTTATGATTATTTTTGATTCTTTTCACTCTTCCTGATGCCAGTTGCCTTTGACTCTGTGTTGTTTTGTGAGTTTTTCTGAATTGGAATAAAATTTTAATTTCCATGTAAACCAACGCTACCAACTGTAGTGTACACAAAAAACACACACAAAAAACATTTACATTGAGAAGTCCATGTGACGCTCCTTCTTAAGAAAAGCATTGATAACTTGTTTGTAGAAGTGTCGGGGGGGGGTTGCTTCAGTTTCAAAAGTCTCAGACAATATAAAAATCAGCTCCACTACAACATAATTCTATTATTCTTTCAAAGAGGAGTCGGCATCAGCGCCCCCTAGCTTGAGGCCCTGTAGTGTTATTGTGCAGCTCTTTATGATTTCTCAGCACAATAAACACACAGTTGTTACACACACACACACACACACACACACACACACACACACACACACATATATGTATACACTTATAATAATTATAAACTACATCGTACGTCACTGCAACAGTTCATTAATACGATATATTAAGCTTTCAACAAAAACAAACATACTGACAATAAATCAAACAATTCTATTACATTTTCACGGACCACAAAATGCATCACAATAAAGAATATTTAAATGCAATCAGCCCATAATCATTTGATCAATTACTGTATGGCTTTGGGAAGAATCGGATGCACTTAAAAGTAATTTTTATATTTATATATATGTTTACAAAGCATCCTTGTGAGCTGTGCTAATTGCTTGGCGCTTTGCAGGTTTCTGCTCTGACTGCAGGCTCCTCTCAGCTGATGGACCGAGCTAAAGTGAAATTACTGCGTCCGTGAATTAATTTCAAAGTCTTCTCTGCTTTATTTTTTTTTTTTTTAGAGTAAAATTAAAATGTTTTCTGTTCTGCTGCTTTACACTCTGCTGCCCCCTTGTGTTTGACACTGGTGGTAACACATCAGAGATAAGGTAAATACTTTTAAATGCTATAAAATATAATAAAATTCTCAAACATTACTCAAAATTGTAAGTAATTCAATTAATTTATTAGCCAAATATAAATATGTATCTCATTTTTGTAATATATCTGTTCATATCTTAAGATCCCATAGAATTTTAATAGTTTACCTTTTTATTGTGTGTTTAACTGTTTTAAAAAAATATAGATTTTAAATGTACTGCAATTACAAAAAGATGAATGTCTCAATAACAAATGCGAAAAGCATTTTATTTTATTTGCACATTCAATGCATTTGGTAAAAAAAAATAAATAAAAAATCCTCTAAATAAAAAGGAGAAATATAGCAGGACCTCGGAGACTCTGGGGGAAGTGTAACCGTCGTTGTTGAAGAAGTTTACTCCAAACAGTTGATTTTGTGTAGATTTGGGGCCTGCGCTTCTGATTGAGATTAAATCTTGTAAGTTACACAATACTTTGATATCGTAATTTCCCGAGCGCTATCAGCAGGATTTAGGTTTGAACATGAGGTTAGCATCGAGTGTTCCTCATAAACCTGATAAGAAGCTTCCGAAGAGCTCAGATCACCTCCCACATGAGCAAACACCTCCTGTTTGTTTAATAAAGCACTTCCTGCAGGAGTTCAGGGGTCAGGCTTCATCATAACAGCGTATTTGGAGGATGATCCTCTGTCCCACTGGAGTTTATTATCTAAAGCCTGTGGTTTATTGCTGAAGCCTCAGAGCAGTTATTTGAGGTTCCCTGAGCAGTTCTGGAGATTGCTGCACCATACAGAAACTCCGAGGAGATCTCAGTCAAACGAGACGTGGCAGCTTTTCTATTTAACTGAGCAAAAACCTTACAACCTCCAAAAGTTACGTCAAAGTCCTCAAAATCTCATTTGATTTAAATGAATTGATGAAACATTGGCTCTTCTGGTGATGGGTTCATTCTAGGGGATGTTGTGCCAGGCTCAGTGATGTGTGGGCATCAGCTGTTGGCATGCAGGTGCCCGATGCTCAGTGCAAGAGTCAGAGACGAGCCGCCGGTGGCCAGAGCAACAGGCCTTTAATTCCATCTAATTTAATTTCATTATCCGAGCGGCTACAGCGGCGGTGAAATGGAGCGAGCTGCAGCAGGTGCTTTAAAAAGGGACAGTTTGCCCTAAAAAGCTAATTTTATCTCACTTTAGAGCTGAGCTGCAAAGAGGATTTATTGCTTGACGATAGAGATTGATAGTGGAGTTGTTTATTGCCTTTCATGCAATATTCCTGTGCATATTTACATTTTATATTGCTATTTGTTCGTTACCATTAATGCAAAGTCAGTTTAAACATGAAAGACATCTATGGATCATTTACTTGACACTTTCATTTATAACAAACATTATATTGTATGCAATATTTTCTTTCGTTCAGTTGTTTTATTGCATTTTTTTGCATTGCATCTCATGTGACATCTTTGTTGATTCAGTTTATATAATATTTTGTGTTCTATGTTTTGCATTATTACCTTATTATTATTATTATTATTGACGCTGGGAAACCTTGCCACGGACGCCACTCCTTCCGTTGCCTTCCTGCTCGCACAATAATTAGATCAAGTGAGCTGCAAAAGATTTAAAGTGTCACAACACCCCTGAGACTCTGCTGGGCTCACTTTCAACCTCAGTTTTGAAAAATTTGCTTGCAGTTGAACACAAAAGTGCCAACCTTTTTGTTGAAATTGCCAGTATTTAAATTATTGTTGAAAGAAAGTAAATGGTTCAGGTCACAGCCTTCAGCAGACAGATGTTAATTTTTCAAGCTTTTATATGCAGTCTTTTTATAGCATTCAAAGTGTTTCACAGTGTTGCCGTGACCAAATGCTCTTGATCCAGTCTGGATTATTACAGTTTTTCTTGTTTACTTACAGTTTTTCAATACATTTAGAATTTGACCCTAAACACTGCTTTCACTGTGAGCAATCAGAGAGTACGATCTGCATCTGAACAATAGTGGACCCATCTGCTCTGACAGAGAGTTACTAAACCCTTCTTTTGGCTGAGAGTTCATGTTTGGAAAGAAAAGAGAGAAAACACAGCCGTGCGATTTAAGCTTTTGACGTGAAGTAGCCGAGGTCAGGAGTTCAGAATGCTCGTATGGTTTGTGTTCAGGACAAAGATAATTTTAGCCAACTTTATGAACAAGAATGTGAAACATCTGCACATTAATAACCAGCTCAGACACCAGAGATGAAAACATCTGTCTTTACCTCGAGTTCATGTTTGCTATTCTAGCTTTGGCAGCTGTTAGCCTTTATTCTGATTTCAAATGATGAGTTTGATGAGTACTTCTTAAATTTTAGAGTAATCTCTTTAAAATATGCGCAAATCTATGAATATTAAATTTAATTGATATAAAACATAAGCCTTGGCTCTCAAAAATCATATTACATAATCACTTTGGGAAAAAAAAACAATGCTTTCATGTTTTTTCCAATGTTTTGTCGTTTGTTAGTCCAATGTTGATGCAAGATATTAAGTATTGATAGATGATAACAGTATGTATAATTTTATCATCAGTGAATTAACCCAACAAATGAAAACCTTTTCAATGTAAAGTTTTTTTTTTATCTTTTAAAAAGAAACCAGCGTAAAAGCAGATGAAAATTATTTGAGAGGTTTGAGATATCAGCTTCTAATATGTGCTATAATTCCTGATTTTACCATCTCCGCCTGTGCTACAATGTCTGTTGGCTTTATTGGAAACAGATTTTTCATTCTTTAAAGATTTGAATCTAAAGATCTGCTTGCTGTCAGTCACTTCAAGCGCCTTAATGAAGTCATAAAAGAAGCTTTTAACTTCACAGCACACGAGTTTCTAATTAAGTGCTAATACTAAACATATGACTGAAAATATTTGTTTTTGTAAGTTTTTTTTTTAACTTCAAATTTTAATGGTCCACGTGGATTAAAAAGGCTTGGATTGTTTGTTTTTTTGGTTTATAGTTTTGATTTAGAAATCATTTAAGATTCAGTTAATTAAATAATTTTTCTGGAAATTTTCTCTCGATGGAAGAATCATTCCAGAGTTTTTTTTATAAACAACATAACAAGTTAAACTGTTTTAAATGCTTGGGTTTATTTGTTAATCAGCGTGAAAATTCTCGGCCACTATTTTAACATGTTTCTACAACAGAATTAATATAGAGCCTAAATCACAAGGGGGCAGCAGAATGGGCTGGAGGTTTACACAAAGGTCACATAACAACTACCAGAAATCTGCCTCCTGTAAACACTTTACATTTTTGTTCTTCTCAAATCAGATGGGGGCGTGCTGCAAGAAAGATGGTTGAATAACAACGACGGACTCCGAAGACTCTTCCGGCAAAAGCATGGAGGAGTTTCATCGTCGTCATCTTCATCCTCGGAGTCGGACTCTGGGCGGTGGTGAGCGGGCAGCAGCGGAGAGAGAGAGTTCAGTGTGTGGAGCTCAGCTCAGCAGCGTGCGGCCGGCCACTGACGGAGCGCGCGCTTTCTCGCTCTCTCTCTCTCTGAGGTAATTTTCAAATTTAACGGTCGTTATTTTTAACGGTTCTCAGCTTCAACTGAAGTCTCATGGGATGAATTATGGTGTTTTTTTTTTATTATTGTTTAAGCAATCTCTTTAAATGTTGTTTTAAAATGCTCACGCAACCCAGTAAATCGCTTAACTGTTGTTGTGGGGGTTCAGTTTAAGTTTTGGTTTTGGTCGTTTTACAGAAATTGCAAATTAAACAAATGGCATCTAGTTGAATATATATAATACAATGTCAGTACTGTAGTAGCCTATTGAGTGTTTCCAAAAGGTGTTTATTCTAAAATTACAAGTTCCAAACCTTGAAATTGCAATTTTGTCACACATTTAAGCTTTATGGAGTTTGTCATAACAGAATAACTTTTAAATAGCCGTCTACATTATAATACCAAAATGCGTTACTATCTTTGAATGTCCGCTTGTTATTTACGTTTTATAAGAACCCATCTCTCTTAGCGAGAAACACTCTTTCTTGTTCACATTCTGCTGCAAAGCCTTTAATCTATAACATGTTGTAAAATCACATAATGATGTGATTACTCAACAATGAAGCATATATCATGATCCCAGAAATGCAATCAAACAGCAAAAAACTGTAAATGTGAAATGAAATATACCAGTCCACTCTGACGCATATTTCCTATCCTTTATTTGTCCGTCTTAATCATCATCAGAGCATCACTAAAAGGCCTGCCTGCCTGACAAGATTTAACATGTGGTTTTATCTTTAATGTCATGAAGATAAAATATGCATGATTATGTGAGCAACACACTCGTGGGTGTACACATTTAGGTTGCATTATTTACACGTATGTTACGTGCATGGAAAAGGCCCATCAGAATGATAAAATTACATCTTGCCAGTACTGCTTCAGATGAACACCACACTTGGCTGTAATTATATGTTTTTAAACGCACCTTTAGTTTAAAAATGATGCGTTTAGTGATTAAAGTTGAAGTTGCATCATACCTTTGTATTACTCTGTATTTGATTCATATCTAGTTTCATGTAGATTTAGCTCTTATCTATGCTTTTGTCCAAAGCATCTTACAGATCGGGAGAAAACACAAGCGTCTTGTAATCGTAAGAAGGTTAATCGTAAGAAGGGATCATAGAGGAGGTTCCAGCCGATTTCATGGTGTTTTTATACAAACTGCACTTTTAGAACACATTTGATCAAATTTCAAGGTTAAAATACTCATGTTTTAAAAGATAAATCATGTGCTGCTTGATTTATATTCATATGTGTTTCCCTTTGCAGTTTATAAAATGGCGGCATCCTCCAACACAACTCCACTTTGCTTCTCCGTTAACAATCCTCCATTCAAACACAACCACACCATTGCCTCTGCGTATTTCTCTTTCGTCTTCAGCGCTCTAGGACTCAGCTCAAACCTCTTCGCTTTGGTGGTTCTTGCCAGAACTTTCCTCCACACCAAAAGTCGAACACGTTCCTCATTCCTTCTCTTTCTTGGTGGATTGGTCTTCACTGACTTCATGGGATTGTTAGTGACTGGTTCCATTGTGATATCCTTCCACATCACACACTTCAACTGGCCCCAGCTTGACCCTCACTGTCACTTTTGCAACTTCATGGGGATGTCAATGGTTTTCTATGGACTCTGTCCACTTCTTCTTGGTGCCGCTATGGCTGTGGAGCGATTCGTAGGCATCAGTAAACCCTTCGCCCGCTCGACTGCCATGTCAAACACCCGAGTGTGCTCAACAGTAGCCTTAGTTTGGACGACGGCAGGAGGCATTAGCTTGCTACCACTAGCAGGATTTGGGAGTTATCACCTCCAAGTTCCTGGGTCCTGGTGCTTCTTTAATATTAGCTCAGAGCCGCTGGATTTGAGCTTCAGTTTGGTTTTCTCACTCATGGGTTTGCTGTCGCTTGCTGTGTCGTTCCTGCTCAACACGTTTAGTGTGATCACTCTACTGAAGGTCTGTTGTGGAGGGGAGAGCACCCAAAGGAGACGTGACTATGAGGTGGAGATGATGGTGCAGCTCATCCTGATCATGGTCATCGCTTCCATCTGCTGGTGCCCTCTACTGGTGAGTTGTAAAACTTCAAATTATGATCATAGTTTGATAGAAATATAAATCTGTTTGAGGTCTCATGACACATTTCATAATCAAAGACCATTGAACACTGTTTAAAATTAAAACCAAAATAAAATTAACAATAGTGTCTATCATTGTTAGGAATTAGGAAAAGTCTCTAACGTCTTGAATCATACTCAACAAAAAGTACTCTAATATACTTTTGTAACAGTTGACTCCTGTTCTTGTTGGGAATCAGATCCATTTTTTTAAACTGTCAGATATGACGGCATCAATAAAAGGAAATCTGCTGTTATAAATTATTTTTCCTTTGGTGTGTAGTGTAGTCCAGATTCAAATAAAAGCTTGCACACTGAGTTTCTGGACCATCTGACTGTTGACATTAGCAGCAGCTAGTTAGCGCAACACAAAATGAAATCTTAAAAACTAAATTGGGTTCCAAAGTTTCAAAATGTGTTCTTAACATTCTAAAATATGCTGCAGCTGCCCCAGGGTTAATAATGAGAGTGTTATTAAAAAACAACTTTTAAAAGAGAGTCTTGAACAGCTTTAAGTAAGAATTAAGTCGTCATTTCCCAACCGTCCCCGTCTCTACCCACATCTCTTCCTGTCTCCATACTGTTCTATCTCCAAAATAAAGCAAAAATGGCCCAAAAATATTCTTAAAAAAAGAATTTGGTAAAAGCTATTTCTGAAACATAGTACAAGCTTTTTAATTATTTATAGAAAAACCTACTACTTAAACAATAAATATTTGGAATTATATACTTAGTTTTTAAAATATGTGTATTTAAAAAAAAAAAAAATATATATATATATATATATATATATATATATATATATATATATATATATATATATATATGTCTTTATACAAATGAAATTTCACATTATCACACATTTCCCATCACAGAGCTTTGTGTATCTAGGCATGTGTACGTTGTTTATATCTGACTGTGGATCTCTGTAATTGTTGTCCTGTTTGGTAAATCAAGGCTGGTTTCAGCTCTGGATTTGCCAGCCTTTTGTGGATATTTGTAGTGTTACATCATGAGAACGTCTTGTTGTAATCATCCAAATCATTTTAATCACTCGAGACGCTGTTTGAAGGACGTTTCAATCGACAGAAAACAAGCAAAGTGTTGTTTCTATCAGGAAACGTTCTGCATTCTTCAACATGACGGAGCTGTGTGAGCTACTGATAAGAATAATGAGAAATCCCATTTCCTGCTGAATGAAAGAACTGGAAGTGCTCGGAAAAATATACAAACAGAATAATTGTAATAAAAGTATGTGAATCAAAGCTATGGTTGTGACACGGGTCATTAAATGGTTAATAATCGTTCATTAAAAACTCGTTCATTAAAAACAATCACTTTGGGTTATATGTATCTCGTGTAAGCTTCATGGAAGTTATTTTTACTAGTAGAAACTCTTCCCGAGATGATTGATTCTGCTTCTTCTCTCTTCAAAAAGCCATTGGCTTTCGTAAACATTTCCAAATGATAAACCCTGTGGTGACTGTTCCATTTACATCATAGCTTTTGTTTATTTTATTCGCCGTGTCTAGAGGAGTTCAAACACTGCTCTGCTGCGCACACAGTGTTGCTCAGTCTTAAACTTTCTTTATTTGTGAACCATCAGGTGTTTATTGCACAGACTGTTTTGTCTGGGAGTCACCTGGAAGTGGGCTACCTGCTCCTCTGGCTGCGTTTTGCGACAGGAAACCAAGTCTTGGATCCGTGGGTCTATATCTTATTTCGACGGTCCATGTTAAAACGCATCGCTCCCAGAATGGACTGGTCTCGCGGCTCCATTATTACCGTGTACCCAACACTTTCGAAATCCTTCCCGAAACTCACACGAGCCTCACTGGAGGAGACGGTGGACAGATTGGAGCATTTCAGGACAAATTCTGACAGACCAGGGCAAGAGGAAGCAAGTGTATCTCGACCTATTTAGGGGTACGTGGTTTTGATCTTATATGGAACCAGACAATCGGGAATTCTCAGCTTCTGTACTTTTTGAGCTTATTTCACAATGGATTTTTGTATAAACAAGTCTCGTTTGATGTTACATTGCAGAAGGAATTGCCAAGGTGACCAATAGGACTTTAGGATGTTGACACAACTGAATGTTTTTGGGGTTTTTTTCATTTGTGAAAGATTTTGTGAAGCTTTTATCATGTTTTTACATACATTTCCTCGATCTTTGGAGATTATTTATACAAGAGCATTACAAGCTCAAGTCTTCTTTGATCCCAAAAATGGACACAATGAACCAGTGGAACTATTGGAATACTTGGACGGTGACCCAAGGGATGCTTTTTCTTTTTTTCAGGTTTTGTGTTGTAATTTTCACGTAAATGCTCTTGTCCTGTTTGTGATGCCCATTTAAAACCAAACTCTGATTTGGTGTCATCTCTAGGTGTGAGGATGAAGATAATAGAACACTTTGAAACAGACCATTGGGACAATGTTTAAGGGAATGCTTTCTTTCTTTCTTTTTTTTTCTTTTTATAGAAGTCTTTGCGATTTTTACATTTGCAATATTAGTTTCTAACTTATACATTGCCCCAAGAGACAGTATTTTTCATTGGAGGCAGATCTTCTGAAGTTTTTTTGAGTTTCACTCCTTTTAGTTTCTAACTCTTATTCTTGAGAGTTCTCTCTTATTCTTTTTCTCTTATTTTTGGCTGTGATCATCATGCCAGAATTGGAAAGAAGAGGTGTAGAAGCTGCAAAGGGCATGTCACACCATCAGATCACTTTCAGTGATTAATCTCACTAACCAAACGCAATCTGTTCGTGATATTTGAAGTCTCACAAAGTAACTGTGTATATTTGCTCAAGGCCAGAAACTCACAGACGGTTTTGTTTTGGGGAAAATACCATTTTGGCTGTTTCTCATGGATACACAATCTTTGATGAGATGATGAGGACCAGACACTTTGGTAAAATGCCTAAAGTTCCAACTGAAGCCAAACATGTAACGACTCCCCCGGACGCTCCAGGGTTTGCAGAGCTGCACTTGATTTTGTTCTATAGACAAAAACCTCCTATGGGACCATTCAAACTACAGCCACCTAACTTTGCCAAGACATCCAAGCTGGTCTGACTCGGTTTGCTCTAGCTTTTCACACAGGTACCACCAAAAGAATTCTCTAGTCTGGCTGCACACATGCAAAACAAGACACTGGAAAACACAACGCATGTCATTTGGAACATTTTTATTATGAATTCATATATAATTTTAAGTAGAGTTTCGGATTAAATATAGCTCGAAAACGCAATATTTAAACCAAACTGAAGGTTCAGATATATACACAAACAATTTGTGTCACAAGATTTGTCATTAATCATAACTGATTATTCATTTTGCCTGTAACACATTCATAATACAAAACAATGATAAAGTGGAAAAAGACCAAGCTGCTAACGAAGCAAACACCTCTAAATGAAAACAACAACAGTAATCACTTGGATCATCATTGAACACCAGTATCCTGTACACATTGTTGGAAAATATAGTGTGGAACCTATTCAAACGCTCCACAGATGCACATGCTAGCATTAGCACCTAGCGATTAGCTGCTAATACCTTGAGGTTCTTCATTAATGGGGATCAGCGTTGGAATCTGAAGGATTGTTTTGTTTGAAAGCAGATGTGAGGAGTCATCTATGTGCTGGATTATGTCTGAAAAACACCAGAAAGAAAGTGTATGCTACTACACTTAAAATAAACATTGTGGTAAAACTGATTTTAATTGATTAGCTTTTCATAAAATAATTATTATTAACTTCATATTTATTGTGTAATGTCTCAAAAACGTCTGGTTAAATGTATTTAATGTTAATTCTTTTTTTTCCCATTATAGTTTCCTTGTATGTTAATTAGATTTTTATTAATTTCTTAAGTACAGTAAGTACTTCTACTTTTGTCTTCTATAAAAAGATAAACCATGTTTACTTAAATTACTTTATGATTGTGTTGTAAAGCTATTGAAATAAAGTATGTTTAAAAGCCAAACATTCATAATGTGATTACAGAAAGATACTGGTTATGGATCGGTGCTACACACTTTTCTACACTTGTGTTTGCTGCCCTCTACATGCGTCCGCTCTTGACGTCCTCGAGGGCGGTCCACACATCAAACAGGAAAACATCCGGAAAGCCAAAATCTCCCAGAACTGAATCAAGAGACTCAGCGAAATCATCCGCACTCTTCTTGTTCCTCCCGGCCTCCACTATAGTCGTAGCTGAAGGAGAAACATGATCAAAACATAAAGGTTATCATTTAAAGCAGAATAACAAAGCAAACTCCCTGCTTCTCAGCCTTTTCTATCAGGGCTAGATTGTATTTTGGTTCATGTTTAGACAATTGCCACAAGACTTTCCAGTAGGGAAACTTCAGGGGTATGAACAGAAAAAAAAGTCCCAAAAGTAATTTAGAAATGACATCAAGCTTTGTTTATGTTGTTTTTAAAAAAGGGGTTGATCCAGAGACTTTCTTCTTGAACCACTCCTTTGTCTCTTTGGTCGTGTGTTTTGTGCCATTTTCCTACTGGAACACCTTCCTTAACCAATTATTTTTTTAAATTCTCTGTGAGCAAATAAAAAAAATTCTTCCAGATACTTCTTTCCCTAACTGGGAGTTACAAGACTTTCTAGAAGCACATTTTTGAGGGGTAGAATGCACCACACTCATGCTGGACATGCGAGTAATGCCATAAAAAAGTAATTGTTTAGTTATTTTACATTAGTTTAGTTTATTAGTTGTTTGAAAATGTGAGTTAACTGCACTGATGGCATGTTGACTGTGCATCTCGTCATGATTTATGAAGCAGCACCTCCATTCCTTGATTCTACAGTGATCACCAAAACAACATTTATCTATTAGTATTTATTTAAATGAACGACAATCTGAACACATTACAAAATGCAACTGATGTAAAGGCAGCTTTACACCTGATTCAACTTGATTTAAAACTAAGACTACGATGAGCTTTTGTTCTTCTTTTGTTAGATGAATACGAAGGTTGAATTCTGAGGGAACTTTCAGACATCCTCTTTCATCAGGTATTTCCCCTCACCTAGTTCCAGGTCCCGGATGCCCATGTAACTCTCCAGCAGGTCGTCCACTTTCCTGATGGCGCCGTCCTCCATCTCACTGGGCTGACGATGAGATTAACTTTAGAGCTCAGATGAAAATATTAAATGGTTTGCTCTACATCCAGAAAGTATTCCCAGCGCTGCCGTTTCAAAATATTTTAAAGATTTTTGCACATTCATTAAATCATTGGAAAATAGGAAATATTTTTTTCCCATCGGCCATTGCTCTAAAATTAGGGTTTCATTTTAAAGCCACTCCCCACCTCCACATGATCTTGTCGTGTCCTAAACGCTTATGCAAATTGATCTTGCACACTTAACATCCATTTTGGAAATACACCAGTCTACACTTACCAGCTCCTCCACAGTGGCTGCTCCTCGAGCTCGGAGGCGCAGGGTTTCTCTGCCCGTCGAAAGCTTCCCCTCGCTGGACTTTACTGCTCGTGTTCTCTGACCAATCATGTCTAGATAAGAAACAAACTGCTTCGTTAAATTCTATCTGGTATATTTAAGTGAGTGATGGATATTTAATCGGGTGATTTTTGGTTTTAAACTTTTGAACAAAAAACGCTTTGAGCTCCGAGGGTAAAATGCATGAGGTCATTAGCTTACTGTGGAATGGTGTGCTAGCACTTTCGGTTCAGCTGCTAACATTCTGTGATTTTATATACATTTTTAAGATTCTAAACTTGTTAAGTGGATCAAAAATAGGGAGAATAGTTTTGATCACAAAAGTGAACTGTTCAATGGTAAAGCTAATTTTATGAGTTACGCTGTTGAGGGTATATTTGTATTACTCTAAAATTCAATTTGATAAAGCTAAACAAAAAAGATTCTGTTCACTTTCCATAAAGACATTTTAATTACAATTAACTCAAGGGTCGCTTCATTATTTAATGTCAGTCAACATATTGTTTAATATTCCAACAGATTTTTTTCCATTCTGGTTAAGTGTTAAAAAGAAAAATAGCATATTGAAAATCATATCCATTTGCCAATAGAAAATATAATGCTAAACATAATGACAGCGTTAGGTAAAATATAATATTGACAGATGACAATAAAAATTCATACTCAATGTTTACATCACAAATAATCACACAATTATGAAAGATATGCAACAGCAGCAAAACTCACGCATTTCTTCCAGGAAATGTTAATTTTGTAATAACAGTATTTAGAGTTTTTATTTATGATGCTGAATTAGCTTGCAATGTTGATGCAAGAGAATTAAAATAATCTCTAGATATGATCTGGCAACTACTTCCTGAGTAGCATTAGCATCATGTTAGCGACTCAAAAGCTTCCTGTCATGGAATTCACAACTTCCATAGATCATGATTAAACATATTTACTTCTGCAACAAATTGAATGTTTTTATTACAAGTAACAGTTTGTTGTTGTTTTATTTAGTTTCATTTTAGCTTTCAGTGCTAAAGCAAAAGTGTAAGAATACAAGTTTCTGAAAATAACCATTTATCATTACTTTCAATTCTCTAGCCACGTTGGTGCTAACGTCATATTAGCCGTCAGCCATCTTTCCCCAAGAAGCTTTGATCCTCTCTGTAGAAACTCATTCATTGAGCTGAGCTTGCGTTTAGGAGTGTAATTACCCATGATTCTCTCACTAAGGCTAATCTGTCACTGTAAAAGAGACAATTAGCTAATGCTACAATGATTATCAGGCCTTTCAATTATTAACGGTGGTAATGAGGCGTCAAAGTCTGGTTGGGACGGGTGCAGTATTTGTGTTTCTGCCCGTCTGTGAATCACGGTTTCCCAAGAGATTGAACCTGTACTTTGTGGGGTTTATGCTAATAATGTTTACAGTTGTTTCCAAATCAACTTTGTATCATTTTGCTGCTGAATAAGTTTTTTATAATCTGCTCTGTAGAAAATGCTTCCATCTAAACCTTCAGTTTAATTGACTATTTAGTCATTCCAATTAAATTTAAGTAGCTGAAATATAGTGAATTTTTAAATGTCCTTGATATTTTGCAGTAATACCAACCACACACAATGTTGGTTCACTTTACGATGTTGATTTCTGGCAGCCAATCTTTACATATTTTAGCCAAACAATCCCGACATTACAACTAAAAGGGCCAATAGTGGTTTTGAAAGTACTCCAACACAAGTTTGTAAATCTGGAAGCACATGCCCCTAACCCTAACCGGAGACATTGATATCGAGACCCACCAAAGGCTTTTTTTGGCTCCACCAAGCGAAGAGTGAAGGGGGTTCCTCTTGGTTGCTCTTTTAGCATCTTGGCTACTTCATAATGTCGACATCCCACGATGCTTTGGTCATTAATGGCTTCAATGTGATCGCCAACACACACAGTCTTTATCCTGTCAATGGTGCTGCCTTCCTTTATTCTCTAAAGAAAACAACATGATTAATTATAAGTAATATAATTAAAGTATGATTAGTAGAATACTTGTTTATGCTGATCATAAATTGGAGTAAATAAATATTTTATTACCATTCACATACTTTGATGATTACGAAATAAGCAGCATTTATTTAAAATAAATAACTAAAAAAAGGCTTGAAGTTTGAAAGAGATGACCGTTATTTTCCGTTATAGGGCGGACGTTACAGTTGGCGCAAGCTTTCGTGGGTTCGTAATTATGCAGTGTTTTGCCTCATTTAGTTGTTTTAGTGTGTTTTACGTCACTTTAATACCAAGTTTATATAACCAAGTATTTAGCCTCGCGTGTCTCCGCCTGACAGCAGTGTGTTAATATGGCGGGTCTATTTATTCTCGCGGAAGAATAGGCGCAGTGAGCAGCGCCGGGCGTCTTTGTGCGCCTCTGACTTCGGTTTCCCCGGTAAATGGCGATGATTCGTTCTGCGGGAGGCAAAACCGGTAACAATATCATCTCTGTTGTGCTGCTAAAAGATTGTCGTTTTTAAAAGTGGAAATTTTCTGAGGCTGAAGTCACAGTACGAAGCTAAAACTAACTCTTTGTCTTAAATCAAATGCAGATTTTGTGTGGAAAACAAACGATAAATTCAGCAGAATTGTTTAATTTATGCTGTTTTTTTAACTGCAGTGTAATGTTGCTTGATTCCTTTCAAAACATTACAAGAGCGTTATGTAGGAGCTCAATATGAAGAGTTTCAAAATGAAGTGGAAAGGGTTGTTCCTGACTTTTAAAGCACATTATACATTGAGAATTTTAAAAAAATGTATGTTGTTGGTTTTTCATAGGTTTTTGTGGAAATATTTGTTAATCAAAATGTTTTACTTTCAGAATTTGGTTCTTTGCTAAATAAAAAGTAGTACCGGTAATTGTAATAATAAGATGTATTTAATGAATAAATCAATAAAGGCAATCAATGATTGATTGATTGATTGATTGATTGGTAGTTCGTACTTTGATGAAGGCGTATCCGGCGCCGTTGTCGGTGATGGTCAAACCGAGGGCATCTTCGGTTTTTATGATCTCGACCTCTTTGGTTTCTCCTCGCGCATGCGCAAAGATGAAGTCCTCAAGGCCGATCTGACCACCCAAAAGCTTCTGCATGTCCACTTTGTGGGAGTTCAGTGTGCAGAAAAGGATCTTGGGAGGGAAAGAGATTCAGGTCAGTCATTTTGGATCGATCTCCAACTGTTTACCAGACTCTCCAGAAGATGGCGCTGTGGTCGTTTACATGCCCGGTCAGGGAACTTAGCCTGGGCTAACGTTAGCCAATGTAACCACCTTTTATTAAATGAACAGCCTATTAACCATTTAACTGAAGACAATTAAAAATCAGCAACTGATGTTTTCAAAATTTTTAATGTCCCCCATTAATCACTTTAAACGAGCCAATTTTAACAGTTAGTTTTTAGTTGGGTATATCACCCAAAAATATTTTAAGATCACACTTTTTTCAGCATCCTTTGTTTAAATACGAACACTGTATTATATGTTTATATTAATGTGTAATTCCTGATTGTGTTTGTAATCTTTTGTTCAGCTGTGGCATGGTTTGTATATTTGACAGATAAACCAAGAGCCTATCATCTCTGTCCTTGTCCTTCAGGAATGTTCTGAAATTTTTCGATAACAAGTTCATAACGGACGTTTTCTACTGGAGGCAGTGATTTTACAGCTCATACTTTTGAAGAAAAACCTTCAGATAGCTTCACTTCAGATAGCGCTTGAATGTTGCATAAGATCTGGTGATAATAACGAAAATTTTGAATATTTTCAGGGTTTTCTATAGTTATTTAGAAATAAAATAAAACATTCTAGCATAAAAAAAAACACAAAATTAAACCACAAAATACAATTAAGTTGAACTAAGTGTATAGATTTAGACATATATTATTTGTATTAATTAATTTTAAACATGTTATATTTTGCCTTTCTTTGTTTAAGTCAGTAATAATTATTAAAATGTGAAAAAACTAGGTTTAATGTTCAAGGTTACTGATGATAATGACATTTTACAGCGAGTCCTAAAACATGTAGTAAACTTTATCTGACAGCACACAGAGCAGACAATGCTTTGGTAGTTTTATAAAACAACATTTTGTCTCAAATATCCCAGCCTATAACATATTCAAAATGTTGTTTTGGACTCAAAATTAAATTAAAACTGTTTTACAGCATTTCAATGGCAGAGTGGAGCCCACAAGTGTCACGCCATGTTACAACTTAACAAGTATTTGGGGTTGAAAAAGTGTTTTGAATTGTAATTAGTAAAAATACGGTAGTAAAAGACTGTGTTTTTGTGCTGTACCTCAGAGGGTGAGATGTTGAAGACCTCTGCGATTTTGCCATACAGTTCCCTGACATTGGTGAAGCCGTGGATGCGTCCGGTTGGGCTCCCGTGTGCCAGTTGTGTGTGGAACACCAGTTTGGGACGGGTGTTGGGCATACTTTCGGGAGGCATCGGTGGTGCAGACGGAATGGTTTTCTGGGTGTCCTCATCTCCTGTTGGTGATTTAATGTCCTGAGCTTCGGGAATCATAGCCTCGCCGTTCTGCATGGGCTTGAGATCGTAAGTGATCCTCAGGGGTGGAAAGATGGGCAGAGGTCTGAAAATAAAGAATTCAACATCTCTTTAGAAGACTAAAAGAACCAGACACAAACAACAAATTGCAGCCAATGAGAACAACCAAAGAACCTCTTTCTGCAAAAGATGACTAGAAGAAGGAAAATCTTAAAAATCAAGATGTTTTAAGGAACAACAGGATTGTCAAAAGCAACAATGTGATTCCCCTAGTCAGACTCTGTTGAAAGGGTATATCTTGGTTACTTTTGTAACCCATCATTCCCTGAAGGAGGCAATGGAAGATGATCTGTTGAAAATCCATCTCAGGGAACCCTTCTTGAGCTGATCAATGATCTCTGACTATACACCAAAGCACTTTTCTCACGGAATGTGGAACTTGTGCTGAGTGCGCTTTCTACCTCGATATAATGGCTAGGGAACGTAATATCTTCTGTTCATCCCCTACAGGAAACGATAAGTGATGAAAGTCCTCATGCTCATAACTGTAGCCACTTTGGACCGTGTTCTACGAAGTTTGGACAGTGTTCCTTGATGTTCCAGACATTTTGGGGGTGGAAATTCACATTCCTCAATTTCCACTGGGGACGACTATGCCTTTAGTAGGGTCAATGATGGACATCTGCAGCTACAAAAGATGAAGGACCATGGGGTCACCCAGTTTGAGGAATCTGCATCAGCGCCACCAGCCCAGTTCAGGTTTTGACCAAAGAGAAATTCACAGAGGACCTCCAAACGAGTCATAGACAAATCCAAAGGGAAGGTGTATGGGACATCAAAAAGACTGGTTCTGAGATAGATGTCTCTCTGGTGTTCTGCTCAGTCTGATGCCAAACCGAAAGAGGTTGTTTGCAACCATTTGGAAGCATTTCCTAGTACAGATCTCAGAGAAGAAAGGAGTGCAGCCTCCACAGCCCTTCTTTTCTACCAGTTCCACCTGTTAAAACTAACAAGAAAACGTGCCTAGTTCAGAGGATCTCTAACCTTGTAAATGGGTTGGGTCTCATCTAGTGTAGACCTCTACAAATGTCGCCAAAGCCCATTGGGCTGCTATACCCTGGCTGGATTGTGCACACACTCGAAAGACGTATGTGTATGCAAGGTCTATGGCTTCCAGTATCAAAAAACAGTTGTTCATCTAGGACTAGGTCATGGATCTATTCTAAGCAGCTGGATCTGCCTCTTCCTGGGCACCACTTGAAGGATCACGACCAGGACTCAGAAGACAACAATAGAACCCTGGCCACAAATGCTTGTCTCGTAGTAGCCTATAAAAAGTCAAATACATTTCCCAAAAGATCCTAGACTTTGTAAGAATAAAGATACAAAGAGCTCTAATAAAATAAAATGAGTTCAAGAATGATCAATAAAGTTTCTGTAGAGACTAGAAAGCAACAAAAACAAGATTTGGAAGTTACCAGGAGAAAGTCGGTTAAAACGGCAGCCATCTAGAAGAACTAAGCTTTGTGGATTTGGTTCTCAATGAACCTTTAGTTAGGTTATGTTCACCCAGGTGAGGGTAAGCTAGTAAGAGGCGGTTCACAGCTAAAATTAAATCAGGAATTTGAAGGTAAGCAACGAACCACAATTTGTAGAAACATTAAGAAAATCACTTTTATGAGAAGAACAACCCTTGAAAAAAAAAAAAAAAAGTACCAGGCAGAAGCACGTCGACGGAGAAATGAGGAAAGTCCAGACGCATCCGAAAATGATCCAACAGCCGTTTTCTTAAAACTTAAAGCTCACTTTTTACTCAGACGAGTGTTTCTTCATCTGGAGCTCAGAGCGTCAGGATTCAGGTCGAGCGTCACTTATTAAAGATTGAAGAGAGTCTCCAGGCAACCCTGCACTGATGATCCAATCAGAAACCTGAAACCATTGACCCCTCGCGTCCCTCTGAGAGACACCTGAAGAACACTGGAAGACACCTGTCTCACCGAAACACAGATGCAAACTGGAGCTTCTACAAAACATCCCGAGACAAAAAGAAAAGCCTTGTTTCCTTTTCCCAGACGACCTTTTCAATGAAACGGATTACTGATATGTCTCAAAAAGTGAATCTGCCAATTAAAAAAATGTTTCTTTCAAACATTAGATGTTTAACTAAAAGAATGACTGACCTTTTACTCAGCCACACCCCTAGAAGAGCGCTCAGCCAATCATTGTGGTGTATCCACGGGTTGAAACCAGACGAGACCTTTTTAAATGGGTTTTCAGTCATTTCAAATAATCCTGTTATGAAGTCTAGAGACCGATAATGATTTCTGACACGTAAAGAGCTTCTTTAAGTGACAAGTGAAGACACTAGTAGCAGAAACATGAAGTAGATTCTCTCTGTTTAACATCAGAAAGATCAGACGCCTCCTCACAGAACATTCAACTCACTTTCTAGTCCAAGCACTGGTCGTATCGAGACTCGATTACTGCAATGCTCTACTCGCCGGACTTCCTTGCTGTGCAGTCAGACCCTTTCAGATCATCCAGAACTCAGCGGCTCGACTGATCTTCATGGAAGTCCTTCACTCCTCTCCTCATCTCTCTCCATTGAGGCTCGCACCATGTTCAAATCACTGATGCTTGCATACAGGACAGTCACAGGCTCCGCTCATCACACCTCCATATCCCCTCCAGATGCCTCCGTTCAGGAAATGAACAGTGTCTCGTGGTTCCATCTTAAAACGGCAAAAAAAATCTCTCACCAGGACTTTCTCCTTCACGGTTCCTGGCCGGTGGAATTCTCTTTCCTCTCACAACCTTTAAAAAGCAACTGAACACTTTACTCTTTCGAGAGCACTTACTAACTTAACTAACTAATAATAATTAAAAAATAAATAAATTAAAAACCCTCTGAAGCACTGAACTTATTTTTTATATCAGCTCAGTCTTCTGTTTGCATGTCTCATGATTAATCTGAACTGTTTACTCCCGAACTGTGTCTGCTAAATTCATAAATGTAATGTAATTGTAATTTCCCACAGCCTTCCATTCGTTTAAAGAAAGAGCAATCCTTGAGATAGGATCTATATCTGATCAAAACAGCAGGTGTTATGTGTTTATTTCATGTCTAGAGCCTTGTGTTTGGAAGGCATCTGTAATAAGACTCGTCCACATCTCACAGTTCAGAGATGCCTCGTGTTTTATTCATCAAAGCATCATGAGAAGTCACAAAGGAGATGATGCCATTAGAAGAGAAATGTTCTGTGCTCATTGTGAAATAATAGAGTAGAAAAGAACATGATTCACAGCAGTTCATAAAGAGATCATCAGCTGATGAGGGCATTCTGGAGTAACTGGAATCAAGTCAAATACAGTGGAACTGATTATTTTTAACACAGATTACACAAAGCAGCATCACAAAAGCAACAGATATGAAAGAGTTCTGATGCCTGTGATTGGTTAGCTTCGGCGTGTATAACTCGGAACGAGCTGCGTGATAGATATATTGTGGTTTCTCAGTAAATACTGTGGTGTTCGGCATTAGTGAATTTAATAGCATTGGAATTTTACAAACACAGCCAATCACAACTTTACATGAAGAATTTATGATCTAGCTTACAAATCTATAGGAAAACATGATCTTAAAAAAAGTGTACAAGCAATAGGAATAAAACACCCAGGAGAAGGTTGTGAAACTACAAAACCCATTCAGAATTGTGGGGAAGATTCACAAAGAGTGGACAGCAGCTGGAGTCCGACGTATGTGAGATAAGAGAAAGCATCACTGGCTTCGACAAAAGATCTGGACTGCTGCTAAGTGCTCCAAATAAATGTTGCTTTTCCCCTGGAAATCAATGCCTTAGTGTCTGGAGGAAGAGAAAAGAGGCACAGAAGATTGCTCGAAGCTGTTCCGCCATTGTTACCACAGTTCATAGAAATGCACATGCTCATACTTTTCATCTTCATACTGTTGAAATATATACGTCTGTGTGGATTGAATGTTTACATTATACAAGTTTAACATTTTGACTGGAATTACTGAAGTTCTGATTATATTACCAGCACCTGTATAATGTATTTCTGACATTTTGGGTTTTTAAGCATTTGTTGTTGTTCTGTTGAATTAATTTAGAAATGAATAATGCTAACATGGAACAAATGTGTATATTTTGATTGATATTATAGCATTATAAAATAATTTTATACCGATCTATGGAGAATATTTCAACAAATGAGATATTTAAACAGTTTAAACTCATGATCATGTGAAAGCATGTGAGGACAGTTATAAACACTATATTCTCTGTCTGAACGTACTCTCCCCACCCAAACTTCCTCCCCTACCACCACGTTGAACGCAAACACGCGTTATCGCCATAAAAGGGCATGGGTGGAGTCCGCATTCCTACTGGAATTTTCTGATTGGCCGCCCGGTCTGATCAGATGCGCGCTGATTGGCTGTAAGCACTTGGTCCGATTTTGTTAATCAGGCCTCTCTCATGGGACGCCGAGCAGAAACCGGATTTCCATTTTCCCGTTAAACGGCGTCTTTCGCTCGGTGTCTGTCAGTGTAGGGAGGAAGAATGCTGGAGAACAAGAGGGAGAGGTTGAAAACATTCCTGAGGAAGATTGACGAGAGCGCGATAATGCGAATCAAGCATCTAATGAAGGAGAGGTGAGTGACTAACGGTTATCAGCTGTCGTCGTCATCAGCAACAACCGCTCACTTCATCCAAACGAGCTGAGATTAGCGTCATATTTCATATTTACGCTGTTTATCTCGTTATGTTGAGATTTTGGGACCGTTTGTTGTGGATCGGATGGTAGTTTAATTGTTATATTCCAGCCCTGCTGTGCACATGCGCACCATAGCTTCCTGTTGACACGTTTATCTAATATAACGTTAAATATTGTTTACATTGAGAGATTTAGATTAATTTGACAGTATTATAAATATATTATTTCTGTGCCGACTTAAGCGCTGAGATTATTCAAACTCGCTTATTTTTTTGCCACAATATATTCTTAGACTTGCATTCTATATATTCTCTATTTTCTTTTTTTCTTTGATTTATAAATTGTCAAACTTTCTATTAGTTGTTGGGATATTTGCTATTATTTGTTCCGTTGACTGATGATGATGATGATGATGATGATGATGATGATTTTTTATGATAACATTATGATTAATATTTCCTGAATTTAAATTCATTTACTCGTGGATGCCCTCAAATAATTGCTTTGATTTGATTTTATAGTTCTAACATGTTTCATACATTTACATTTATGTATTTAGCAGACGCTTTTATCCAAAGCGACTTACATTGGGAGTAAACATCAAGCAGTTTGGTACAAAGTGGATTGATCAGAAGACATACACATAGAACACTTTCGAGTTAGTACAGAAAATTAATTCAAATCAGTGCTTCAGAGGGTTTTTTTTTTCTTTAATTAATTTAAGTAAGTGCCTTCACTTCAATAGATTTGGATATTCGTGAGTCAAGAAAAAGTATTGCAGTACAACAATCTCTATAGTGGCTTAAAATTGGGTGTGGAGCTTTTTTTTTCTATTTAGGCTATATAAATATATATATTTTTTGCTGTTAATTTTACTTTTCTCATTAAATATGATATTGTGATGTGTATCGTTAAACCCCTTGTTAGTTGCATCTTGGACCTGTGACATCACTTAGATCAGAATCATGTTCTGTTTATGTGGATAAACTGCTTTATATCTTTTTTGACGGGTGCCTTGTTGAATTTGTCACTAGATCGTTTTTAGGTTTCTATTGCAAATCTGTTGGCAAAGATCGCATGTTAAGTTAAACCTTTCTCTTTGTTTTCTTGCCGCCAAGAACACATTCTTGTGCTCTTTTTTTGAAAGTTGCTGTTCTAGATTCGAAATGAATGGAATCATTGGCAATGCCAATTATCGTCAGGTTTACCTGCTTCCGCATTCCTCCCTTTGTGAGTTTCTTTGCTCTTGCATCATTGGATTAAGAAGTAGATCCAAATATTAGAAATATGCAGGTTGTTATATTTTAAACGTTTGTGCCCTACACAAAATAAACTCCTTTTTTAAATCAGCATTTCAAAGCCAATTGTTATGAACACTTCCAAACTGTAAAACCCAAGCCCTGCAGCGTAATACCATATCATCCGATCATCTGGTCTCTCTGTGAATGATATTAATAGACTTGTCAAGCCGGTATCAGACTGGTATACATCGCTTGAGCTTTTATACTGGAGTTCAATGGAGAGCTACTCATTTCCACTTCATGAGCCAGAAATGTGACTCTTCTTGAGTAACATTTAGCTGTTAACATACAAACATTATTATTATGATCAAAGCAAAGGTCATTGTGGAGCTTTTACTTGAGGTTTCCTTTTTAAGTAATTATTAGCTTGTGGTGGCTGACACGCAATGTTCAAAGTCGTTCGTGGAGGTCTGCAGCCCTAAACGGTTTACCCTCGGCCCTTATGAAACCATTTTGATCTTGCTGAACTGTATTTTCTCTTGGCTTGACTGCTTGCACCAAAGCAGGGTCGGAACTACTTTGAAAAGCCTATAGCTAAAGCTAGTCAATGAGTTCTCGAGCTGAAACGTCAATGTTGACGCATAACCAACTTGTGTGTGGGAACAACTGAAATGGCTGCATTTCTAAGATGTGTACGATGCTGAACTGGCATAGCTTACCAAACTGGCCAATCACAGAGCTTATGTTCTGCGTCTGCACTATGCAAAGTTACACTTCTTGGGAGGTGCTCGTCAGGCTCCTGTACATCGAGGCGATGCTTCACTCTGCGTTGTGAACGTTAACTCTAGAGTTAGCATTCTTTGTGTTTACCATTTTGTTTAAAATGCTAATTAACAGCCCATTCATGGTTTTGGCTGTTGATTTATGGTGCAAACAATTAAATTAGCTGAAGTGCTAAGTGTTAGCATTACAACACAATATCTCATGTTTGGTTTGATTGGGTTAGTTGAGGAATGCTAGTCAATCCGCTATCATTCCCCCGACACAAGTAGCTAAAACATTGTTCCAGATGGATGGATGTGGAAAAGATTGATATGCTAATTTTTGTCCAGAACTAGTTTCTCTTGACCTTGTAAAGCAAGCTGTAAACCTTGAGCGCTTATCTTTTCTAGATAACACTAGAGGATGTTGGGTCATAATTGAGATCTTGGGTTATTGGGTCTTGGTTCAGGTTTGAGGCTTGTTTTGCTGGTGTTAAAAGTGGATGACTCTGTTTGGCTTGATAATTATTCAGGGGAAGCTAATCGTTGTTTAGCGTTGACCTAGCCTCATCGCCAATGCCACTCCAGTGAGGCGTGGGGGTGGTTATCAGTTTTAACAGTGGAACACACCAGTTTGGAAGCATTGTGTGTGTAAATGAAATGAGTGTAATCCACATCATGTGATGGATGTTCAGGGCGTCTCTCTCTCTCGCCGTTCTTTCACAGTTGTCTGATGAATTTGATGTCGGAGACTCTTGACGTGTTGACCTCGAGCTTAAGCATCTCATGAGCGATGATCTGTGACCTAGCCTCATCCCCAGTGCCTCTCCAGAGGAGTTTAACAACGAAACACAGAGTACAGCAACTTTAAACACTTAACGCTTAAAGTTTTACTGCCTCAAAACTCTTCAGGGTGAAATGTCCCTTTGTTAACTATATTTATCTCATTCATTATCCTGCCCGCTTAATCACTTTCGGGGTCACGGGGGTCTGCTGGTGCCTATCTCCAGTGCACATTGGGCGAGAGGCGGGGATACACCCTGGACAGGTCCCAGTCCATCGCTGGTATTTAATCTTGTGTTCATTTAAAGTTCTATGTTCACTGAAACATAAACCCCAGTTTGATATCTGAAGGATTCTGTCTACTCCAAATCTGAAATGTTTTTAAAAAGCTTAAAGACAATGATTTTGTCGTTTAAGTGATTAAAAGCTGATTTATGTGTAAAATTGGCATATATAGAATTAAAATGCCATGATTTCTATTTAAAGGGGCTGGTATTCAGCTTTTTCAAACGTAAATCTTTTATTGCAAAGTTGTTGTTTTTTTATTATTTTAATCCTCTTCCCCATTTGGTTGAAACTTAGCGTTAGCATCTCTTGAACGCTGATGTATGACGCTAAACTTGATCAGACATGGGGATGAGATGTGCCTCACGAGGTTCCTCTGTGTAAATGCTGCTCTTTATTCCCATCCTGCTCAGAGGAAGCTGGTGTGATGCGTTCAGGTCACATGACTCGCACAGATGTTCTCGGTGTTGTAAAGCTGGGGTTTGTTTCACGAGCGTCCGGCTGTTGTTGAGCTCCTGGGACCAGTGCCTCCTCTCAATGGAGCACAAGATCCGACTGGAGGAACTCTGAAACCCTCCGTTTACTGCTGAAGTATTAGCCTTTAAATTATGAATATAAATGATATTCTAAATATATTTAAAGTGTAAATGTTTGCTTAAGAACACAGTTATTTTTAAAACTAATTTTTTTTTTGTTTTAAACATTACGTATTTAATCAGAATTGATGTACGTTTGGCACATTCTGATCACGTGGAACCAATGTACTTCATAAAATAAACTCATTAACTATTTTAAAAATGCATCAGTTTTTAAAGGGTTTTACATTTATCAGTTTAGAAAATAATTACAGCACAAAAGAATATTACAGCAACAAAAAAAAGTTTTCTAGAGCTATTTTGTGTGGGTGCAGCCTAACACTCTAAACTTTTATTTTATTTGCAGCTCTGGTTTCGTAGCTGAAATTGAATATTTCTGTTTTAGCAGTGACGCTTCAGGGGTAAAGCATGTAGAGCGCTCTGTAAGCTACCGTTCGTTTCGGTTTCTCTGAAATCACTCAGTTCTGGGGGAAATGGAAACTAATAGCTTAACATGGTTTTATTTTTCAAGAAAAAAAGCGTAATCAGTTTTTTTTTTGTTTTTTTTTTGGACTAATAGAATGATTTATCCCGTTTTATGCTTCTTGTGTTGGCTTCAGATATTGGGGACGAGTCCCTCGACCAATCAGACGCTGAGATGCAGTCTGGGAGATTTCTAAATGAAAGTGAATGGAAGAGAGTTGGATGCGAATAACCAGTGTCACAGTTTCGCAGGATAATTGAATTTCCACGATTTGTTGAGGATCTACTATGGTTTAGAAAAGCTAAAAGCATCTTCTTTATGGCGCTTGTGTTGAGTGTGAGGAAACTAAAAAGGACCCTGAGCTTAAGAGATGAGCGTGGTTTCACCATCTCTCCTTGTCCTCCGCTTGGTTTCCTCAGAGGGGAAGAAGTCCAGCACTCGCTCGACTGGATTTCTGTGATTTGACATTTCCCCAACTTCATGATTTGTGACTCCCTTGCTTATCCTCAGTGCTGGAGAATTTGACTTCTCTTCTGACGCGGCGCTGGTCTCCTCAGAAGCATGTGACTCGAGCAATCCTGGAACACGCTGTGACCAATCAGAGATTACAGAGCCAATCTCCCAGAAACGTCATGATCATCATCTCCAATGATCTTCGAAAGCGTACGGTCAATGATCACGAGGTCAGGGTTGGCTGCTGCTGATATGTTAAGGTGCTCAAGGGTCAGATGGAGAACAGGTGCAGGCTATTAAACGGGAGCATATGTTAAAATGGTAACGGTCTGTTGAAAAATGCTGCGAGTGCAGTAAGTGAGATTGTAAAGGATTGTAAACTTTGGATGATTTTTGGACAAACGCAGATTATTTATATATTTTTTATGTGCTTTAGCTGTAAACATTAGTTTGCTTTCTGATTTGATTTAAACTAATCACTAAGAATTAAAGCTGATTATAGTCACAGAACATTTTCATTAATGTTCTAAATCATTTAGCTGTTTTTTTTTTTAAATGATCAATGGCTTTTATGAACAATGACTTTGACAAAAGCACAAAAAAATAAAATTTGACTCCATAAACGTCAAATATTTATTTTTATGATTTTATTTACATTTTATCATGCATTTTGTATTTTAATTATTTTGATTAAAAATCATGTTTCCCAGTTTTCTAATAATTGCATGAACAGTTTAGTTTTAATAAAAAAAGAACTAGTGGCTGCTTTTATAATAATTATAGCACACTTATTGATTTGTAATAAATATTTCAGAACAATTATACAAACGACAAAACCTCTACAGTAATACATTAATTTAACACAATGGTTTAAATTTGTTCAGATCTTGAGTGTGTATTTCTATCATTTAATTCATGCCTTTAACATCAGATTGATCTGTGGGGTTTGTACATTTCACTAATATTTACATCCGTTTGCCCTGAACGTGATTTGTACCTTTAACTTGAATGAAGAGGATTTGGCGCCCTCTATCTCACAAATACATTTATTCCTTTTTTAATATTTAGTTTCATTACTTTTGTCAGTGTGTTGATGGAGAAAAGGGACATGAAGCATATCTTTGGGATATTTTGGTCATTTTAAGGAGGTTGTATTTTTTTATTTATTTATTTATTTTTTTTTAAATCAAAGTGTAAATATATATTTTTTTCCAAGATGTGCATCATCTACATTTGTGTTGACGTAACATTTTCTATCTGTGTGTAAAGTCTGGAAACTTTTTACAACTTTACATTTTTGTTATCAGGAGCAGCTGAATATAATCTTAGTTAATCTTTAAATAAAGATATGTATAATTAATAAATAAAGTTAAAAGAAAGATTTAAAAGTTTTTGATTTCTACACATATTCTTTGTGTAAAAACATCTGACCCTAAAACAAGCAAAAGACCATACTGCAAACCGAGTAATCATGCTGCCACAAACAAACAAACAAACAAACAAACCCTTGAAGGAAGTTTTTGAAATGCCAAATACAATCCTAAACTCTGGAACGAATCTGAGAAACGAGTTCTAACAGGTCGAACTATTAGAATCTTGAAATGACCGCAGATGTTATAAACTACTCGACAACCAAGAAACAAACCCAGATGTTTCAGAAGAGAACAAACAAAAATAAACTTTTATTTTTTCTGATAATTAAATTAACTCTAAGTGTAAACATTTATACAGTGTACTTTGTGTTTAATTTGCGCTTCATTAGCACGAGATGTTTTTGTTGTTTGTTTTTGCTTTGATCACAACTGGAGCGTTTGATCATTATAATGATATGCGAAACGAAAGCTAAATATTTGAAAAGTACAGTTTTCCAGACTCATCGAGTGGAGTTCCTCCTGCAGTTTCCCATGCTCTCCCCGTGTACGCACTAGCGCTAACGCTAGCAGATCCTTTGTTTCCCATCGTTTGCATTCCTTCTATGAGCCATTGTGAGATCCCTCCATCACCCGCTCCTCCAGAGTGGGCCGGCGGAGGTGTGTCCTCTCTCTCTCTCTCCCCGGTAGCACTTTAACTTCCTCCAGCAGTTCTTTATCTCATTCCTGAAGCTTGTGTAAGGAGCGCGCCGTAGAGAAACCTTTAGCCTCTTTCACACCGAGTGGAGATGGACGCTGAGAAGGAGCCGGGTCGCGTGGAGGTGCCTGAGACTGAGGATCTGGGAAGGTAGGAGTGTTTCCTAAAGTCCGGTGAGGTGCCAGCAATCCTGAAGATTCCATTGTGGTAAAACCGGTCAGATTTGTTGCAGACCGTAAAGGTTGATCATTAACGGCTCACGGGATCTGATCATTCCGCTTTATCATCTCGAATCCGCTCTGGAAGATTCTTCTGAGAGAAGAGGAACTCGATTTGTTTTAAATTCTCGTGTGCCGAGAATCTGCCGTGACACGAGGAAACGAATGAAGCGTTTATTTCTTTGTTTGAAGGAATGAACTTTCGTCTCAACATAAATGTTTTCCTTGTTGTGATTTCTTCCTTGAGGCAGATGATAGTTTCTGAGCGAACAATTCCTCGTAAGTGAATATATTTGTACAAGTGAATATACGTGTCAAAGCAGTCTCAGAATCAAGAAGATTCTGCCGCTGAGTTAATAACTGTTAGCAGTTATTGGATGGCACCAGTTCACCGTGTGGATCCGTGGTATAAAGCCCGAGTTCTACTTCTAACACTCACTGTGCTGTTTCGCTTCATGACTTCTTTAGACGGCAAATACTTGGTATTGCCATGTTTCAAAAAATACTGCTTTATTTTATTATTATTTCCTTAGAGTTAGAGAGAAAAACATTGTATTGCTGAGTTGAATTCAGAATCATGGTTCCTTTTTTATTTTTATTTTTTTATTTTTTTAAATCAACAATTTGAAATTCAAGTTTAAAAATCGCTTTTTTGTTTGTATTTCCCAAGTGCAAACTACTATTTTTTTTTTTTTTTTTAAATTTCAATGTGTGCTCTTTGTTAAGCAAAAATGAAAAAGTTCTTTTATTTTCCAAACTGCTTATTCTCTTTTGGGGTCACAGGGTTCTGCCGGTGCACATCTAAAGATACATCTAAAGATATATATGCTTTTATTCCCAGCGAATAGCATTTCTAGGAACTCTTTAATCTTTGGCCAGTTCTCGGTTGCGCTGAAGTTCTTTGAGAAATAGTTTTGTTTATTTATTTATTTCCCAGCAAAAACACCGGTAGCCTGTTGTTGGTGTATTTCCTCCGGCGCCCGTTCCTCCCTTGATTCTGTCGATAGTTTTGACAAAAGTAGCAAGTGCCGGGGTTTAATTAATGGGATCTAAAGGTTCCCAGACTGCAGCAGACGTCTCAATCCACATCCTCAGCTGATGGACTTTATTTAATCCAGACGCTAAGAAATGGCCCGAGCCTTTGTAATCATGTGCTTTAGGAGAAAGACGATTAAACCTCCTGATTTTGAGGAAATAAGATTTAAAAACTGAATTAAATAGTTCTCTTTGCTCTTTTTTTCCCCATATTTTTATGCTACGGATTTCATTAAAATGTGATTAAATTCTAAACAGTTTTCACCAGTTTCTGATTTACTGAAACCACATTTGGTCACCAAAAGCATCTAGAGCCATGCCTTTCTGTTTTTCCCAACCAGTGATGCGTGCTTTGATCTGAAACGTGATGATGACTTTATTTATTAAAACACTATTTATTAATAGATAAGTTCACGAGGCCAAGAAATGCCCCCGGAGCAGACGCACGGTTCCGCTTAAAATAAGATAACTCAAACACAGCGGTGTGACGTTACTAATTACAAATACTCTAATTGAGAAGTTTTTGTCACAAATTGTAATTTAATTCTGTATCTGTACTTTTACTGCACTACTGGTTTTTTCTGCATCTCTCCCGTCCAATCAAACTGCGTATAAAGAACGATCCCCCAGAAACGAGATCGAGCGAATGGTTCCGATCACATCGATACAATCAGTAGAAATGAAAATTATTTTAATTACGTTCTCCTTCTGCGGAAATGCTTTGAATGTTGTTGTTGACCAGAAGCCAGGGTTTATTTAACTTTTCAAAACTCTCAAAGTACTTTCACTTGAATGTAATTCCAGTCACTGTCACCGTTTAAAACGCTGTTATGCAACAAAACTCACCCAAACAAACAAACAAAACAAGGAATGTTTCTGAAAGTCATTAGCGCCAAGCTCAACTCATTCCTCGCCGTATTCACCGACTGACGTGTTCCTGAGGCGTCATGTGACCTGTTCTAACTGGTTTATTAGTCAGAGACTGTGCTCTGTTTGAGAAATCACACACACTTCTCATCTCATGCTTTATTATTGTTTGTCTCTCTGGAGTTCTGTTACTTTAACACGAATGTTCCGATCAACAGCCGTGAGTAAGGAAATAAAACAAACTCTTAGCTTGGTTTGAGCTAAACATGTTCTGTTTGAGCGAGTGTTCTGTTTACTTTATGTGACAGTCGTAATTTGTAAATCAGTTTCTTTTAGTGAAATAAAATGTTCGACGTTTCGATGAAAAGAACAAATATCATCACAGCAAAAGTAAAATTTAGCCTCCAGCAAGACTTTACTTTTCAAACGGTAAAATATAAAAAGCTTCAATTGTTCTGCAAAATATAAAGTTCAAGTTTGACTCGTTACACCGCAGAGTAGAAACCGGTCGGCAGCAAATGTAAAATTCTCAGTCACTCAGATACATTTTCAATGAATTAACAAATAAAACAAAACCGCGCATGCATGATGGATAATCTTCTTCTCGATAAACATGAAGTGATCAGCCGCGTACAGCAGGTTATTCAAAGGGGCCGTACGTGGCTAAACCGCTGTGGTTAAAGCGAGAGATGAATTATTTAAATGAGCTCATGTTTGTCTGGGTTTTCAATAGCGGCATCCTATCAGACGAACAGCGCTAGCTCCCCGCCCTGAGCTCCGAGCCCAGGTGTGTTTCCACCTGCCGCTCTTTCCATGACATCATCGTCTCACAGCAGGTGAGCGCACAGGCCCCGCCCCCGCTCAGCAGCACACAGACAGAGCAGGCTCAGAGAGAGAGTTCTTGATGATCGGAGGATGAGTTTGCTCTCGTCTCACAGGAGTCAGATCTGCAGGTAGATCAGATGTTTCTCCTTCATTCCATCACGAGCTGCAGGATTAGAGCGTTCCTCCTGCTCTTCTCAAGGGACTGAAATGTTTTTCTTGGTTTCTGATATTTACGTACTTTAGTTTTTCATGTAATAGCTTGTATGTCCATTAGATTAATATTTTTTGTTTGTTTATTTGGTTTTTTATCATTGTTCTCTTATGGATGTGTTTATTTGGTGTCTTATACATCTTTTACACTTAGATTGCTGATTCTTGTAGATTCTTTAGTGTTTTGATCACAGCGAGCTTTATTTAAGTTTGACGTGTTGGTTTCTCTTTCGCTAATTCAAGCAAACGCTCGTCTGTTGTTCGGTGATAAACGAGCAGCAGGTAAATGAATCGTTTGTGAATCATTCAGTGAATCAGTTGATTTCGACCTGCTGCACCTGCCATCCGTCAGTTTCCAGCAGGTCACCAGACTCCTCTCGATTTATCCTCAGTTACGCGGTGGAGGCGACGGCGATCCCGGGGAAGCTAAAGAAGGGAAGAACGAAGAGCAAGCTGAGCGGCAGGAAAGCCTTCAGTCTGGAGGAGAGCCAGAAGAGCCTGAGCCGGCAGGTCCCGGTCAGGTAACGGCGTTTCAGTTTCACCGTCCAGGATTCAGCCCCGCGACAGGTTTAACCGCGGTGCTTTCTGTTCAGGTCTCTGACGGTGGACGAGGAGAAGCCCCTCGAGCGCAGTGAGAGCCTGAGCTCCAGAAGTGTAAGATCTCCACCCGAGAGTAGCTCCTCAGACGTGTGGAAACCTGTCTCACCATCCCTTCTCTTCCTCTCCTCAGAGTTTCACCAAACACAACAAAACCTTCCACAAGCTCTTCCCAGAGCTCCCCGAGAGCGAGGAGCTGCTCCACGGTGAGCGAGTGCTCATAGGAGAAGATGACGCACATGCTAGTTCTGTGGAGGTGCTGTCGGCGGGTTTCTCTCGTTTATCGTTGTTTTGCTTGTGTTTCAGCGTACGTCTGCGCTCTGCAGAAGGAGGTGCCGTATCACGGGCGTCTGTTCATCAGCGAAACGCACGTCTGCTTCTACTCGTCTGTTCTCCTCAAGGACACGAGGGTGAGACGCGTGAACACGCACCCCCACACACGCACGCACGCACCTCCCTGACGCTCCGAGCCGTGTGTTTCAGGTCCTGATTCCCACCAGCAGCGTGAGCTTCCTGAAGAAGCAGAACACGGCGCTGCTCGTCCCGAACGCTCTGTCGCTGCGCACCGCCGACGGAGAGAAGGTGAGCTCCGTTGTCATCGTCAGAGACGGGTAGGGAGCCTCTTCTAACCGCTGTTTGTTTGATCTGCAGCATCAGTTTGTGTCTCTGCGGAACAGAGAGAGCTGCTACAAGCTCCTGCGCTCCGTCTGCCCTCAGCTCGAGGTGCGTCTCTCTCTCTCTCTCTCTCTCTCTCTCATTTTATAGATTTAGTTTCTTATCTTTTAAATCAATGTTTTTAATAAATTATAGGTTTTTATTTTAGGTGTTATTTTTCTTGCTAATCATTTTCTTCAATTTATTTTTTTCTGAAGTGTTTTTAATTGTTACTTTAGGCAAATCAAAGAGCAATATCTGTTTTGTTTTTTTTATTCAAATTTTATTTTAATTAGTTTTAAATAGTTTTATTTAGTTCTTGTTTTGATCGTTTGTTTGTTTGTGTGTGTGCTTTTCTCTTTTGTTTTTTCTCTCTTTTAAAGGTTATTTTTACGCACATATACACGTGTGTGTGTGGATTACTTGGTTTCAGTGTTTTATTTTGCCTTTAATATTAATGAATGTTTTTATGCTGACTTCTGTAATGCCCCTCCTCTCCTCAGGATGGCAGCACTAACAGCAGCCCATTGTTCTCCTCGACTGAGAACAGCTTCGACCACAGCAGCAAGCTTATGGTGAGTGCTCCTCCTCACTAATAACCGACTTCTTATTAAAGAAAGGCACGCCCTCATGGCAGTTATGATCGGAAACAGCTGATCAGATTTGCTGTGATTGATTGATTGATGGATGCATGTTTTAATGGCTGATGCGTAGCATGCTGAACCTGCTCGGATTAAATCACCCTGAGCTGATCTTTTCTGGTGCAGAACTCGAGTCAGTCCAGTCTGGAGGACTCCTGTGAGGTGTCTCCTCCCGTCTCTGAGGTTTCTCCATCGCCTCGAGTGTCACTCTCGCATGGTGAGCAAATATCCCTCCATCCATCCATCCATCCCTCCCTCCACTCATCCCTTGCAAAAACCTTTGTAATAAAAGTGAATTTGGATCAGAAAAAAGTTTTTTTATAACTTGACCACAGAGGGGCGACAAAATCCAATACAATGTTTTGTTTTGTTTTCACTGAACACCCTTTAGACTCTTTCCATGTTTTATGTATTTATTTAAGGCCTGAGGTCCTCAGACAGGAAGTGAGGAGTTCTATGTGTTTGGGGAAATGTTAGCTCTATATTTGGGTGTTCTTTTGGTAATTTGCAGCTTGAGGATTTAGATGTCAATCATTAAGAATTAGCAAACAGGAAGTGACCTGTGACCTCCAGCAACAAAGTTTATTTATGAACAGTTTTAGAATTTTTCGCTTATGATTCTGAAGACAATTAAATTACAGAGTTGCAGCTGTGTCGCCCCCTGTTGGTTAGGAACCTATGTGTAATTGGCATCAAACTACTTCATTTCTAATCTTTCGAAAAGAGAATAAAGACGACGTTTTCTTTCCAGTTGCTTCGTATTATGAAATTGATTCTCATTGGGTTTGATTCAGGAGAAGGTGCTTCACAGAAACATACTTTACTCATAAAATTGTAATTCTATTTATGTGTTTGTTTCAGAGAGTGCGGTTGTTAAAACGTCACCGAGCACGGCGACCGAAGACGACGGCACCAACGAAGAAGACGCTGGTACGCGACACTCACAAAGCCTAGTGAACCGCTTCCTGATTGGCTGACTCAGGCGATCAGCACGGCAGCAAAGCTCCTTTTGATTTTGTGTGTACTTCCTGTCTCAGCAGGAAGTTGGTGGGTGTGGAGTGTGACGGAGCGAGCACGATCTTTGCTCATCCAGAGGGAGATCAACAACCTGAACACGCTGCTGCTCGTCTACCTTGTGCTGTGAGTGCTGCCGTTCTTCTGGTTGAGTTTGCGCGGCGCGGCTGCTGCTCTCTCGCCTCGTGTTGATGTGCTGCGTTTCCGTCGTCAGGGTGCTGATGCTGCTCTTGTCGTCGGGGTACATTGGCCTTCGGATTGTGGCTCTGGAGGAGCAGCTGACGACTCTCGGGGCGATGCCTGACCTCGGCCTCCACAGCAGCGGGTACGGCTCCCTCACGATCTTACCTCATGCCCCTACTGGGTTATATTCTTAAATCATCTGCTGATAGCACCTACTGCTCTAAAAATGTTCTAATAATGCCTAAATTACAAAAAAAATGTTTTAAAATGTATTGTTTTTTTCAATTTCTACTCATGTTTCAAATGTCAAAATTTTTTTGTCAAACATAAATTTTAATTGTTCGTTTTTGCACGGTCTCAAATGTATTCATTTTTTGTTGAAGTTTTTTTTGGGGGGGGATTTTTCTTTTGTGCAAACTTTTTTTTGTTGCAAAAAATCTTGTGTTGCATCTTTTCCAACAAAAATCACCCAGTTATCTTTTGAAGTTCTAATAGTGAATAGTTATCTACTTAATAATGAAGTAGAATATTAAAAAGATAAATAAAATATTTTTCTCTCTGAAGGGTTTGTAAAAATGCATTTTTCCTCAGGTAAAAGAACCACACGTGGCTCTGGGAAACAAGGCAGCGCTGCCGGGGCTGATGGGACCTGGCGGTAAACGAAGAAGATCGATGAAGAGTCTCGTCCAAGGGTGGCGTTTTCTCAGACGATCGTCTGAAACACATTTCATCGTCTCGTTGCATTTCAGCCAAACTCTGACATTTACCAAGGACTAACCTCACTTTCAAATCTTTCTCCTCGAGTCCCTCGTTTTCTGGCTGCGTTCCGCGTGTCGGCGTTTCTCTCTTCAGTATGACATCATTAAAACGCGTTCACTTTGGGTTTAATGAAAAAGAGCGATTGTAGCCACCGGCGAACCCTTAGTATTATCAAGTCTCTCTATTCTATGCACAAATGCTCTAATCAGGTGTTTAACTCACTTCTTTTACTTTTAAGAAATGATGACCAGTTGTTTTTCATAATCTCAACAATTAGAATGAATCGAACCGTACGTGAAAACGTGACGTTTGATGCATCTGGATGTTTCTAAAAACGGCATGTCCGCGCTAGCATTTCCGTTCAGGGCTCGATTAGCGGTACTTGACGAGACGTGCATGGTTCATTTTGTGAACGTTTGTTCTGATTTAAAGTGAGTGGTGTGTTTTTGTTCGGGTGCACTTTATAGTGTGGATGCCTCCTCCGCTCTGTCGGGGGCGCTGTACATTTACTCTTTCATTCTGGGGCTTTAGATGGTGCTATGTACCTCTCGCTCAGGGCTGAAACGGAACCACAATGCATCGTGGGATTGGGGAATCTTTCCTATGCACTAATTTGCCAAGAGTTTTTGTGCTTTTATCGCATGTCGCTCATGGATCATTCCTGCAGTTGAAAACTGACGTTTGCCGGTCGGAGTTAACGGCGATTTGAGCCAAAGAAAACAGTTCTGTTGTCATTTAGTCGTGCTTTTATTGATTACTGTTTTGTTTAATCTGTTAAATGCAAAAGAGGATGTTTACGACCAATTAAAACTTGATATCAGTGAATTTTAAAGCATGAAAAGACAGATATTCACATTTACAGCTTTGTTTGTCTCCATTTTCTAAATGGGAAGAAAAGGGTTTGCGTAACATTTCAAGGTTTCGACGCAGGATCCGTTTGTTTCTCTTGCACTATGGAAGTGTTGATTTGTGTGCATCTGTAACTAAGCCTCTTGTATGTTTTATTTATTGTTTGTGTATCTCAAAGTGGTCTCTGTGAGACTGGCTTTGGCATTGTTTGAATAAATCAAGTGCTGAGGAAATATTCCTGCTCTGGCTCTTTGTTTTTAATGTTTAGTCGAAGATTATCTGTCGACGCAAGTTTCTATAAAATACAAATGTAAGATTTGATTTCAAAATATAAAATCACCAAATGTTCCTATACATGTGTATAAAAGTAAAAAAAAAAAAAAAAAGATTTTTCCTGTATTTATACTTAGTAGATTTATAACTTTTTATATTAATTTCATTCCGCTGCCAATGAACTGTCAAAAAATATTTATATTTAAAATCAAGTTACATAAAACTGATTTCTAATGTGAAGACTACGGAGTCTGGAGAACCTAAGCCTTTTTCTTAAATGAAAATACCTTTTCCTCATCAAAGCAAAACTCAGCTCCGTCTGTCTTAGAAAAAAAAACTGAATCGATTCGATTGAGTCGGTTCGTGGGATTCGATCGCAAAAAAACGTTCCATCGAGCCTCGCGGTGGTGTTTATACCTTTCCAGGTAACTCCTAAGCTTTTTCTTTCTAAAACTCCTAAGCTTTTTCTTTCTGGGTTGTTTCTCCCCGAACACGTTATTTATTTAAGGGTTTCATTAAAGAGATGCTGCTGTTTTGTACGAAACGTGCGTGTGTTCGCTTTCTGACGCGCTTTGGCGGCGCTGGAAAGACTCTAAAGTTACGAGAAAGTATTATTTCTTTGTTTGTTGCATTTTTGCAAACATGTTTCCACCTCTTTGCTGTTGCACGTTTTTAGTTATTTCGCATAATTGTCCAGGTTGAAACATGTCTCTGATCAGTTTGTAAATGTAGCATGAAAACGTTCCAGAAGAGATCGATCATCGATGGGGTGAACTTCGATCGTGTTCTATCACGTCGATTTGTACAAGCACTGCGTGTCGCGGCTTGAGCTCATGAACCGGTTCAACCGGATGCGGTTTTCTCCAGATTTCAAACATGAAAATCTTTTTTGTGCAAGAACCCGAAGAGCGATTGGCTGATGTGTTTTTATCAATAATATTAATTTCTCGCAGCGGGAATTAGCTCCAAACGGCTTGTTTGAGTTAGTAAGAGAAGATTTAATAGTGGGCGTGCACATGACGTCACAGGGGTCCCAAGTGATGGGCGAGTGGCAGATATCCGCTTTCCTCCTTTTGTTCTTTTTTGTAATATATATATATATATATATATATAATTGCCATACTGAACTGAACTGAACTGAACTGAACTGGCAGTCGTGGCCTAGTGGATTGGGTGATTGACTGGAGATCAAAAGGTTGCTGGTTCGATCTCCAGCTCCACTGGGAGTCGAAGGTGGGATGAGTGTTGAAACTCTCTCCATCCTGAGACAACCATGACTGTGGTGACCTTGAGCAAGTCACCAGTTACCACAGCTCCCCGGCTGCCCACCGCTCCCAGTGTGTGTTCACGGTGTGTTTATTCACTGCTGTGTGTGTGCACTTGGATGGGTTAAATGCAGAGCACAAATTCCTTGTATGGGTCACTCCATACTTGGTCGTAACGTCACTTTCATTTTCAAAAACAAAAAAAGAGTTGCAAATATCTACCCGTTGATGTGAGTAAGTGCTTGAAACGGCTAAACGCTGTTGTGCGATTGACTGCTTGAAACAGTTATCATAGAGTTCAGGTAAGTCTGACTTCTGATTAAATATTGAATGTTTCATATCTTTATGCAGTGTGTAGTTTACTTTGAAGTATACATGGACTAAATAAATCTTTAACGGTACATATTTCATTCCGCAGTAACTATACATATATAGTCGTACCGCCGTAGTTTCACGGTATAAAATTTGTCTCCACAGTCTCAAGATGACAAACTGTACCCTCACCCTCACGCACCCCATCCAGACTCTTCAGAAAGTCACATCTATCCCCATGTTCATCGTTGGCATCCTGGGAAACATTTACGTCTTGGTGGTGTTTTGCCATCGTCCCCGAGTCGAATGGACGTACATGAAGATCTACATCTCCAACATGGCCATCGCCGACTGCGCTCTGCTCATCTTTCTCCCAGTTAAGATCCATTTCTACAATAAGGAACTGCCTGGGGATTTGACGCAGCTCTGCAACATCGTTTTATTAGTTTATTACATCAATATGTATGTTAGCATCTACACCGTGACCGCGATAAGCGTCGTGCGGTTTATCGCCATCATGTATCCCATGAAAGCCAGGGAGATTTTCTCTTGTCGAAATGCCTTGGTGGTTTGCGCTCTTATTTGGGTTTTGATTTGTTCCGTGAGCCCTCTGTATTTCGTCGCTGACTCCACTAACGATAAAACCATGTGCTTTCAGAGGGTTAAGGAAACGCTGTCGTTGCATTTCATTTTATTACTGGTCGTCATCGGGTTTCTCCTTCCGTTCCTCATCATGCTATATTGCTCCGCCAGAGTTGTGCACACGTTGTACAAACAGCTAAACATTGGCTCGCGTTCGGAAAAGATGCAGTGCATGTTGATAATCCTGGCTAATTTAATGGTGTTTGTCGTCTGCTTTCTTCCGATTCACTTGGGCTATGTTTTAAAATACATTGTGCAGAAAGATTACCCGAACCCTCCGGAGAACTACAACTGCAACACGAAACAGACTGCGCACAATTTCCTTCACAGTGCGTTCTGTTTTTCGGACATGAACTGCGGATTGGACTGTATCATCTACGTCGTTGCTACGCAATCTTCCTGGAGCATGTGCAGCGCTAAACAACCGAACATTGAGGAGTGCGACTATAATAAGGTTTCAGATTCCGAGCGCAAAACTTAAGCCTGCGAAGGCTTTTATTCTGTAAAACTTTTAGCTCTTTCTGCAGGAAACTGTTAAACGCACAAAAGACTTTATTCTTGCTCTGATGCTAAAGAACAACAAACCTCTTTGATTACATTAAAACATACTTTTTGTATCTTGAATAATTTTAGCTTTTTAAGGATGTGTGTCATTTTTCTGGGCTTTTATTATGAAAAGTTGTGCTATATCCATTCCATTTTTAATGTAATTGCATTTTTCCTGTACTTTAAAGAAGAGCTTGCTTTCAAGAACAATGGAATCACTTTTGTGCCACACAGAATACAAAAATATTTATTATTCTTTTCAAAATGAACTGTTTAAGTGAGCTGCCAATCACAATCCCATTAGCCAATCAGAGCGAAGCCCTAACGAGGAATTTTCTAGCAAATTTGCAAAAACTTTAAAAAAGAAAGCAAAAGAAAACACCTGCAGTGAATTGAAAACTGCAAAAAGACAAAGTTCATTTAGTTTTTTATCATTTGTTATTTCCACAAGTTTAGTTTTTTTTGTATTTTGTAAAATGTCATTGATTTAATTTGGCACAAAACTGATTCCTGTTTACATTCTTTAACTAACTTGAGATTTGATGCTTATTCGTAAAATTACATTTTGGTGAATATTAAACTTTAAAATCACAGCCTTAAAGTGTCCATGAATCAAAATAAAATTAAACAAACTCTTGTAAAGTTTTCTCGTTATTTCATCAATATTCAACTCCATCTTTCACATGTTGAATGTGATGCTAGCTATTGAACTCGCTAATCTTATGAATAATCTGTTGTTTTTATTTCATATGACCAATAAAACATTTTAAAGCAAACCATATAGAAATTCTGTAAAAGCTTTTCTCATTTTAAATAAATAAATATTATGAACTTATTTTAAACGAGGTCAATCTGAGGCACCGAGAAGAACTTTTCTGGAAGTTCACACACTGAATATCTTTAAATTGAATAACTATTGTGTTAAATATCACTTTACATGACGAAACGTTCATTTCTTTCATGAGAAAATCTCGACATGAAACACTCGCGGACAGCTTGTGAGCAAAGGTAGAAACAAATCTCAGTCAGGGAAAACAAACTTGTGTTAAGTTAGTGAACTCCTGAGATTCTTTCCAAGTTTTCCATGACACTTCTATTCACATTATGCTAGCTTTATAGCAGCGTCTGCTCTGGAATCTAAGGGAGAGTTTCCAGCCCTTCGTGTCAATGGTAGGGGAAACGATGTGGTTTTTGAACAAGAGCAATGACGTTATGTTAATACTCCATGGTGTCATTTATTCATGCAAATTTTGAAATGAAATGGAGGCACACCACAGGGAGGGCTGTTGATTGTGGTGGAGATCGTCCCGTGATGAACGTCTCAGCTGTCAGAAACACTCTGCCGGCGAGGAGGAGCGTCTGAAATGCTCCTCTTATACGTGCACAGCTGCAGCGCTCCTGGAACACACTAAATATTAGCATCATCGCTGGCAACATGCATGAAACTCCTGATGTGATGCGAACACAAAGATCTGTTGGATGTTTTGATGCTAATGATCCTAATTAAACCACATGCTAAAGCTAGCCCCTGAAACATTAGCGGATGCTAAAGAGAGAGAACCTGCAGCGAGAACCAGAGCAGTGGCTATCCATCCCACGATGAAGGACCAGGAGAAGCTCCAGTCGATGAAACGCCGGCCGAAGAAGCTCAGAGTCATCCCGGTGTAGACGGCGAGAGCCAGCAGCGCCAGAAACCCTGGAAATACACGAGTCATACATTGTTTCCATTCAAAAAGTGAATCTATGCATTCATTTACATAGTTTCATTGACAACCAATGAAAACCCTGCGGAAATTGGGCAATTTAACGCAAAACACTCTCAAAATCCTTAAAATGGTCTTCCAGTCTAGCCTACACAACCATGGGGAAGACTGCTGACGACCAAAACATAAACATTGACAAGGTGTGACACAAAAGGTCAAGCTCATTAATAGACTGGTGAAAAGTGTAAAAGCGATAGGGATAAACACCCCGGAGAGGAATGTGAAACAAAAACAACTCAGAAATGTGGAGAATGGTTCACTCAGGGTGGAATGCTGCTGGAGGCAATGCTTCCAGAAGCACCAGATGGAAGCAGTGTTCTCTGATAAAAGTACATTTTGCATTTCCTTGGGAAAGCTAGGACCCAGAGTGGAGGAAGAGAGGATAGGCACGCGATTACGTCTTTATGTCCAGCGTTAAGTTTCTACTGGGAGTGATGGCTTGGGATGCCATGTTATCTGCTGGTGTTGGTCCACTTTTCTAAAGTCCAAGGTCATCGCAGCCAACTATGAGGGTGTATCAGAGCAGAACGCAGTAAACAGTGGTTTACACACAAAAAAACAGAGAAATCTACTGCTCACTAAAGAAACGAGTGGCTGCTGATTGGCTACAGCTCCAACAGTAATATCCGGATTGGCTCCACACACAGGAAGGAAACTCTGAGAACTTCTCAGCTTTTAAAATGTTCAAATAATTATGAAGCAAAACCTGATGAGGGTTCGTCGAGGAGGCGGTGGTCGTCCCTGAAAATAATGATGAGAGAAACACTGAGAAATCAACCCCTACTTCAACGAAACTATGAGCACATTACCCCCGTTCTGTCAATAATCCTCTATTAACATCCACAAACCGAATGGTTCATGGTTCTGGTTGTGTCTAGGTGCGTCACTGACCGGCCAGCAGCAGGGCAACCCCCCCGCTCTGCACTCGTCTGCTCTGGACGCGGGACTGAGTGGATGCTGTGATGCCCAGCAGGACACCAGTGAAGCAGCTCAGCACCGACAGCAGCATGAAGGCCCGCGTGGCGTCCCAGAACGCTGCGGGAAAACAAACACTGCATCATCTTCATCATCATCATCATCATCATCATCATCACAGCTCGACTGAAACAGAACCAGCAGCCGAGATATTTCCAACGTTAATCTCGAGTTCTCGCACTTTAAAGATCACCTGAAGAACCTATTGGGGATTTCAGAAGAAATCATTTAGACGCTTACAACGCTCCACAAAATAAATAATGTGAGGATCCTGCTGTGACGCGGTAGCCCCTAAAGTCTGCCGTTAATAAATACCAGTACACCATCAAGATTATTAAACAAGACAGAAACGTCTCAGGGTGATAATGATCCCAAATGAACAATCTGTAAAATAATGGGATGCAAGATTACTGAGCTTACAGTTTAAGAAACGTGACGATTAAAAAAACAATGAGTTAAAAAATATGAGTTTTGAAATATTGGTGTTTCCATCTAAATTGAAATTATTGTTTCTTTTCAAAGAGTAAAAATACTGTTATTTTTTTAAGAAACACAATAGTGAAATTACATGAACATTTTTAAAAAGTATTGTATTTTCATTTAAAAGTATTGAAAATTAATTTTTGATCATTTCTATTACAGATTTTAAATAAATATAATAGTCTACTTACATTACAAATCTGTAAGAGAATAGTATTTATGGTTGAGATAACTCTATTTAAAAAATACAAATGTAAATTTACATGGCAAATAACATTTCACCGTTTTATTTATGACTGGAGTCTATTTTGAAGAGAAATAATAAAACATTTACATCCAAAAATTTTATTTTCCAATAATATAAATTATTTAAAATTGCACAATTACATTTTGTAAAATAACGGTATATTCCAGCAAAATTGTTGTAGTTATTTACAAAAAAATATTTACAACAAAGATTTTTTTAAACAAGGTATTGTTATATTCATGAAATAAAACTGAATAATAATTTCCCTACGATAACAGGAATAATGTGTAAAATTATGGGATGTGCTGTTTATCTTTTCTCACGTTATTTGATTTTCATACCAAAGGTTTTTTACACTTGTGGCGTGTTGCCAGACGAATATAATTTCGTAATGTGTTTTACAGTGTAGCGCTACTCGAATGCCCCTCATCCCCCTCACCTGTTAGCTGCACTGCATCATGGGATTGAGAAAACTTGTCGTATGCTCATATCATATTCTCGCCAGAAGTGTTAACTCCTCCAGCTGCCTCTCATTCACTGATTTTAGTAATTAACCAAACCGTGTTTCACCTACTGGTCAGCATGTAAGGGCTTTCCTCACCCACGCTCAGAGTGTGCGCATGGCACTTGCGGTTGATGCAGAACCTCCACAGTCCCTGATTGGCTGCATTCCCTGAGTAGCGGTACTGCATCCAATAATCCGTCGCCGTGGAGATGACGAGGAGCACCAAGGCAGCCGCACCACACAGTGAGGCCCCGCCCACCAGATTGAACACCATCAATCAAACGTACCGTCCTGTGAGCAAATATTCGATCAATAAGTATCACCAATCAAACACTCCACTAATGAACCGACCAATCAGAACGCTTGAATATCGTCGAATAAGAACAGCTAGCAACAGACCAATAACAAGCTTATGTTAGTTATGTGCCCTTTATAGAAACAAAACCTCTACGATCAGAATGTTTCACAAATAATCTCAGATTCATCTTTTATTTTTCTATAATGCCTCCAAGCTTTTCTACATCAGCAGCAGCAGCCCTCGTGTGCATTCCATCTGTGATCTCCTGATCGTCCACGAATGAAAGCAGCGGTTTCATCTGAGAATATAAAAGGTGATTAAAGCGGTGTGAAAGCGAATCGATTGCACAGCACAAACTGAATCAGCGCATTTCAGAGCGGGCAGGAACCGGGCCAAGTCTACGGCTCAGCGTTTAACCCTTGAACACAATCACGAAGGGTTTTCTACCACTCCTCTTTTCAGAACCTCTCAAAAGGTTTGAAGGCTTATGCGTGTAGACTTGAACCTTCCAGGACCTCCGTGTGGTTCTTGTGAACCCCTCTTTTATCTTCTTGCCTGTGTGTTTGAATCATTGTCCTACTGGAATACCCATTCTTGTCTAGTTTTCCAACCTTTAAACTTCATGGGATGCGATTTTAGTGTGGAGCTCCAGACCAAGTTGAGTTTATAGTTACTTCACAATCTCACCAACAATTGCTAGCTTCTTACCAAGTGGCTTCTGATGGTCTTGCCTTGTGTATTTCTACAGTCTTGTCTATGACCCCTGGAAACAATATTTGGTCTTGGTAGGAACCTGATTTTCGGTGAGGTCTTTTAGAGATGATGCTTTCTCATAGACTCATAATCCCAGCTGGATATTTTAGATCCAAAAATACTTTTGTAATACTGTCCTTCCATGTTAAAAAGAAAACCTACGGTAATTAATAATGTTTATGGAAGGGTGATGTAAATGTAGTTGCATGAAACCAAACTAAAATGTACTGTTGAAACACTTAAATCAAATACGTATTCAACTAAAAAAACACACTCAAACATCTCGATATATTCCACCCAAACCCGGTTTCAAAGGTTGCTAAGTATACAATTTTTGAGAGACATTTGAGGAGAATTTAAGATAAATAAATGCATGTTTTCTCTCAAACAATGGCGGTTTCTGTCTCTCACTGTCCTCTACTGGACAGATCTTTCTTTCATTCACAGGATGAATAACAGCCATTCATTAGAACCTCACAAAACGTGCCGTGAAAACAAACAAAACATAACTTGTTTTTGCAACAGAAAAGAGCTTAAAGTACTCAAAACTACACACAGAGTTCCACAATCAAATAAAAATTAAAGTTTGCCTCACCTCTTCGACGGTTGGAATCTCCCGCGCAGAATGCGCTCCGTGCACGCGCCCGTCAACGGTTTTTAAGCCCTCTGCTCACGACCGTCATTGTCCAGGTCACAATACGCGAGTCCTCCCGGCGTCCGTGTGAGTTGTGAGGTAATCCCGGTCGTGATTGTTCGGTTATTATCACTCCTCGGAACCCCGCCAGTCTCCCTCGTCACCGGCTCCGGTTGGTGACGTGCGCCGAGGAAACTGAGTGCGAGTTCATGAGCCCACCTCTGTCTGAAGAAGCGAGACAAACACGAATCTCTAAATAAACTCCAAATAACTAATGATAACGTTAAACATTAGAATGATTTAACATTAATTCGATTACTATTGTGTCCCCGTTGCGTTATTTTGGTACAGCAGCCTGCGTTTGGCAAGATGTACCGGTTTAACGGAATTATAGGTTTTCAAAGCAAACAACAAAACACGGTTCTGAGTTCAACTTTTACAATAAAAGAGAGATAATCGTTCGACCTGGTGTTAGCAAGTACCTAATAAAGTGGCCGGTGAGTGTAGCTGGGGTCTGGCTGAAGATGACGCATCGCTTCATCAGGAAGTGGTTCAGGTGGAGGATGGGTCCAGGATGGAGAAGGGCCCTCGCTAGAGATCGTGTTCCATCTGAAGTGAGAGAGTTGGGGGATGTTTATGTGGTGATCACCACTTTTAAATGTTCAGGAACATCGGGTGGAGTTTATCTGATGTTCTGGAGGAAATCAGACGTAAAACACAATATTTCAGAGGGTTTTCAGCTGAGAAATGGTCAGATTCGAGAGGAAGGTTATGATTGTGAAGCTGCAGATTTCTCTTGGTTTGAAATGAAGGAAGCTCTGAAGCGAGATGAAGAGGTTTGTGTTTGATCTGAAAGCTTCACAGCGAGAGCAGCTCAGAGAACACACAGATATTAGGAGCTCGTGTCTTTAAAAAGCTCATTTCCTTTCTGATTAAAACAGGAAGTAGCAGAAGTCGTGTTCAGAGATGCTCAGAGAAACGCCTTAGATGGTCATGAGCTTGATTCATCTTTTTAAAAAGCGTTTCATCCGTTCATCTCTCACTTCTTCTCGACGAGTTCCTCTCTCAGCATCACTGACCCAAACCCTTGAAGATGTTCCAGAGATTCTGGATCTGTTTGTGTCTGTGTTCTTTCATCGGTGAGTTCAGCTTCTCTGTTTTTATCGATCATTAACAGAAGATTGACGAGCGTACAATTATTCAATATCTTCAGATATTTACAAACTCAAAGCCAAGCTTCCAGCTGTTGATACGCTTTGCTCTAAAGATCAAAAATAGAACTTTATCATCAATCAATCAATCACACCTTTATCTGTCACATACTCTGTTACATGCAGTGAAATAGGATCCCTCTGACCACAGACATAGACCGGATGGGGACAGGCCAGTGTTGAGAGGTAGTATTTGAGACAGAAACAGAGAAATGGACGTACAGTAGGTAAAGTAGCTCAAAAAGAGCCTTTCCGCACGTTCCTTCAGAGGGCAGTGTGGAGCAGGATAAAAAAAGCCACTGCACCAAGCTGATATAGACATAATACAGAGAAAACATTGCAGGAGGGGGTGGAGTCAAGGAAAGTCAGCAGCCGACAGTTTCCTGCAAGAAACTAGAAAAACAATAGAGGAGCGGGAAACACTGAAGAAGGATTTAATGATCGTGTTGTTTGCTCTGCTGAACTCCGGGTGCCACTGTGGACCTGCCATGAAGGACAGGGCGACCAGGAGACCAGAAGGAGACAGGGAAGGGTCCCTGACATCCCCCCAGCTGGAGATGTTCCAGTGTTTAATGTGTTTCAGACGGAAATGTTAACAATATGCGTTTAACTTGAACTGACATCGAAATAGAGGACGCTCGAGATCTGACGTCTGGCAGCACTTTGGTTTTCCGTGTTTTGAAGCTTGGGGCGTGGCTGTGATCAAAAATGACGCTCAATAGACGATGTGTAGACGTATGTTTGTGCAGTGGGTTATAATCTTTATGCAAATAAATGTAAATGAAATTATTTAAATGATTTATATATTCTGGTTCCTCTTCAATCGATGTTTTTCAGACTCAACTTTCAGAGCTTTATACCAAGAAAATAAATTCAGTTTGAGAGAAATGATCTGGGAGTTGGGAGGCATGCTGAAGGAGTTAAATCCGGTTTAATCTGTTCTTCAGGTGGATCTCAGCAGCAGAAGTTTGTTGTTGTTGAAGGAGGTTCAGTCACTCTGAGCTCTGGTTTCACTGAACTGAAGGATGAAGATCTGATTCGATGGAGGTTTGGAGATGAAGAAACGGTAATCGCTGAAATCGACGTGAAAACAAACAGATGCTCTGTGTTTGAGGATGTTCTTGATGGAAGATTCAGAGACCGGCTGAAACTGGATCAGACCGGATCTCTGACCATCAGAAACCTTACGATCAATCATGGAGGACGTTATCTCCTTCAGACCAGAGATAGAAACAGAAGTGTTCTTCTGAGAGTCGATGGTGAGTTAAATATTACTTTGATTCGTTTTAATCTCAAAGATTATTTTCTTTCTCTGAATGAATCTGTGAATCAGAATCTGTTTCTCTCTCTGTTTGTGATTCAGTAAAGAGGAGGTGGAGGAGCGTGGAGGTGAAGAGAGGAGATTCAGTCGCTCTGAGCTCCGGACGAACTGAAATAATGAAGGATGAAGAGATTCGATGGAGGTATGAAGGAGAAACCATTGCTGAAATCGATAAAGAGAGAAACCTCTTCACTGTTCATGAGGATGTTCTCGACGGGAGATTCAGAAACCGACTGAAACTGGACGATAAAACTGGAACACTGACCATCTCAGACTTCAGATCTGAACAGAGAGGATTGTTTTCTGTATCGAGCGAATATTTCGATGTTGGTTTCTATCTCTTTGTTTCCGGGTGAGTGAGTTCCTCTTTGTTTTATTATTAAAAGAACATGAAATAATTCAGAAACCTGTTCTTTACTTAAAATCTACTTTCAGAAGCTTTTTCTGAGACACAACTGCTTCAGTTTCTTCTGTTTGTTCTTCTGATGCAGAGGAAAGATCAGTGATGGAGGGAGAGTCCGTCTCTCTGAGCTGTGGAAGAGATGGAGAATGGATTCTATGGAAGTTTGGAGATGAAGAAACGTTAATCGCTGGAATCGAAGACTATGGATGGTCTGCAGGTGTTTTTGTGGATGTTCTTGACGGCAGATTCACAGACAGACTGAAACTGGACAGTAAAACTGGAACACTGACCATCAGTAACATCAGATCTGAACACGCTGGAGATTATAGATGTTACGAGGAACTCAGATCACTGACGGTGTATCGTGTGTCAGTCTATGGTGAGAGATGCTCATGGTTCTGTAGATGTTGAAGCTCTGGATGAAATCAGACGAATGGTTTCTCTCTGGTTCTCAGCTCCGGTTCCTGTGGTCACCAGAGACTGTTCCTCTTCCTCGGAGCAGATCTGTTCTCTGCTGTGTTCAGTGAATGCGAGCGCTGCGACTCTCTCCTGGTTCAGAGGAAACACTTTAATCTCCAGCATCAACGAGTCGGAGCTCAGCATCGCTCTCTCTCTGCCTCTGGAGGATCAGGAGAACATCTCCTACAGCTGCGAGCTCCACAGCATGGTCCAGACTCAGCATCTGAACGTCTCTCAGCTCTGTGAGCCGTGTGCAGGTGCCGCGCTCTCGTGAACGCTTCTTTCACTAATAATAGTGCTCGTCTCACTTCCTGTTTGTTCCTCAGACCCGGGGCACTGCTGCGGTCCCACTGAACTCATGATCCGATTGGTCCTCGCTGCTCTGGTGGGCATGGCTACGGTTCTTCTTATGGTGTATTACGTCAGATCCAGACGAGCTGAACGAGGTCGAACTCGTGTTCGGGATTCTCAAACTTAAGAGAAATTCTCTTTCATTGCTTCTGCAGCTCATTTGCATATCGTTATATGTTTCGCGAATCAGATCAGCCACGCAATTATCAGATCATATTCAGGAGACCTCCAGGTCATCTCCAACATGCGAATAGCTAGATGATCTAAAGACATTCCTGAAACAAACTTCTGGAGACTAACAGAAAACATTTGATTTCAGTCACTAACAGTAAAGTACTGAGATGAACGGTTATATTTACCATAGACTTACCTTCCACAGAAATCCTAGTGTAATTTCCTGGAATTCTCATAGTTGAGATATAGCGGTGATTAAAATTACAGGCCTGTATCATCTGGTTAGTTTGAAGCTTCTATGTGGTTAAGTTTTAGTTACAGTTTGACCTCATGTTAAAATTACCCAGCATTCAAAGCCTTTAAGGAATTCTTTTAAAGCTCTGAAAAGAAATAGAAATCGGAGTCAGACGTCTTTGGATGTCTTGGGCAAAGTTTGGTGACAGACGGTCTAGGAGTCCGTTTAGCATTTAGACTTTTTTTGTTTTGAACAAAAACAATATGTAGCTTTTACATACAAAAATTATTTGTAAAGTAAACAAACTTAGAATTTGAAAATGTAAAGTATTTAACGCCCTGCTATTCAGTCCATAAAGGTAATGATAGGTTTGTGAGACCGAACAAAATGTTTACAAAAATAACAGCGGTTTCAGTTTCCTGTTTGTTGTTTACTCGTCGAAACATCAATTTAACTATAAAGCCTTGGAATGATACACAAACTACGAAATCTGTACTTCAATCACATAAAATATTTATTTAAAATATCAGCCTCCACATTCGTTCACATACTCTCCGTATAACACACCTCGACGCTATACAACATCTATGATAGACATTCAGCATTACAGAAAAAACCCTGGGTGCATCAGAGACCAGAGCGGTGTCTGATGGACTCGGATTAATTCTGTGACGAATTAGTGACCAAACCATCAGCAGGAAGCTCATAGAGGGGCTCCACAAGTTCCTTATATGGTCATTCCGATCACCTAAGCTCCACCCAGTCACTGATCCAAAGGAAGCCCTGCCTGTCTCAGTTTACCCTGCCCTTGTAAAGGATACAGTTCACTCCAAATAAAGGCATGACTGGTGTTTACAGGTCTCAAACCGTTTCGTAGTTAAGTTTTTTTAACTTTCTTTTTAAATCAAGAGTCAACCGCTCCTTATTTGAGCATTTTCCTGGCTCCACCCATTTAGATCCCCAACATCTCTCCTCTTTAATAAAGAATCACTTCTTATTTGCCTGCCCTTTTCCTGCCTTCATACCCCTCCCCCCTTTATTACCCTTCCCTCCCCCTCTGCCCTTCCCACCTTTGCTACCCCGCCCCTTCCCCTCCTTCCTCTGAGCAGCTTTAGTATCTTTCTTCAAGCGCCTGTCAACAACTCGGAAGGCTCCCTTGACTCCAGTGGGACGGCGAACTTTGCGTCCGACCCCTTTCTTTGCGACGACATAAGTGAGTTCCCGTTTCTCTTTTCCGACGCCAGCCTTCTTATAGATACTGCGAAGAGAGAGAGAAAGGCACATTACAGTAACAAAATAATAAATTATCAATAAAAAAAGTAATCTTTCCAAGTAAAAAATATAAACATTTTGAAAATGTAAATGTTCATGGTAAATATAAAGTTTTAAAAAGTTATTTCAACAATTAACAACTTTGGAAAAATACAGTCCATTGAAATTTTTTTTAGTGTTACAATGGTCACAAAACTATTTTATTTAAAACAGTTAATTTAGATCGGCCCGAGCGCACCCGTCTAGACCGTATTCGGCTACTTAGATTGTTTGTGTGCACGCGCACTATTAACTATTTAATTAAGTGTAGAAAACAAGACAATAAAAAGGTGCCGTGTCTCTCAGCAGGTGATTAACTGGTTCATTATTGGTCACCAGTCAATGGATTAGCAGAGAGTTTATCTGCGAGTGCTTCAGCACACCAAGACTAGAGAGAGGAGCCAGGGTGTGACTCTAGCCTCGCTTACAAACGTTATAATGAAACTAAACAAATAATAATAATAATAATAATAAAAAACAAAAAAAAAAAACATCTGGACGTGAGCCAGGCTCGGAGGGGGGGGACTGACCTCTTGAGCTGAGCCATCTTCTCCCGCTCCGAAATGTCCACAGTGTTCACCACAGACTCTGCTTTCTTTTTGGCCTCCTCCATCTTCTTCAGCATCTGAAAACATGAGATGGAGTCAGGTTAGGGAAACAATGCAGCTTCGTATCGGCGGGAAAGCTCGAGAATAAAGAACACATTATAAATAAAAGTAATCACATTGTTCTAGAAGTCAAACTTTAACTTGATGAACATTATGTTTATTTCAAAATCTGATATTTCTGGAAACATTGAATAAAATCAGTTTGGCTCTCACTCGTCTCTTTTTGCGTGCTTTGGCCTCAGCCACTCGTTTGATGGGCCGAGCGTTGATCTCTCTCCACTTCTGCTTGTATTCCTCCACCATCTCTCTGGTCAGAGGAACCGGTCTCTTCCGGTGCTTCTTCTCATCATCCACAAACCAGGCTGGAATCTCAGTCGCATCCTCGGAGTTTGCAAACCTGCAGAAAAAGCGCAGTTGCTACCCCATGTGAACAACCCTGTGTGTCTGAGCCCGTAACTCCCAAAACCAGACCCCCCCACCTCCCCCAGCTACCACAGCATTCAGCTGGACATACAGGACTGGCTTCAACCACTTACAAACCCGTTGGATCTCTTAGAGGCCTCGTCCCATCTGGACCACTGCCGAGACCCCATCATGTGTGGAGCACTTGCATTACTTCCCCACTGCCCGCACTTAACCCCCACCCCCCCACATCCACCCTTCTAACACTCCATTGCAACCGCCACAACCTGGAGCACTTAGACACTTCTGTACAGGTCACATCTGGACCAGAAACACTTCACACAATAAAAAAAAATGCACTTTAATAAAAGTGTCTCTCAGCAGGTGATTAACTGGTTCATTATTGGTCACCAGTCAATGGATTAGCAGAGAGTTTATCTGCGAGTGCTTCAGCACACCAAGACTAGAGAGAGGAGCCAGGGTGTGACTCTAGCCTCGCTCAACTTCACAAAAGTAATATTTAAAATGTTCCTTCTCTAATATTTAGATTTACACCTTTGTAAAACAAACGCACACATGAAGAACTGGAGAGAAATTATTGACCCGATCAATGACGGCTGATCACTATAGGGAACCTCTACTAACAGGTCAACCTAGAACACTAACTGACTGCTCACCAGACTAAACCAACCCCCCGGACCAATCACAGAGCAGAAACTCATGTACCTGTGGAAGGAGTCGTTGATCAAGTCCCTCTCTCTCTTTTTGGATGCAGCAATCTGAGCACCGAGAGCCAGACCCTCCGCGTTCAGGACACGCGCTCGTTTATCTGAAGCGAGAGAAACACACCGCGTTCAGAACACTGCAAGTGACGGAGGATTTCATGAAAATAAAGAACATCGTGTCTCTCAGCAGGTGATTAACTGGTTCATTATTGGTCACCAGTCAATGGATTAGCAGAGAGTTTATCTGCGAGTGCTTCAGCACACCAAGACTAGAGAGAGGAGCCAGGGTGTGACTCTAGCCTCGCTTACAAACGTTTAGTGCATTTACTTTAAATAAATATTCATTTATTTCTAAAAGATATTGAAATATAATGTTACCTTTCAACATTAAATACAAAATATTGAACTTGATTTTGACTGACTTGATTTTTCAATGGGAGCAACTTGAAACTCGTCCTCATCGAGCGCTGCTCTCGTACCGACGTGCGCCGAGGCTCGTTTCATCTGTGCAATCTCCCTGTTCAACAACAAACAGACCAACATTCAACCTAAACACACTTCAACAAAATATGTCAAAACAACAAGATTTCCAATTGTGAAGATGTCGCGCACCTTCCACCCGACGGGCCAGAACGGCTCCATCTAAACGTCGAACTGGTCTGATGACACCAAAAGGGTGTCATTGAACCGAGCTTTAAAACAAACGTGAACAATAAAATGAGGTTTGGTGCCGTGTCTCTCAGCTGGTGATTAACTGGTTCATTATTGATCACCAGTCAATGGATTAGCAGAGAGTTTATCTGCGAGTGCTTCAGCACACCAAGACTAGAGAGAGGAGCCAGGGTGTGACTCTAGCCTCGCTTACAACTAGGAAAAAATAAAAGTTGTGAAATTCGACCAAACACTTTTTAACATGCAATTCTACTAGCGCTCCAATAACTTAGTGGTACATCCATCTTGGACAAACTACACGTTATGCACGCCATGACCTGAGGCAAACTCAATTTGAGGTAGAAAAGCTAAAATTATGAAATCTTAATTTAGATCTTTATATCTGGATAGAGTTAATAATCGACCGCCATAATCAAATGAACTGATGAACCGTGAAGAGACGCACAATTTCAGATGTGGTTTTACTAATAATCCAGTTCTAGTCTTGTCATGTCATCACACTCTGAGCAAACGCTCTCATGAAAGGATTATAATCAAGAATAAGTGTAGAAAAGAACAAACCAGATGAGGTGAAAAACATCTGGACAGTACAACGAGATGGGCCTCCGTATCTCTGCAGTACCAGCACGTCTCCATTTTTACTCAGAAATGTTTCATTATTAACTCAAATTTGACTTTAAGCCATTGTTGGTTTTTAACCAGACAGAAATGGGCTTTCTGTCAACTACACAATGCCTTCTAACAGGTCTTGCAGTTCCAAGGACTACCACAAGGAGACACCAGTCACAAAAATTAATTTGTATTACAAAGCAATTTACATTTCTGTTATGTTCGTTTCATAACACACGCACGCACACACAAAAAGGCATCACAGGGCCCTAAAATCCCAAACTAGACAGAATTTTGCTGAGCTTTAGATGAAGTTTTTAATAGAAGCTGGAAAAATCTTCATTCCCCACCCGAAGCACGGCTCTTAAATCATTGTTTATGATGGAAAATCTACAGACTCTGGCGTCACCTCTCATCCTCGCTGCTGTCATCATCCGAGTCACTGTCGTCACAGGCCTCACTTGCTTTGTTTTTGGGCGTCGTCACTTCCTGTGAGGGTGTGGCTGCTGACTGTTCCTGTGGTTCCTCCACCTTCCTCTTTTTTCCTCGTTCAGACTGCAGCAGTTGTGTTTGCATCAGCTCGCTTGCCGCATCAGCATCATCGTTCAAATCCAGCTCCGCAAAGATATCCTGAGCGAAGACAGCAATCAGATCCATGGCAAACCGGTTTAATCCAGTTTAAACGAGTGATTCTCACCTTGCTGAACCACATGTTAGTCTCACGCTCCTTCTTCTCATCTTTTCCCTCCAGTTCTACGAGTAACTGATTGGCGTTCGCATCCCCATCCTCTTCAGGTTGCTTGAAGGAAACCCTGAACATAAATTAAATGATTGTTGGTAAATAAAAAGGTTAAAACACTTATTTTCAACAATAAGAGCATGAAATTTGTGTTTTTTTATTTGGCTCATCTTAGATTGCTGCACTGGTTGGTTCTTAGAGGTTCTGTATATCTGCAGGGCGAGCAGCTGAGGACCGTTTCATGAATGTGTTGAAAGGGTTCCCCTACCATTAAATAAAGGGGCACCTCAGTGGTCGATAGCTTGTTTATTGTTAAAGTATTAAAATGTTAAATTGCACCTTTTCACCTTCTATGTCACACTCTGTCTTGCAGAAGTGAATGACGCCGTGTTATGCTTGCCTACCTTTGTGCAAATCTGCCTACCAGTAAAGCGGAAATGAAACAAAGTCACATTTTGAAATTAGAAACCACTTAAAAAAACTTTGTTAGGTTCTCCTGTAATTAGACAGGAAGAATGAGACATGCAAAACAAATAAAAAATAAAAAAAAGAACAATAAAATGAGGTTTGGTGGCGTGTCTCTCAGCAGGTGATTAACTGGTTCATTATTGGTCACCAGTCAATGGATTAGCAGAGAGTTTATCTGCGAGTGCTTCAGCACACCAAGACTAGAGAGAGGAGCCAGGGTGTGACTCTAGCCTCGCTTACAAACGTTTACTTCTAACAAACACCGCTTCATTTTACATTAAATAACATTCATTAGTCATGAATAGAATTAAAACTAAGAATAACTTCTCATGGCTATTTTTAAATTCTGTTCTGCATAATTTTTAGCGTCTGACATTCAAAGATCATATATAAGCTTTCCAAGTCAAAGTATCACATTAAATAATAATATTTACACTGAAAATGTAAGCAACACTAAGACACAGTGTGTATAGAGCATAAGGAACAGTAGACTCTTACTTTTTCTTCTTGCTCTGCATCTGCTGCTCAGTGTCATGAATCTGGTCCAGATCCTCAGAGTCCAGATCTGAGGCCAGAGACACGCAGTCGTCCTGCTCCGCTTCATCTTCAATATCGAAATCTCCATCACCATCGTCGATTATTGCGTCCGCAGCTGCCATATCGCCTTGAATCAGTTCCGCCACCATCTGCACAACATATTAGGAGTGAAAATGCAGAATGTAAAACCTCCTGGAGACTATTTAACGTATTGTCATCAGGAGAGCCAACCGATATATCGGCAGAGACTGAGTGAACCATTTCAAATAAATCAATTTAACCTGGGAAATCTGATTAATCTTTGTTTATGTATCAGTAAAATTGAGAAATCAACTGAAGTGTTTTACCAATGTTTTAGCAGAGATGGTATGGAACAAATGAAAATAAGGTAAACGTGGAATTACAAAATAATCACATCATGCATTTTACTGATCGTTTGGATTGAATAAAACTTACAAAACTATTTAAAATAAACACAGCATATACAGTGTACATATGTAGTAAAAAAAGTTTTTCAATAAAAACACAAAATATGGAACACTTTAAAAATAGAGGCATTAATACGGTAAGTTAAAATGAATCAGAATTTATATTAAAAACTATAAATATAGAATTTAGAAGGTCACCTGATGTGGTTAACCAATAGACAGCCAAAAAAATATGGGCGTGTCACCCCGCCTACAGCCATTGGGCTAATAAGAGGCAAGCTCCTGATAAGGATAGAACAGTCGTGGTTTCAGAGCTCCGCCTCGAGTCCAGCTCACATATGCAGCTGTGATATACGACTTATTTTATCATTTTTAACAAGAATTTGATCGTTGGCAATGTAATCACATGTCCCCGTCTAGAATTTTTAGAGTTAAGCGATCGTGAAATAAAGAACATCGTGTCTCTCAGCAGGTGATTAACTGGTTCATTATTGGTCACCAGTCAATGGATTAGCAGAGAGTTTATCTGCGAGTGCTTCAGCACACCGAGACTAGAGAGAGGAGCCAGGGTGTGACTCTAGCCTCGCTTACAAACGTTTACTTCATATAAATTTACAAAAGAAAAAAAAAGATTAAACATATAGAAATTATTTAGATAAAACCACTGTAGATGTAGAATAAAAAAAGAAAGTAACTTTACACTTAATGTGGAATTGGGAAGAGGTCGGATGCAGATATAAATCATAGACGGCTCATAACTGAATAAACATAGCACCTGCTGCTTCTTGATGCTGCCGAGGGAGAACATGAAGGGGTCACTGGTGTCTGCGATGGAGACGCCCGGGAGATCCATCTTCAACTCCGCACGCTCCCTCTGCAGCCGCCGCTCTTTCAGCAGCTTCTTCTTCCTCCTAAACGCACGTCAAAATAAAAGCTTGAACTGGAAAACCATTTCATCCTCTTTTACATGTTTCAATTATATCCAGTTAAAGACGAAAAATTTACTTCAAGATTTATAAAACGCACTGAAAGGAAATGTTAATCTAATGTTTGAAATGGTCAGTTAAAAGCACTTTTATCAATTAACTAAACAAAACAACAGTTAAAACGCTTTTTTTGAAGTAGTTGAAAGGGTCCAACTATTAATAAATGTCCAGAGATGGAACGAAACTAAAACTCCACCGTTTGAGCTCTGCGATCTCTTCAGCTTTCATCTCCGCCAGCTTCTGGTCCATCTCCTCTTCCTCCTGCGCCTCCTCCTTTTTCTTCTGCTCAGATCCAGCTCTCTTCTCATCTTCCGCATCGCTCTCCTCCTCCTCCGACGAGCTGTAGTCAGATTAAAAGAATAAATATATGCAACAGACAAAACACGCCACACACACGTGAAACAAATCAATAAACCACACTAGCTCATCGCTCACCTCACTTCCTGCCGCAGTTTCTTTGCGAGGAACTTCCTCAGTTTGGATCGCCATGACAACAGGAGCCTAATATAGCAACAGCCAATTAGAAACCAGAGTGACTTTCTGTCAGGCTAATCAGACGCAAGCAAGACTCACCGCAGCTCCTTCCGACCGAGGACTTTTACGTCAGCGCAGCACGCTTTGATTTCAGACGAGGTGTCGGGGTGGTTCTCCAGTTCGGGGTCATCAAAGGTGATCTGGAGAATGACACAGGAGTGGGAGGGAGGACAGATATCCATCAATAGCTCGATGCTATTCAGATTATAGTTTGCATTTCTGCTCTAATAGAAAACCTCAGGATTAACACGAGAGCACGGCGGACCCTGACTCTTCCCCCTCATCAGTTGCTCTTGAGAGAAAGTTTCTGTTACGGGTATATCGTCAGGTGTTGGGACAAGCAGCTTGATCTCCGGACCACTAGGGGACAGCACCTGCTTGGAACCTCAGATCATGGCTGGTATAACACACACCAAGGTTGGTGCAGTTATAGTTTTGTGTAATCATCATTTGCCAATTATGTCAGCGGGTTGCGCATAGACGGTAATGTGTTTCTGCGAATGTAGAGGGAAACTTGTTTTGATAAAAAACATTTTGTAGTTTTTCCACTACATAACACAGATTAAAAATAGGTGTTATTTGTTTACTAAGAACATTCTGGTCTCGAGCTATTGAGCAGAGAAAACCGAATCCGTGAATCTGCTGCTAACTTTACTGAACTGTGACGGGATGGAAGATTGGCGGATATTGTTTCAATTTCACGCCGTGATCGACCGCTAGCGATCGATGTACTGAGCACCCCTGCTGTAGATGATCTAGACCAAACTTGGTGAAAACATGAAAAACAGCCTTGGAGGAGTCAGCAAAAAAAATCTGTATAATATTGAAAATGGTGGAAAACTATGTTTGAGAATTTTGTTTCTACAACTTAAGGTTCAAATGCTATTAGAATTTTTGAGATCTCCATAGCACTGGACCTTCATGATCGGCACAAAGTAGAAAATACCATTCTATAGAGAAATCTCGAAGGACGATTGTTGAGAGTTTGCACCTGGTTTGCTTTGCACAGGAAGTCCACAGGGTTCTCAGCTCTGAGGAAATCTGTGATCGAGAACCTGTTGTAGAGAGTCAGGTCACCATCGCTGTAGCCCTCCGCCTACAACAGGACAATCACACTTTAATATGGACATCAAAAGATCATCAGTCGTGAGGATTCAGACATCTTCATATGAAAGAGACGTACTTTAGGTTTCTTCTTGGAGACCAGCTCTTTCACAGTCTTTATCTGAACGTCCACTTCTTTAAAGGCATGTTTAGGGTCAAAAAACTTGTGATCGATTTTATCTGGGGCCAAAAAACCTGTAGAAAAAGATTGAAGCACTGATTTAGAGTCGCATCTAAATAATTTGCTTGAACAAAATGTAAATGACACATCAAAAAGAAAATAATGAATGTCTTCTGATGAGCATCTTTGAGGATTCTTATAAAAGTATTGTGTGGTGTTCATGTTTGATAAAAATTCACTCACAGGACTTTTATTATGAAATTGACACCAGATAATTAGCTGTGCATGTTTACTCAGGCATACACTCAAACTAATGAAACACTAGCTCAGTCCTTTGGCTGACGAATCCAGCTCTTGGTTTTAAGGGTATGCAAAGGGCAGGTGACAGAAATGGAACTAAACCGTAAATTTAAAGATGAAGTAGGTTCAGTAGGCTCAGTAGGGATGCTATAGTGGCCAAATGTCAGATTGCTCACTTTTCTCAAACCCTTCTCTAATGTTTTTCCATATCTCAAACATTTTTGAATTGACCACATGCAACAACATCCTCCCAAACCGTTCCAACGACAACATCATATCAAAAGTGTTTTACTAGATTTATCCACTAGTCACTTATTTATAAAGTTTTGCTTTAAACCCATTAATTGCTGCTTGCAGCTATATTTTTATTTTTCTTCCAAAATGGTTACATTTTGATCTGTTCAATATGTAGCATATCCATACTTTTCTTATTAAAGTTTTAGAATTAAACATGTGTCAGCTACCAGATTGAGTTAAATAATAATATGATAAATAATAATTACGAATAAAACGATTAGTTTGTACCTTGGCAGACAACGAATATTTCCGCGGACTCGTTCCTGGACGCCTGGGGTTTGGTGGCTTGAATCTTTCGGAAGAACTGCTTGAAGATCCAGACGAGCGGCTGATAGTCTCGGGAGCGAAAGACTTTGGTGATGAAGGTGCCGCCCTTCGCTAGGAACTCGCAGGCGAGCTTCAGAGCCATCAGGGTCAGGCTAGCTTGAGAAAAGGCGTCGTGCTGCCAGTTTGCACCAACGTTTGGAGCACCATCGTTGAGGACCACGTCCACCTTCCAGGTCTGGAGCTCCTTCCTGAGAGACTGAGGAGCATTTACTTTAGGAATGATGAATCGAGAGCAGAAAATGACAGAAATACAACCGTAGAAATGTTTGTGTTGGTTTGACAGCAGGTTGATCAAATGGGACTTTTATTCTGAAAACTCTAGATTAGAATGCATTTCAAACTTTCAAAATGGTCTAACCCTAATTATGTGTATGCATAAATATTAAATGGGTACAGTACAGCACTTAGCAAACAGAATGAGAGACCTTTATTTTGAAAAACATTATAAGTGAACCTAGCCTAAAAATAAAATTTTAAAAGACAAAAATCACAATTTAAACACAAATATAAACAAATGAGTACGTTGAGCTCGAACCAGACGGAAGTTGCACCTGTCTGCATTTCTCAGTGGTGATGTCTTCCTGGAGCGTCACCACGTTGGGGATGGGTCTGATGGGCACCAGGTCCACTCCTGTCAACACAAGCACTTCCTGTAAAATCTCAGCGACAACTATAATAATCCACAAAATAAAAGATAACTCACCGATAATTAGACTGGACACAGGCATGAACTTGGCCGCCACCTGCAGCCTGCATCGAGAGAACAAAGGGTTAAAAGGCCAGAGAAGACACAGTGTACAAACCATTAATAATGCCTAACTTAAAGTTGCATGAGCATGCAGTGTTTTTAAGTTCAGAATGGGTCGCAAATGTTTTGTTTTTAGTGGTGCAAAGCTGATGCATGGCATCAATCATGGCTCTTGATGTTCCAATCTTAAGAATTTTCTTTGATGCAAGATCTGTTTCCATTTCTCACCATCCTCCAGGAGCGGCGCACAGATCCACTAAAGCTCGAGCTTTCTGAAGAAACTGGAACTTTCTGTTGAGCTGAATCAACTTAAACGAGGATCTGGAGCGATAACCTGGAACAAACCATGATCACATTGCAATGATCATCATGCATCAGGATTAGGGCCCTGTGGAGAATCTGGCAATTTAAAACATCTTCTACACGATAACCTCATGTTAGGAAAGCTCTAACAGTTAAAAAGCAAAACAATGATTCTATAATAAAAGCATTCTTTAAAAAGGAAACCAGCCAATTATTTGCGCAGACAAAATTTAAGACATACAAATACCCACACAATGTTATCGATTAGCCACATTTTAAATGAGAAAGATTAGCACAAGTTCTTTGAATTTAATGATCATTAATACATTATAGTTACAAACTACAAAAATTAACAAACATGCCGTGAAAATGGGCTACAGCTTTACCTTGCTATCTAGCGACAATGTGTACGGATCGTGTTAAATAAACATTTGTAACTGTTGCACAAAATCTGTAGCCTAAGCAATAGAAACCGTAAAATGGTCGTACACACGTGTAAACGTTTACTCACCAGTTTCTTTTGCGAGGTGGTAAAACTTGTCTTTTCTGGTCTTTCCTACCTTTAACTTTTTACCCATTATTAAACTATTTATAAATTAAACGTTTTTCTGCCGTTTAGAGAAGATTATCTTACTGCCTCGCAGAGCTCGACGTGCACCACGTTATCACCGCCGCCCGCACGTGTTCTTCGACGGCGAGGGGAGATGACGTCACTAACTATACAAAACTTAAATATAATGAGTGTCTATTAATTAAGAAACTAAATTTAGTTTCAGTTATAAATGTAATAAATAAATATTTGTACAAATGTATACATGTAAAGTTTACGTTTTAATACAATTACAAATAATACAGAAAACCAGATATTAAAGCGAAATCATCCAGGAGGAACTTCAACAAATACAAATAAAATCTTTAACGTTACAATAACAATACAGTACTAAAATAGTCACAATAATAGAAACTGGTATAATTGAAGTAAAATAACAATTGTGTATCTTTTTACAGAAATACAAATAAAAACGTTACATATATTTATGTGGATATTGAATCGAAACAATTTTAGATTATCAGATAAAACTAATAAAATAAACAATTTGTAATCATAATTTTTGCCCTAAATAACGGTTACCATTCAAAACATCTGCTTTTGTTTCCAACTTAAATAACATGTTGAGTATTTTTATCTTTCTATTTTCAGTGAGCCATGACTTTTATGCGAACGGTGCTAAACGCGATCACAACGGGACAACAGCGCTGTCACGTGTTCTAGAATACTCCAGAACCCCCCAAGATGGCGGCGTACATGGCAATGTGGAGATGCTCCAGATCCATCATCACTGCATCCTCCGGGTCCGTGATGACCAGAACCGGTCTACCAGCGCTGCTCCCGCGGAATCCTCTCTCCAGGGGCCGTCTCGCACTCCTCCAGCGCTCGTACTCCAGCGTACAGAACAGAAAGCCCGCTGTCACTCAGCGGTGGCTCCGTGCTACGGTGGCCGGGGAGAGTCGCGCGTTCTTCGGGAACAGGAGCAGCGGTTTCTCCGGTGAAGACGGAGCGGAGAGCAGCAGCTCCGGTGACGGGGATGGAGCGGATGAAGGACCGTACGCGACCCCTCAGATGACAGCCCTCACACCGATGATCGTACCGGAGGTTTTTCCTAACGTGCCCCTGATCGCTGTTAACCGCAACCCGGTGTTTCCGCGCTTCATCAAGATCATCGAGGTCAGGAATGTTGATTTATAACGGTCATCGCCAACAAGCGGGAAAAACCGTTAAACAAACGAATGAAAATATAAACAAACGAATGATTAAATATTGAAATAAACCTGATGTAACTTATTTGATTATTAAAGGCCATTTTAAAATATTTAAACCATAAATTTTGCCTTTAACAATTTCCCCAGAAGAAAAATAAACTTTTTAAGAAGTTAATTATTCACTTCTACAAAAAAAAACTATAAACATAAAATTGGGTTATTGATGCAAGGAAAGTAATACATATGATAATTGTGTAATGTGAAAATTTCGTTAAGCAATATTATTATTCAAAATCTTTACATTTATTGTAAAGAACTGTTTAAGAGTAGTAATAAATATATTGTACAACTGTGTAAATGGTTTGTTAGAATGAAGGTTTATTATCTGAGGAGAGTGATTGAGATTTCATCATCCTCTGGTGATCTAGAAGATCTGTACTCGGTGGGAATTCCAATGCAGTGCAAGCAAATACACTTTTAATACACTCTTCAGTTTAAAATTATTACATACGTGTTGTGTATTTATGTAACTGTTGCTTCTAGATGTAACCAAAGATCTCATTCATTCATTTTCCAACCCGTTTATTCCCGTTTTGGGGTCATGGGGGTCTACTGGTACCTATCTCCGGCACACATTGGGTGAGAGGCGGTGGTACACCCTGGACAGGTCGCCCGTCCATCGCAGGCCAAAGATCTCAAATGTAGTCAATACTTTTCATACAAGGCTGCTTTCAGAAAATGATTTTCATCTCTTTCGTGATGTTCTAGAACACCTTCAGTATTGCTGTGTCATTGTGTTGGTATTAATTGTGGTGGTGCAGGTGAAGAACAAGCAGCTGATGGAGCTTCTGAGACGGAAGGTTCGACTGGCTCAGCCTTACGCCGGCGTTTTCCTGAAGAAAGATGATGGGTGAGTGAGTGATTGACAAAAATAGAGGCAGTCTGTGTTTTTTCGCCAGTATGTCGTTAACAAATCTCTATTTTTCAGGAACGAATCTGATGTGGTGGAGAGTCTAGATGCTGTATATCACACTGGGACATTCGTGCAGATCCATGAGATGCAGGACCTTGGAGACAAGCTTCGTATGATCGTCATGGGTCACAGAAGGTGGGGCTGATCGCCAATGATGGCGATGAAATAGAGCGGGGTCAATGACGTTACAGACTATTTCACAAATGTGGACTAGTCTACACTACACTAAACTCTAAAACGCAAAGGGAATGTTCGCCAATGTTTTAATGCTTTTGGAACGAAAGTCTTTGTTCAGCCTGCTTTGGGTTGTAAAGCTGTGTCTGTAGCCATGTCCTTAGGATCATGAACCTCCATTAAATTAAAAGTGTACTCGGAGCCAGTGGAAATTATGCGGGACGAGTACTACAGGGTTTTGGGCTAGTTTTATTGGGTTTACTGGTTTATGTAATAATACATCTTCTCTAATTGGAGCAAATTCGATAGGAGTTCCCTGCAGCGTCTCTCTCTCTCTCGTGAGTCTATTAAGAAGAACACACGTCTCTTGTTCTTGCTCTCCAAACCTCTGCTGATGTGCATAATCCTCAGGATACGCATCAACAAGCAGCTGGATGTGGAGCCAGAGGAGCCGGAGCCGCTCCAGGCCGAAACCGAGGAGGAACCGAAAGCTTCACGTCGCAAACTGAAACGACTCCGCAAGGACACGCAGCCGCCGCTAGCGGAGGCCATGCAGGAGAAAGTGCGGCAAGCTGACATCCTGGTGGAGGCGCTTCCGTTACCCACAATCCTCATGGTGGAGGTGGATAACGTGGTCCATGAGGAGTTCCAGGTCACTGAGGAGGTCAAGGTGAGCGCTCTCCTGTACGGCCCAGTTCATTTACACAACTTAACATTTTTAAGTATTTGTTGTG